>OZ038512.1:34695140-34715140 GCA_964036315.1 Acanthosepion esculentum
CGAAATATTTCTGGTACTTAAAAGAAACCAATAAAACACCTACAGTAAAATGGAAATTAATAAAAAAGCTGAATATGTAGGTCATTAGACATGTCCTTTGTGCATACATGAGAAACTATATATTACTAAGTTTATAAAAAATAAATATTTACTGAATCAAAGAAATGAAATAGCTATTCTTTGCCACATTGTCAAAAATTTTCCTTAAATAATATTTAAAAATAAAATAAAATTATTAAAAATTATTAAAAAAAATGGGGTCTGCTAATATACATACTTATATTTGATATGTAATAATAATGTTTTAGATAATATAAGTAATTCTATTACATTTATTTGTTTTAAAAAGAAATAAAGTCTATTAGTAATTAAGAGTAAAAATGATATATTAAAATTGTAGTTCAATATAATGTATTCTAACCCAAACACCCCTTTTAGAAAATATCATCATCTATACAAGTACGAAATCGACGGAAAAAATTAAAATATGCCGAAATCTTTTTGTCGTTAATAAAGAAAGCCAGACGACATGCGTTGAACGGATGTCAAAATTCGTTGAAAATGCAACCCTTCGCTTGAAGGTGAAACAGAAGTAATGTATTCAATTTAATTCAATTTAATTATATAATTAAATTTGAAGTTTTTAACTTCGGTTTTTGAAACATGATAATTCCTGTGTAGCGAAGAAACCATATTTTAAATCAGTTAATTTCTAATATTTATGCTGTGTAAATTTACATTGAACACTGTTTTGTAAAAATAAAAATATCAATAAGAACACCGGATTATATATCTTAATGTTCTTTCTTTTTATTACAATATATATATATATATATATATATATATATATATATATATATATATATATATATATATATATATATATATAAAAAGACATTTATATTATGTTTAACGTTCTTTTTAATATATTTTTACGTTTAATAACGTTTAATATAAATGTCTTTAAATAAATTGTCGGGCTATGTCCAATTCAAAAATATATATATATATATATATATATATATATATATATATATATATATATATATTCAAGAATCATCAAGAGAACGGTGAATAAGTTTAAAAAAGAGGGAACAGTAAAGAGTAAAAAGGAAAACTGGATTAGGAGGTCACAGCGGGAAGAGGGATCATCATTTGAACTTAGAGCTAAAGAGATCAAGTAGAAGAGATCCAACTCAATCCATAAGACGTTTGGCACTTGAGAGAGAAATTTCTGCTATGACAGTCCAACTAGCAGTGAAAGCCGCGTGGAACCTTGTTACTTCATGACAGAAAGTTAGAAGGTTACAGTTGGCGAAGATCATCATGAATAAATTTGAAAATTATCCTTGAATCAAATTTATTTAAATACTTGGTGAACTTTAATGTGTTTAGCTCTAATTAATTAATGATGAACATGTCATTTTCGTTTATGATCGATTCCACACGAAACTTCTGTTACGCTTGCGGACTAGTTGTATAAAGTAGAGCCCAGTATTGTTATAAAAACCGCGGAGAATTCCAATATGATATCTTTAATCATTTCTAAGATAGAACGGTTCAGATTTTGATCTAAATTTGTACAATTTTACTTTTACGAGATTTGGACAATTTTGCTGCTTCAGCCGGTATATATATATATATATATATATATATATATATATATATATATATATATATATATATATATATATATATATATATATATATATATAGTTAAAGTTAACCAGAAAAAAGGCTTGGACAGAAGCGTCTATGTTTTTAAATTTGGATTTTAATGTAACTATAAAAACAGAGATATTTCGATTTCATTTTTGCCTTGAAAAAGTCGGAAGACGAAACGCGTCGACAAGAACTAAAATTTTTCCAATTGTCATTTTATACCATATATATATATATATATATATATATATATATATATATATATATATGAAAATATCACACGTTTAATTTATATTCCGATTTATCTATGTATCTCAATCAGTTCATAATTGTATATCATCGGTTCTGTTATATCTGTTTTTCTCTCTTACTTTATATACGTGTATGTAATATCATCTTTTTGGTTTTGTATCTAGATGTACTTAAATGTGTGTGTGTATGTATGTGTGTGTGTGTGTATATATATATGCGCATACGTCTTTATAGCACGTATAACTTACATAATCATTTGTATATTTATCCGTGTTTATGCGTATTTGTGTGTGTGTGTGTGTGTGCTTCCTCCTCTTTGTCTCGCTGTCTCTCTGTCTGTTTTTCTGTCTCTCTCTCCCTATATATATATATATATATATATATATATATATATATATATATATATAATGACAAGTAAAGTAATATTGCGTTTGTTTTCTTTGTCGCGTGAGGTGTGACGGTATGTCACTTTCATCTTGCCTGACCGTCTTACCATTCCATCAAGCAAGCACGCACCTTAGCACATCTATTGAGGAACAAATTAAAAGAAATGGCAACGGAAAAAATAGGAAGACATTCAAAACAGCAAACAATAAATTCTAAAACATTTTTTTTTATCATTGCTAGAAATGTCAATACTCTTTTCTTATTTCTTCTCAAGAAAACATCACTTTTGAGAAATGGCTGAAAAAAAAATTGAACTAAGAAAATGTCTTAATAAAACGGTTGGCTTGAAAGAATTTTAAATATGACACGGAAGAAAAAACGAAACACAATTTTTATCCAAGTTCGTTTTTAATAAGGAGTAACATCATGATAGAATGTTAGATCAAAGATAAAATTAATGATGAAATTTTACAATTCGCCTTAAATACCTATGTCAAGTGCTAGTGGTAGTATGTCAACCATTACTTCCTGCCGCATGGTGGGATCATTGGCGACTTCACCTGTTCCACTACCAAATATTTCTGATAAGGAAAGCGGCTAGACATCCATGAGGATTAAAAATAAAACCTTTCAGAGTGCAGTGAAACATTCTTCCACGATCAACAGCCATCTATCACCATGAGGTCGACTGCGTTCCATAGCTATGTACGTAGCCAGTAAGGTGATGTCACGGCATCGATGGTGGGAGTCATCGTGGATAGATTCAATGTCCAGGGTGGATGGTCCCCCACCCACCGCGATGGAAACAACGACTACGTGTACATGACTAGGAAGTGTTCTTTGAAAAAAATACAAACATTTAGATCCTTTATCTTTCTGTGATGACTCTGATAGGTTCAGTGCTTCAAGCTTTGCGATAAATCTTCAATTTTCAGGTTAGGATATTGACCAAACAACGGAATCATCTTATCTAACGCAGATCACTCCTTGTTGATGGTAGACACACAAATATAAGCTAATGGAACTCCTAGACAGGGAAGTAAGGGAAACAAAGTAGCAAAGGAAACTGGATAGCACATTTGACTGGAAAGAAAATAACGATAGAATCAAGACGTTAACATTCGACACAACTCCGAATAAAAGGTTAGGAAGGAAACTCCTGACACTTGAAAGAGCTATAGCAGCTACTGGAAATGAGAAACCTGTTCTCCTCAGAAATTATTTTAAGAGAACTTTTTATATAGGACTTGAGTTTGAACATAGATCACAAGTGAGCAAACACGGGCGATCCCATTATTGAATAAAATAGACAACGTGACCACACATGAAGCGCATAAGTGAGAAGTCGCGTGACGTCTAAATGATCGCTATATTCTAGTCTATCCTCTCTACTATTCCGATCTCCATTTCTATACTATCCTCTATTACTATGCGGACCACTATTCTCTACTCTATCCACCATACGGATTACTATTCGAGCGAGTATTATCGAACGAGTACTGTTAGTGCGAGTGATATTCGACGGCGTCCGACATCAGCATTGTTCACCTTTTTTCTTTACTAACATCCGCTCTATACAAGATCCAAGAGCCACTCAAAGTCGATTGTTACTGAAGAATATTGTTGTTTGAGTAAGTGGTAAGAATAGAAGTTTTTAAGGTTATGTAGAAAAGAAGACCGTTAAACTTAGACTTAAAGAATTTAAGATTGTAGTGGTCTGGAAAACATTCTCTTAGGGTTTGGTTGCACAAGGTAGCAGTTCGTGGAGAGAAACTGTTCTAGTGGAAGATCCTTCTTACAAACGGAATGGATATGGTGTACTTGGCATTGTGGGTCTTAGCTGTGAGGGTAAGAATTAGAATAGTGCTCACCAGAACATCTCTCATAGAACAGCGATAGAGTAGCGAGAGATCTGCAAAATTTCATATGTGGAAAATGTCTTGTAGCATGTAAAATACTTCATCACCCATAAGGACTCTAACAAGAATGGAAAGTAAATGCTGAGCAGATATGGCAGCAGTCTTTCATTTTCTTTACTCTTTCTCATTGTGTCTAAGGAATCATGACTACGTTTAGTAAATATCTATTTTATGGTCTTTTCGTGTGTGAGGGAAAAAGATGCAGTCACCGGCTGGATTAGAACCCTTGACCACCTCCAATACAGAATCCTATTTTCGTTGACATCACAAAAGAAAGATTTTAAAATTTCAACAGAAAGCAGTACTGGAAGCTTGGTCGATGAATGCAATATTTTCCTTGGATGGGAAAGGCTAATATTACTATTACCATAGGGGGACATCATTCTTATTTATTAAACAATGTTTATTACGTCTATCCGGCTGTAAATTTGAGAAATCTTATTGAGGAAAATGCTTCCCCCTGCAGGAATCGAGTCTGCGCCCCTCCTTTGAAGGTCAAACCACCATTTGCTAGTAAGCAAGGCTCTATTTTCCCTTGTAAGAATATCACATTTTCATCCAGATTATTCTTCTCGAAAGCCCATAGATGCCTAATGTCGGATCCGTTTTACACAGAGGTTCTCAACATTTTTTTACGCATGGACCCCATTTTTCTCTTCTTTTTTTTGTGGACCCCTTTTCCCTTCTTTTTCTTGTTAAACCCCTGTTCCCTTCTTTTTTTTTTGGTAGACCTCTTTTCCTTTCTTTTTCTTGTTAGACCCCTTTTCCCTTCTTTTTTTTTTTAGTGGACCCCTTTTCACTTATTTTTTCTTGGCGGACCCGTTTTCCCTTCTTTTTTTCTTAATGGATCCCTTAATAGCCATTTGACATAAGACAACTATATTCTATTTTTCACTAAGAAAAAATTTGAGGTTTCAATAATCAAATAAATATTATACAATTAAGCATTAGTTTAAATGAAAACTAATTTAATACAAATAAATTATTCTACAATAATAATAATAATAATAATAATAATAATAATAATAATAATAAGAAGAAGAAGAAGAATGTTTATTAACCAATATCTTTTATTACATTATTTACAATGTTTCTTCCGTGGTAAAGCCCATGGTATGCCGAGCTCTTCAGGAAATTGAATTCACTGCAAAATTTATTTATGCACGCTGGTTAAAAAAAAATAATAAATCAATTTAAGTGTGTAATTAGAAAAAAAAGAAGAAGTGCACATTTATTCAATGAGGCCCCAGTGGTTGAAGCTGTTCAGCGAGATTTTCATATCTGGTTCCATCGATGCTAATGATAGTGGAAGATCACCTCTTTTCACAATGTCAAGTCCATTGCGAACTTTTGATAACAGTTGAGAAACACGACTAAATCCCGATTCAACATGATAAACTGTTGGAAAAGCAATAGCGTAGAGTTGTGCTTTGCTTTAATAATAAAAACCATTCTGAGTTGGCTTTCTTCATGGAACACCAAGATACAATTGTGGGGACCCAATTTATTATATTTTAGCTGTGGACCCCTAGAAATATTACCCATATGAACCCATAGTGCCCATGTGGACCCCTGTTAAGAACACCTGGTTAAATGTAAACAAAGCAATTTCGAAAGAAATAATTGATTTATTTTTTTTAATCCCGTATTTATAGTACCTCCAAAGAATGATAAACATAACAAAAATATAGTTTTAACTTATTCCATATCTGTTTTGACATTGATATATATATATATATATGTGTGTGTGTGTGTGTTTGTGTGTGTGTGTTTGTGTGTGTGTGTGTGTGTGTGTGTGTGTGTGTGTGTGTTCAGAAATTTGGGCAAATGATCCCGATAGACGTATACATTAAATAACAATTGGGAAAAAAAAAACGTTCATGAAAGTATAATGTTTTGAAAAATATCCGATAATTCATTTCACCCATTTTGGGATTTATCAAATCGAAAACAAAAAAGTAAATTGCCTGTGCATGTTTTTGTGTACTTATTTAAAATAATGAGATAATATATTTTTTCCCAGGCAGGCGATGCTCGTGACTAGAAAAAAAATTAATGACTTGTTTTAAAAAAAATAATTAAAGTCGTTTAACATTTTATGTTCCTTGTTTTAAGTGCCCGAGTTTCAAGATAGAAATTCCGTCATGAGCAACGCTAGCTTATGAAAATATATATATATTATGAATTAACTGATTTAAAATATGTTTTTTTCTGTACACAGTAACAACAATGTTTCAAAAATGGAAGCTAAAAGCTTCGACTTTAATTTTCTTATTAAAGACATTAGTTCCATTTCCTCGTTAAGTGAATTTTAGGAAACGGAACTAATGTCTTTAATTTAATAACAAAATTAATTTCGAAGCTTTTAGCTTCCATTTTTGAAACATGGTTATCACTGTGTAGCGAAAAACATATTTTAAATCAGTTAATTTATAACATTAATGCTGTTTAAATTTACATTGAGCACTATTGTGTAAAAATAAAAATATCTATAAGAACACCGGATTTTATGTCTTACTGTTCTTTCTTTATATATATAGGACGTTAATACGTTATCCATTACTCCACCGTGCCTCTCTCTCTCTCTCTCTCTCTATATATATATATATATATACATACATATAAACAGAGCATTTACATAACTATTTGTATCTATAAAAAGAATGTATATACATAAAAATGTCTTAAAATAATTGTCGAACTTTGTCCATTTCATAATATATATATATATATATATATATATATATATATATATATATATATATATATATATATATATATATATATATATATATATATATATATATATATAGAGAGAGAGAGAGAGAGAGAGAGAGAGAGACACGGTGGAGTAATGGATAACGTCTTAGATGGATAATGGAGGAGGTACGGTGGAGTAATGGATAACGGCTTAGATTGAGGAATCGGAGAGCTGAGTTCGAATTCCAGTCGAATCCATTACATTCACTTACGTGCTAATACCTTTGGGAAAGGTGTGAATCCTCTTCTTCTCCCTTCAACTATGGGTAAATAGACTGGGTTCTATAGCCTTGGATGACAACTGGTCTAGGAGAAGGACAACTCTGAATTCAAAACCTGCGAAGGGTCGTTTGGGGACCTTCACTGCACCAGGTCCCTGTATTCGTCCCTCCAAAATGTGTGGATGGCCCTGCACAAAGCCTTCATCACTATAATCAAATCTCATGTGTCGGTCTCGGGCTTTCAGTTTCTGGGAACTGATCTCCCTGACCCTCATACGTCGAGTTTGACGGGAGAGTCCATCATACATACATACATATATATATATATATATATATATATATATATATATATATATATATATATATATATGTTTCGTTCAAAGCAAGGCGGGAGTGCCACTAGCAGGCAAGTCGTTACAGAGCGCAAAGAGAATGTGAAAAGAGGCGTGTTGGAGGAAAGAATACAGAGAAGGACGGGAAACAAGATCAAGGAATCAGAAGATATCGATTGACATTACACTTGAATATTTGAAGATCATAGTTATCAGGGAAGCAAGTAAGAGGAAGGGAGTTTTACAGACGGGAAGTGCGAGAGAACAAGCCGTTGGAGTAGAAGAGAAGCCTACATTTAACCGTTTCGATAGTGAAAGAATGGAACCGAAATGCCAATCTAGTAGTACGCTTAAATTCATGCCATCTGGGAACCAGCGAAAGCAACTCGTCGGAGCAGTTACCGTGAAACTATTTGTAGAAGAGGCAGAGTGGGGCCACGGCACATCTGTGACAGTTGTACGTGTCGTGGCTTCCCTTTGCAGCTCATTATTTTAAACGAACACACAAATGCATACACACACATTTGACTTTTTCATTTAAAATAATGAGCGACAAATGATGAAACCCAAAATGGGCGAATTTTAATTTCGGATATTTTTTCGAAACATTGTACTTCAGGAAAGTTTTTTCCAGTTGTCATTTAATATATATAATATAATAGCATCATCTGCGTGCAAAAAAAAGTTAAAAAATAATGGAAGCCTTATTAATAAAAAAAAACAAAACGACACTTAATAATATCAACTATGAACATGAAGACAATATCTTGACCGTGTTTTGAAAAATGAAAATATATAAATTCATACATGCAACAACTATTTCTTATTTAACAGTTAAAATACTTCATCATTGAAAATGGTTAAATGTATAGCTGAAAGCGCTCGGAAGAAAAGAACATTTGGACAGTTTTTATATAATTTATCATCTGAAAAGAAAAGAGATGATTAGATCGCATGAGAAATTGTATAAAAAAAACTTAATCAAAGCACCTTGTCTGTCGTATTCTTTACCGATGCAATTCGCCCTCTCTTGGATATTATATAAGGTAAATGTACGGTTTTTATTTTGCAACAAATATGTAAGAATATAATCCTCACATTTCCTTAATAATGTCCATCAGAGGATTGGGTGAGGATTTGCATTGAATTCATTTCCGAGAAGTCTATATGAATCTCTTGCTTTAAGGCCATTCTGAATAGAGGGGAAGAGCCTAAACCGGGCGATTGTTTGTGAGAGTGAGTGAAACAAATGTATTATATCGAAATGTCTCTTCAAAACCTCTTTTCAATATCAATGAAGAATCTTTCTTTAGTAAAAGGACCAATATATATATATATATATATATATATATATATATATATATATATATATTCCATGGGGACAAATCCTATCGTGCTAGTGAAGTTACTTCCTGCTTCTCATACATTCGTCGAAACCAGAACGAAAAGCACGCCAGGCTCTGAATATGGAGGAACTACTTAGAAAATCTCAAAATAAAATTTAAAAAAAAAGAAGAAAATATCTGAGATTGGCTTAGTTAAGTAATACTGAGAAATTTTTAAATATAGAAAGTATTGCTACTTTGGGCTGCGTTGCTAAACACAGGAAATTCTATCCAGTTTCGATTTATGAGAATGTGTCTGAAATAATAATAATAATAATAATAATAATAATAATAAGAAGAAGAAGAAGAAGAAGAAGAAGAAGAAGAAGAAGTAGGGGAAATAAAATAAACTTTTGGAAATACTAGAAAGTTTGCTAAATTTATTTCAGCTATGAGATGTCAATATCTTAAATATATTAAGATAGATAAATATGAAATAAGATATACGCTGAGTAATTGATTGTACAGATGGAGTACACTTATTTATTTTGTTTTTCCTAAATGTAATCGGTTTATTAGAAAATCACAGAAAGTATAAGCGTGTTCCCCCCACTCTCTCCTTATATATATATATATATATATATATATATATATATATATATATATATATATATATATATATATAAAGTGCTATGTAATATCAAATCTCCTGTATGACAGTGAATGCTGGGCAGTTTATTCACAGGGGAAGGAGAGATATGAGATGGATAGAAGACGTGTGCAACGGTGGAATCTTAAGAAAAACAGAAACAAGTAAGTAACTTATACTTACAATCACAAAATGACTGACATTCTGGTGAACATGAGGAAAGAAGGCCTAGAGAATTTAAAACTCTTAAGGCGGAACGATATCAAGATAACCAGTATGAAAAAGTAAGTAACCTATTTAATGAAATGGTACGGTAAAACTGTAAAAATTACTAGGAAATTTTGGAGAGCCATATTCGCACACCGGAAAAGATTTTTGCTATGTCTATTAAGGAGCTATTTTCTCTCGTTCATTTAAAGAAAAAATGTATCTTAAATAATTTCCGTCTTCGTTTATGAACGTTTTCATTCCGCAAATAAAGTCCCGTTTTAGTCAATTATATATTCGTCATTCTTTGCAATGAGTTGTTGTCACTTATCGGTCATTTGTTCGGTATATTTTGAAATAAATTCCGCAGGTTTTGATGTAAAAATGTTTTTGGTGAACTTCTGAAATAGTTTTTCAAAAGAGAGCTTTTTTTTCAGAGAAACTGTTTTGCTCCGATGGGAAAATATAATAAATGCTTGGTGCAAATCAGGTGAATATCGCGGCGCGCAGAGAACAGACCAGTTTTCCTACTGATGTTAGTCCTGGGTATGACGATAAACTACATCCGGCAGCAAGAGCTGTGATCAGGAAATTGGAGGACTTGAGGAGCGCGGTGCCAACTATTAATTGCTGCTGTTTCCAGGTTCATCCTGAGGTTGAGGTTGTACCATTTTTTAGTGTCGCAGCTACGGGTAAACAGTGCCCCCCACCAACAAAAATCAAAACACTATAGTAAAAAAACCTGCAATATATTTTTATATAGAAAATTAACAACAATACATTTTATAGTAAAATGACTAACAATAATTTTTATCTATAATTGAAGGCATATATTTACGTTCAAAATGTTTATATTTTGGCATTAAGTAACCTACAGAGATTGGTATGCAGCTAAACAAAATCAACCAACAAAATAACCAACATGAAAGAACACTTTAATGACATTAATCCATATAACATCCTACAATTTTGTAAAGAAATCAAGCCGTATTCAAAAATATAACTTCAACAAAACTACAACATAAAACATACATATCACCGCCACAAGAAATATGTATATTCACAAAAGCTGCATATCATCTACCATGTATTCAACTGTGAAAGCAGAATAAGATACACTATTTACATTATTCAGACTATTGTCCTCATCTTTGTCGCCATATTTATTCCAACGTTTAGGCCGTTGTACGCTCCGGCCTTCTTCAGGTGGTCGGAATGTCGAACTGAACCCTTTATTTCGCTCACTGGGGTAGACTGTTCTAGTTCCACGTGCCATGTTTAATGGATATCAGTTATCTCCTGTTAATTTCCTTCTTAAAGTTCTCCACCGCCTTAACCAGGTATTGAACTCACACTCTTTGGGCCCTGTCATTGGATCTAACTAACGCCTTTATCCACTGTGCCATGTCTCCTAGATATAGACAGGTACAGAATAATATATATGATATTGTCAAATAAGATTACGTCAAATCTTCCAAGAAAATTAAATTTCGGCATTAAATGACCAATTAATGGGTTGGTAAGCCATTAAACAATCAAATTAATCAATCCTATTAATGAGCAAATGTTGCTTTTCGACCAAACATTTATGGAGACTTTCCAAATGTCGGAAGAATAAATATACATTTAGTGTTTCATTACGTCTTAAGAACTCTAAATAAATAAGATCGCGACTATCTCAGTCGAGACACATTACATCCGTTTTATATTTAGCTCAGCCCTCGGGCCCGCTTTTGGAGATATATCTTTTTCAATCCCCTACCTTTTGCATTGAACATTAAGTTATATTAGCTTACTTCAAATTTATTCTTAGCTACCTTTAGGATTAGTCGTTAGTATAATACGTTTATCATTACCATAAGTTCCTCAAAACAGACATTACATATGACTGACAATTCATTTCTGTTTTAACCTGATTATAATCGATAGTAGCGTCGCTAGTAATTGACTTGTTAATATGTTAGCCTAGAAGATGCCCTTCGGTCAGACGCTAAGTTATTTTCTGCGGAGTGATTTTGGGACTTCGGTTTTTATCTTCAGCGCCCTATGTACATAATAAAAGTTATCATAATTTAGAAATAAAATCATTTTATCTTTATTCGACACATTGATTCGGCATAATTTTTCTTCGTATACGCAATCGATCTCCGTAGTTTGTTCAAATTTATCTTACGTGTAATTTTTATTTTCTTTTAAAATCAGCATATTTTATCACCCCTTCACATAAAGTAACTCTTAAAAGATAGAGAACCAGAACTATGTAATATTTCATATACATCACAGTTTATATATGTATATATAAACTATTGCTTAAAATTTCAGCTGTGAGGGAACTGTCTAGAATTGTATATATATATATATATTCAGACTCGATGAATTAATTATAATTATCAAATCCTCCTAATAATTTCTATCATTTATATATCATTGCTTAATACGGATTCTAATGCTCAAGGTTGAGCGGCTTTGTGATAGTAGTCGTGGCTCCGGAGGCACTGTCCCCTGGTTAGAGAGAATCTCAGTTGAGTTCCACCACGTAATTTGTGAGCGAGCGGCGCTATATTGAGTCTGATTTGCTACCTCTTCGTCACCGTTGAACAGTTGGTATGACGTTTGCTTGATAACCTAACTGTCAGGGTTTCAATTCTCGGCAGTGGATGCGCACTGCTGATGAGTCCCAAATATAGGACGAAACGGCCGTTCAGTGCTTTCTGCATTCTGTTGAGGTTTCAGACTCGATGAATTACTTATATATATATATATATATATATATATATATATATATATATATATATATATATATATCGGTCCTCCGATTACCAATTCCGAGGCATTATCCTTTACATCATCCGAGCTTACAGCACCCGGTATTCTCAAGTGGTCACCCACCTAGTTGTAATCCGATAAAAACATAAAACAAACTGTTTCAGAAATTTTATCATAATAAAAACATTTAAAGAAAGAACTTTAGTGGAGAATGGAACTGTCATCCATTGACTAAATTCTTGAAAGAGAGACAAATATTTCTTCAAGCTTAAGTCTTACCAGTACATGATCTCGGGGTAATGGCATCAAAGCTTAACTCGCAGACCACTGCGTTAGATACCTTCATGTGTGCTCTTCCATTATAGCAGTGTGCCAGACTAAAATAAAAAAATAAAAACAAGTGGAATCACCTCTAAATGTTTTCTTCTTAGATGTACCAAGACCCCTTTGGACATAGACGATAATGTCTATCCACAATTTCCTGTCTTTTGTTTTTCTTAGCAACTTTTGACCTTCAACCATAAACCTTTTGTAATGACAAAAGTACGCAGGTGTAGGCTTTAAGAAAGGTTTATTCAACTGAGAATACAATGTTCACCCATGGTGTCCGTTTATAGTCCTAGTAAACAGAAATAGGTCTCTCAAAGAGGTGAGTAACGAAAGTTTTGTGAGACCAATACTTTCCTACATCATGGACTCTCCCAGTACTATATTATTATGTGAATGGTAGTATCATCGGAGTCGCACCAGTAATGGTGCTCTGCTGTCGAACTCTCTGTTTGGCAGAGAGGAACTCGGACGAGGCTTCAGGGTAAAGTTTCGTCCGGGGAGGTAGACAGTCCCTAAACTCGTGTATACGGGTTATTAATGGGCATATTTTTGGCCGAGCCTACGGGCCGGTAAGCCCACGTTAAACCGGCCTTGTGCCACATTCGACCCGTGTGTGTGTGTGTGTGGGGGGGTTGTTACATATCGTAGCATCAGTAATGCGCAGCCGCGTACGATACCAATATCGGACACCACTGGATAATAAGCTCTGCTTACTCTTACACTATTCTTTGTAACTTTTCTGTTTAATATATCTTTCTTACCTCTAACCCGTGTTCCGTGTTTTCCTTCCGTGGCCCCTACTTCGGGTCCATATCAGAAACAAAGGGAGAAGTTTCTTGATTTTTGATACTACCTTTATCCCGGTTCTGGTATTTCATCATAAAAATTAATTAATTAGGTTACTCATTGTTTCTCCCCGTTTCTTTTCTATCTTTTTTTACTTGCCCTTTGTGTATTAAGATCTCCAGACCCTATTTCTGTATCCAATGCTCCAGATATTTTAGCTATATCTGATTATTATGAACAATTTTCAGTTTTCTTTTTGTTTCCGCGAACACTTCAAACTTAACATGTTCAAGTTGAGGATGAATCCCTAAATATTCTCCTTATTCGCCTAAACTTTACCGCGTGTTTCACATTATATATGACAAACTTCATTTATCATTGCAATTCTAAATTTATTTTAAACATCTGCCTTCAATGACTCTCAAAATTTGCCCTGGATGAAATCTACTCTTAGAAAATATCTGGCCTTTAAAATATTTTCTTCAGCTGTGAAGAAATTTAGAATAATTTCTCCTTCTTCTTTTCTTATTCTTCTTCCTCTTCCTATTCTGCTTCTTGTTCTTATCCTTGTTCTTCATCTTCTTCTTCGTCGTCTCCTCTTTCTTCCTCCTCTTTTTCTTCTTTTTCTCCTCTACTTCTTCTTCTTCCTCTTCTTCTTCCTCTTTTTCTTCTTCTTCTTCTTCCTTTTATTCTTCCTCTTCTTCTTGTACTTGTTGTTCTTCTCCACCTTCTTTTTCTCCTTCTTTTACCTCTTTTTGTTCCTCTTTTTCTTCTTCTTCTTGTGCTTGTTCTTGTTCTTGTTGTTGTTGTTCTTCTTCTTGTACTTGTTGTTGTTCTTCACCTTCTTTTTCTCTTTTTTCCTCTTTATCTTCCTTTTCTTCTTCTTCTTGTACTTGTTGTTCTTCTTCACCTTCTTTTTCTCCTTCTTATTCCTCTTTTCCTTCCTCTTCTTCTTCTTGTACTTGTTGTTGTTGTTCTTCTTCGCCTTCTTTTTTTCCCACTTTTTCTTCCTCCTATTCTTCTTCTTCCTCTTCTTATTCTTGTACTTGCTGTTCTTCTTCACCTTCCTTTTCTCCTTTTTCCTCTTTTTCCCCTCTTCTTCTTCCTCCTCCTTTTCCTCCTCTTCTTCTTCTTCTTCTTAAATGTACCGTGTCCCTCCCGTCGTTGGCAATAATGGCTATCCAGAATGCCATTCTGTGTAAATTGTATGTTATTGTCACTTCTAAATCATGTTCTGAAATCCATCCCCATTGTTTTCTAGATTTTGTTGTTGTCGTGATCTCGATTGCTGATAATACTAAAGGTTCTCGATTTTCCAATGAGTGTATAGTAGGAGAAACTATCTGAAAATATGCCTAGCGAAGGAAAAGCTTGTAATTCGCTTGCCGTTCCAGTGATCTAGCTTCTAGCGTGTGGGTAGAACATATGTTACGCTGAAATGCTAAAGTTTCGACCGAAAAAGGGTAAAGAGAAGGACCGGAAACAAGATCAAGCCATCAGAAGATGTCGATTGACTTTACACTTGAATATTTGAAGATTATAGCTCTCAGAGAATAAAGTAAGAGGAAGGGAATTCCACAGACGGGAAGTGTGAGAAAAGAAGTTGGAGTATAAGAGACGGTTACATTTAACCGTTTCGACAGTGAAAGGGTGGGACCGAGATGCCAAACTAGTAGCACGTTTAAATTCATGCAGTCTGGGAACCAGCGAAAGTAGCTTGTCGGAGCAGTTGCCTTAAAAGTACTTTTAGAAGAGACAGAGGGAAGCCACGGCACGTCTGTGAAAGAGTGACTGTAGACGAGATGCCAGATCAGGACCCATTACATTGCATATCCGTCTCTGGATTTTGTCGAGGACCTCGAGACGTACAGCATCAGTATTCCATGCAAGGATGGATGGTTGATTTATAGATCTGAAGGCTGGATTCAGGCGAGAAAAACTTTCTGGTGCGACACAGAGAACCAACTGTCCTTGCGGTAGATGAAGCTATTCATTCAATGAATTATTCACCTTGGGTCAGCGGACAGCGTGAGATCAAGCAGGCGCAATGAAGGTTCTTTCGTGGAGTTGGGCATCCGCCATTCTGATGGGAGGCAGGGAGCGTTCTCTGAGGCGGGTAAAAGGGAGCGGTTTCGTTTTGGAGACATTAAAGTTTACAAAGTCATTTCCTACCGCAGTCAACCACAGATTGAATGTCCCTTTCGAGACCAACGACCAGGATAGTTTTTACAGCGACACCAGATTTACTATTGAAGCGGGAGTAAAAATATTTTCTGGCTTTAAACAACCTGTAAAAAAGTTGATGAGCCGTAGAAAACGAATCGATAAATCAATTCATTTTTTATTTTATTTCTTCACACAGTGTAATGATTTTTTTAAATGTTTTCTATCAATTTACTTTCACACTTCTTTCTAGGACATCATGAACTCGCCCATATTTTTTACCAATAACAGTTAACAGTTTTATTGTTACATAGATGTTTTAGCTGATGCCAAGATTCCAGTGAAGACGTGTCTTTGTCAGGGTTACTCACGTTTAAATATTCTGTTCAATATTTCGCTCTATTTTTCAAGACTATTGCAAAATAAAGACGTTCGTTTTTGTTCTTTTATTTGTTTATTTCCTATAAAATTATTCCATTTATAATTTAATTTTTATTACAAGAAAATTACTGAAACAGTTTAAACTGCTTTAATTTTATTTATTTTTTCACGTGTTAGAATCTAATGATTTTTTTTTCATATCTTCTCTTTCAGGTTTAAGGTGTCATGACCGAGATAGCACATATTCATGCAGGGGTCCATTGGGAGCCTGGGCGGGGTACTCGCAATGATGGTTTTCAATAGTTGATGTCATTCTTCCAGGATGTTTGAGCGCTCAAGAATCAGAGCTCTTGCAGGTAAGTAGTTTCTTTTTCGTTTTTTCGATTGCTCTTCTTTATTTTTTAACCTGAGGAAATCGGCAAGTCAAACCTTGAAACTTTTAATTGGGAAAATATATGAAAAATCCCATGATGTCACATGGTTAGTGCTATTTGTTATCTATCGATATAGATTTTACAAGTACACAAATGTGTATTTGCATATGATGAAAAGATAAAATTATTATTCCAGAATCTAACCCAAACTTTTCTTTCTTTCCTTTTTTCTTTCTTTCTTTCTTTCTTTTTTTTCTTTCTTTCTTTCTTTCTTTCTTTCTTTCTTTCTTTCTTTCTTTCTTACCCTAATTCTCCTCTTCTTTCTGTCTTTTACTAATTCGTTCTCCTTTCTTTTACTAAATCGCCCTTCTTATTTCACTTATTCGTCCTCCTTCTTTTTTCTTTCTTTCTTTTTTCTTTCTGTCTTTCCCTAAGTTTCCTCCTCTTCCTGTCTTTTACTAATTCGTTCTCCTTTCTTTTACTAATTCGCCCTCCTTATTATTTATTTCACTTATTCACCCTCCTTTCTTCTTTCTTTCTTTCTTTCTTTCTTTTCGTAATTCCTCTCCTCTTTCTCTCCCTCTTTCTTTCTTTCTTTCTTTTTTCCATAATTCTCCTCCTCTTTCTGTCTTTTATTACTTCGTTCTCCTTTCTTTTACTAAATCGCTCTCCTCTTTATTTAATTCCCGTATTCTCTCTCATTTTTCTTTCTTTTAATTAAGCGTTCACCTCTTGTCTTTATTTCATTTTTTCAATGACTTACGCTACTTTTTCATTCTTTCACAACCTTGCTTTCTTCTTTTATTCTTTCACTAAATCCCTCTCCTCTTTCTTTAACTAAATCGTTTTCCTCTTTCATTTACTAAGTCGTACCTCTCTTTTTTGCTAACTCGTTCTCTTTCTTTCTTTCACTAATTCACTCTCTTACTTCTTTCACAAATAGACATTTCCTATTTCTTTCTTTCACTATCTCGTTCTCCTCTTTTTTCTCTCTTTTACTAACTCGTTCCCTTCTTTCTTTCATTCACACATTCTCCTCTTTTTTCTTTCTTTTTTCTTTATTCATTCCTTTATTTATTTATTTATTTATTTCACTAACTCAATCTCTTCTTTCCTTCTTTCTTTCTTTCTTTCTTTCTCGTTCTTTCTTTCACTTACTCGTTCTCCACTTTCTTTCTTAATTTCTTTCACTAACTCGTTCTCGCTTTTCTGTCTCTCTTTTGTTCGTTAACTTTTTCTGCTCTTTCTTTCTTTCGTTCTTTCTTGTTTTCTTTCGCTAACTCATTCTCTTATTTCTTCCTTTTCTTCTTTCTTTCTTTCTCTAACACTTTCTCCTCTTTCCTTCACTAATGCTTTCTCCACTTTCTTTCTTTCGTTCTTTCTTTCACTAACTCATCTTTCATTCACTAACTCATCTTTCTTTCACTAACTCATCTTTCTTTCACTAACTCGTTATCCTCTTTCAGTCTGCAAACTGTACCCATGATAATTTCCTACTGGGATCCTTGATGTTCTTAAATTACCTTCTTGATGTTTTTTCTTCTTTTTTTTTGTTTCTTTGCATTATTAAAATTTTGTAAATATTTTCTGAAGAAGAAAAAATTACTGCATAAACCTTATATAACTGAACCTTAGATTTTGAATAAACTTTGAACAAATATTCACAAAGACAATTCACCATGAAATTGTTATACTTTATTAAAAAATCTCTTGTTATAATTTGGAATGTATTTAGAGATTCTTGATATAATTCAAAGAATCTGCAATTTATCGGTCCTGAGCTGGCATCTTGCCTTCAGTTACTTTCGCACTGCCATAACGTAGCTTCCTGCATCTTTTCTATAAATATTATCATGGTAGTTTTTCTGATGCGGGAAGGGACAACTCCACACCGCCATCTCATCACCGCCAAAAGAGCGTGGGTTCAACTCAGGACTTAGACACCTCAGGACCGAGACACCTCAGCACCAGAAAAGCATAACTTATTTGTAACCGAATAAAAGTAATTTATTAAGGAGTAAAACCTTAATTAGTGAATATTTTAAAAAATTAGTTTTAATAATGTAAATCGTAAAGAAATTTGAAGAAAAATATTCACTAATTAAGGTTTTAATCCTTAATAAATATATTTTTGGGGGTTAGAAAATAATGTTACTTTCTGGTGTTGAGTTGTCTCGATCCTGAGCTGTCTCAGTCCTAAGTTTTCTCGGCGCTCAGTCGGCGGTTCTAAGTTTTCTTGCTCTCTTCTGATGAATTTTCCTCTTTGGTACCCCGACTTTACGAATTTAAGGGCAATACAAGATATATATATATATATATATATATATATATATATATATATATATATATATATATATTGGGATGTCAACGAACACTCGTTGCCACTTTTGTGATGCCAACGCAGTGGACGTTTTCACTTTCATAATGCTCGTTGTAGTAGAGACTTTGTAATCGCCGATAGAACTATAGTAACGCCATTGAACAATACTGGTGTCAGACGCCTTCGAATAATACTCTGACTGATATGATAGTACTTGATTGATAGTACTCGCTCGAATAGTTACCACCGAATAGCAATCCGTATAGTGATCAGTATAGAGAAATGTTATAGTGAATTGTATAGAGAGTAGCCATCCGTATAGTGATAGAGTAGGAAGAGCGACCGTATTATATATATATATATATATATATATATATATATATATATATATATATATATATATATATATATATATGTATGGAAAAGATAAAATAATAAATCCACATTCCTACCCAGTGTCATTTTTACCGCTAATGTTAAATATCTGTTGAGGAAAGACCTTTGGTCTTACTTCCGCAGTATCAGTGTGTGAGCGGAAATCGGAACTGGTGATGGCATTAACAAGAAATGCATCCGGTGGTTAAGATAAACAGGACATACAAGTACCCTGAGCCTTGAATAAACTGGGCGCAGAGGTGTCCTGAGAGGAAGGAAACGCGCGCTTGAATTTACGAAGTTGTACCAAATTTTATATAACCGGTCCGATTTTTTGACCTGGAAGGAGGCTGACTAGAGGTTCACCGAAGATTTGTCTCCGTCTCTTACTGTGTGCGCAATGCTAACGTTCGTGATTCTCCCTCACTCTACCCATTCGAACAATATATATATATATATATATATATATATATATATATATATATATATATATATATAAGTGTTCGTCGCATTATTTGAATCCAGCAGCAATATACTACACCATCTGTGCTCAGGGTAATTTGAAAATTAGTTTATTGATTTTTTTTTTAAGCTTATCACCCCAAGCAAGGCTGGAGGCCACTAGCACGCAAGGGGTTACAGAAGGTTTGGAGGAAGAGCAGATAGGTGTGGTAAAGGAGAGGATGTGGAGAAAGATAGTGGATCGATCAAGGCAAGGGGGTTACAGAAGATTTGGAGCGAGAGCAGTTAGGAATGAAAGATGAAAGGATGTGGAGAAGGGAAGTGGATAG
>OZ038512.1:34720140-34722640 GCA_964036315.1 Acanthosepion esculentum
TGAATTAACTACTGCAAATTGCTACTAGCGTCGACATATAGTCGCGTACAATGCGACCTTTTTTCGTTGCATTTATTATATTGTATGTTAGAAACATCCTTTGACATAGTTTGAACTCCACAGTATCTGATCTAAACCGGGGTTTATCAGAAATCACCGTCAGTGTCTTTATATACATGTATTTATAGTAAACAGTAATGCCCTGTTTCCCCAAAACAGTCCAGTACAACCAAATGACAATGCTACAAGGAAAGAGTAGTGATATTCTTAAATGATATAATTATATTGTGGTTGGTATTGTCACATTGATATGGGCTGAGGTATTTTCGCCTCCCAAATTAAATCAGAACAAAGAATTACATTCTAGTGCATGCTGGTAATAAAAATATCTTCGGAATAACTGTCTTGAGCGTCTTTACCGAAGAAATAGAATATTTTATAGAAAGGATTCATTAACTTATTTTTTCTTTTATAGTCAAACTTGGAAGAATATAAATATTGCAAAAATTGAACGGAAAAAAAGCAACTTTGCTTCATAAGGAAAAAGAATATGTTACTGAATCTTATAAAGAGCTGAAGTTAATAAATTCTGCAGAACATTGGCAAAAATGCTTTGGGATTCTTAATGGGATTGTTGCTTTTTTGTTCGTTTGATTTTTTTTTTACAAAATACAGCTTAAAAGAAAATGGCGTTTGCTACAAGATGGATGCTTCTTAAACGCAATAAATCTTTATGAAGGAATATTACTTCAGACTACAAAAGTACTTTTATTTTTATTTTGTCAAGATGTAACATTTACTATTTTTTTTTTTTGGATGTGGCTATTATTAGGTTCATATCATAAATCAATGTTTTCTAGGTGACACCGGAAGTGAAATCAGTGTTATTGATTCATGTCATTTCTATTCTAAAATTATCTGCAAAGGTACGAATCCAACATTCTCTTCACCTCGTGTTCTCAACCAACATTTAAATTTTATCGTACATATAAGTTTCCAATCGCCCATGCTTTCAATATTGCTGCTACATCTATTCTGGTACTCCTGCTGCATATTTTGACATTCTTGACAAAATCCAGAGAAGAATTGGCTGTAACCTATTATCTCGGTTTCACTCCCTTCTCCCACCGCCATAAGGTAGCTTCCCTGTGTCTTTTCTATAAATATTTTCATGCTAATTTTGAACATTCAGCTATGCCACCTAGACTTTATGAATTTAAGAGCAGTACAAGATCGGTAGCAATGTCTCATCCTTTAACAGATGAAATGACTAGATGTAACAGCAAGTTCTATTCTAATTTGTTCATGTATCGTACTTCTCGCTTGTGGAACTCGCTTCTTGATTCCCAGTCAATTTTGAACTTCAAAAATGCAAAAGAAACCTCAAGCAGTATCTTCTGCCTTCTTAATATTGTTATTGTTCTCTCTCCTTTATAGTAGGTTTTTTATTATATTCTCTAGCATTCAGTCACCCCCTTGCGTCCTAGTGGATTTATTGCCTTGTTTGAGGTGAAATGATTAAAAAAAAAATCTTGGCACGGGTAATAAAAAGATATACGTCTATATATCTGAAATGAGGTATTATGTACAATATTTACATTATTCGGACTATTGTCCTCATTTTTGTCGCCATATTTATTACAACGTTTCGGCCGTTGTACGCTCCGGCCTACTTCAGGTGGTTGGAATGTTGAACTGAACCCTTTATTTTGCTCACTGGGGTAGACTGTTCTAGTTCCATGTGCCATGTCTAATGGATGTCAATTATCAGTTATCTCCTGTTAATTTTCCCTCTGAAAGTTCTCCACCGCCTTAACCAGGTATTGAACACTATTTAGGTCCTGTCACTGGATCTAACTAACGCCTTTACCCAGTGTGCCATGTGTCCTTGAACATGGTACGTGGAACTAGAACAATCTACCCCAGTGAGCGAAATAAACGGTTCGACATTCCAACCAACTGAAGAAAGCCGGAGCATAGAACGGCCAAAACGTTGTAATAAATATGGCGACAAAGATGAGGACAATAGTCCGAATAATGTAAATAGTGTACATAATACCTCATCTCAGAAATATAGACAGATACTGAAAGGCCGGGACGTTGTAATAAATATGGCGACAAAGATGAGAACAATCGTCCGAATAATGTAAATAGTGTACATAATACCTCATCTCAGAAATATAGACAGATACTGAAAGGCCGGGACGTTGTAATAAATATGGCGACAAAGATGAGGACAATAGTCCGAATAATGTAAATAGTGTACATAATACGTCATCTCCGAAATATAGACAGATACTGAAAGGCCGGGACGTTGTAATAAATATGACGACAAAGATGAGGACAATAGTCCGAATAATGTAAATAGTGTACATAATACCTCATCTCAGAAATATAGACAGATACTGAAAGGCCGGGACGTTGTAATAAATATGGCGACAAAGATGAGGACAATAGTCGGAATAATGTAAATAGTGTACATAATACCTCATCTCAGAAA
>OZ038512.1:34727640-34827640 GCA_964036315.1 Acanthosepion esculentum
TTAATTTCCATCTAAGAATGTTTTTTTCCAATACATATTGTCCATTTCCTTTTAGGGATAATTTTATATTTATTAACCTCGATTTAGCTCCGTTGAGCGAGGTTCTAAACCGGTTATCCAGCTTGTTTTTCAATTTTATCTTTCACTTATTATCATCGTGAGTGGTAATAAATATAAATTTTGTCTTTTCATGGCGGTTATATAATTATATATATATATATATATACATACATATATAATTATATATATATATATATATATATATATATATATATATATATATATATATATATATATATATATATATATATATATATATAAACGTATTTCACGTTTAATCAATAGTTGTTATTTTTCGGCGAATGCCAGGGTAATATTTCCCACCCGTCCTGCTTTCTCTTCCACTCGTAAGGACGTCCTCCCTCCCACCATCATGTTAATTCAGTGATTTACCAATACAACTGCAGTTCGTGGACACGACTACATAGGGAGGACGTCCCAGCGTTTGGATTCGAGAATAAAACAGCATTAACCCGCCAGGATTTTGAATCCGTCCGCCAGGAATCGCCAACTGACCAACAGTTCTGGTTCTGCTATTACTGAACATTTAATAAATAGTAGGAAATGTGTGGAAACTTTTAGTGGTGACCGATTTGTAAATTTATCTTGGTCCCATTTCACATTTCAGCTCAAGGTTCTAGTGTCCTTGTATATCAGATCCCGTGATCCTTCCCTTTGTAAACAGAGGGAATGCTTGCTGGGTCTAAATGTTATTGGACTCTAGTAATTCTTGAAATTCATAATTTTTTTTTCCTTCTTTCATTCAATTACATTCGTTAATTTAAATTAATTTACACGCCTTTTTAAATTCCCAGAATAATAAGCTTGATAAGTCCTGGGACCAAGACGGTTGTTTTTATTTTAGCTTTTGCTTTAAAAAATGCCTTATAAATATTGTCTTTTATATATATATATATATATATATATATATATATATATATATATATATATATATATATATATATATATATATATATATATATATATATATATATATATATTCAATTGAGCACTATTGAATGACAAGTTAATTCTATAAACAACAGCCACCTGCGCTGACGCAAAGCTCTTCAGTAAAGTGAATAGAGCCGAATTTCTGATTGGCATTTCTGTACATTCGTAAAAACAATACGCTAGATTTATCTGTTTCATTTTGTCGAATGAATATAACTATTTAGTAGAAACTCTGACTGACACCAAATCGGTTGGGTTTCAATCCTGGCTTGAGGCATTCCGATGTGCAGTTCCACTGAGGAGCTGTAATACAGCGAAACAGTACTGTCTGTGAATGACACACACACACACACACACACATATATATATATATATATTCGTTTTCACTAAGGTATATTTCTTGAGCCCTTTTAAAGAAGGTAAGCAAACATTGTTCAGTGGATTAGAAGGAAATAATCCCTTTCCTAAAGCCTCGAATATACTTCTCTCTCTTTCAGAAAAGTACCTCTGTCCCCAGTTATTCCGAGGCTCTATGATATAGTTTCTTTTTATGAGCCTCTCTTTGAAATGAAACTATTCATCGACATCAAATCAATGATTTTTTTATCGTCTTTCCGAGAAAGCATTCTAAAATCATGAGTTATTGCTTTTTAAAAAGATTTCCGCTCCAAAATAGATGCTTAAAAAATACACTTCTCGAAAAGTTTGTTAGAAACGAGAAAACATTTCCGATTCTTGGCATGACTTTTCTGTTCGCAAAAGATTATCATGTAATTGTTTCGATAAAATTCGGATTTTTAATTGTATTTGAGAGAGAGAAAAAGATTTGAGTATGGAAAAAATGGTGGAAAAGATGTTTCATCATTTATCTTTTTATATTATCCATTACAGATTTATTGCTATTTTATTTTGGCAAGATTATATAATCAGAAGAACGTTTTTCTCGTGAGTTACACAATGTGAAAATAGATATCTGAAATATTTTACTATGTAAAAGATTTTTATGTAAATTTCTCAAGCTTTTTTTTTTAATCGATTTTGCGTTCAAGTAATAGAATAAAAAGAAATTGCGAAACAGGTAACAACACAAATCGGAAATCTCTTATAAGTTTTATTAATTTTATAACAGATTGTACTTTTTCAAATCAAAATAATTTGGTGTTGTTTTTAAGCCAAAATCCTGGCCGCACCAGCTCCCAAGTCTTTGTCTTATTTTTTATCAGATTGAACCCTGGTCAGAAGTTGCCTCCCTCTCAACTGCGATTTCTTTGAACATATCATCTTCCGACATCATGCTCAACGGGAGACTTTTCAATGAACGCAAAGAAATACTCCCATACTTATTTTAAATGTTCATATGGAATCCTTGATAATCTCTGACCTTCATCAGTGTTTCAAAAATGGATATCACATATAACTCTAACAGAAGATTCGCCTCTTGTCCGGTTCACACACCACCTCGATTTTTTTCTAACAGGAGTAGTGGTTTATCCCGTTTTCACAATAATCTAAAATTCATCGTCGTGTTTAATTTATTTTATACCTTATTTATTTATTTATACATTTATTCTGCTACTGACAACTTTTCAGAATAATATCATATTTCATGAACTCTACCGGCTAGTTGTATTTTCAAGAGATACCGGATTTGGTCATCAGTCATTAGGTTGTGTTATATACCGCACCTACGAACATTAATGAGTATGTCGCAATCCTCATAAATATGTTGTACACTATTGTAAGGTGGGATACTACTATCGAAGAGATAAAATGATATAAATAAATAGTCAAGAAAATCTCATAGTTTAGTGGAGATGTTAGACGTACAGAGTTGAAGTAGACTTTAAAATTCAAATCCTAAACGGGAAATATTGGAAATTGTAACTTCAAAATGGCGTGTGACTGGACGACACACGTACATGCTGAATTAAAATTTAAAATCAAAATCCTAAACAGGCGACACTAAATAAATCTCAACCCTAAGGTGGTGTGTGACTTTTATAAGTGTTACATGTGATATCGATTTTAAAAGTTTGATGAAGGTCACAGAGATATCATGGAATCTATATTAACATTTAAACTAAAATTGTTTCGGTTTATAAGATATTATTGTGTTAATCAAAAATGTATTTGTGGCCTAGTTCTTATGGATTTATTTCTAAATTAAAAAAAGATATAAGACTTTGTATAATAAATCTTTAAACTCCTAAACAAAGTTATTCATAATGTTAACAAGAATAGATATTGCAGGCTGAAATATACATGTTATAGCAGTGGTTTACCTACTTGACGCCGCTGGCGAGTATTGTATTTTGTTGACGTTATAAAGATTACCGTTTCATTTCCAACCTCCGTTTTGGTTATTCCTCATCCAGTAACCCTTTCTAGGTTACAACACCCATATAAATAGTACATTATCAAGAGATACCGAATTTTGTCATCGGTTCTTAGTTTGTGTTATATATGGTACCTATGAAGACTAATGCGTATGTCGTAATCCTCATAAATACGTTGGACACTATTGTAAGGTGGGATAATCTGCTATCTAAGTAATCTAACACTAGTAGTGGTTTACCTATTTCACGCCGCTGGCGAGTATTGTATTTTGTTGATGTTATAAAGATTACCATTTAATTTCCAACGTCAATTTAGGTTATTTCTCATTCAGTAACCTTTTCTCGGTTACAACAGTTTGCCAAATCCTGAGCAAACCTATGCCGTACACGATGATATCTACCCTTATTATGTACACTAAACGGAGTACCGTAAATTGCAGACATGTTCTCTTTAAACAGATTGACTGAATAATTGATTGATTTGTTTTTCTACGTCTTATCAACCTTTCGGTGGTTATTTAAAGCCAGAAAATATTTTTAGATGGTAAGAAATTTTGGGATAGTAACCCATGACTGAAGGATGAGAAAAGGTGGATTCATACCTTACCCAAGAATATTTACGCTTAAATGAATATAATGAACCCAACTGGAATTGGAACTTGATTGTTCGATCTCCAATTCTGAACCGTTATCTACCACTGTCACACCAAGCTTAACAGCACCTGGTATTATCATGTGTTCGCCCATCTAGATATTGAGCAGGCTCGACGTTGCTTAACTTTGGTGATTATACAAGAACTGGTGTTTCAACGTGATATGGCCATAAAACACAATTTAAAGAAATAGATGAATGGCTTATACCAGTAAATATATACATAGCCTTTTGTGTTCAAATATTCTGCATTTCGTTTTAATTTTGTACATTATATATTTTAATCAGATATTAAGAGTGCTATACAGGAATAAAATGTCGCTGTAGACACTTGAGTTTGAACAAGCAAACTTTAAATCCGAAAATGCGTCCCAGAGAAAAAAGTCCTACCACAAGCCTAAGTCTTCGAGTATATATACGGCCATCACTGAATTTGTCTACCAAGCTCTTCATAATAACGGTGAAGCTCGTGCCGTGGCCCTAGACATCTTCAAAGCGTTTGATAGGGTTTGACATGCCGGCCTTCTTCGCAAGCTTCAGGGTTATGGTATTACAGGTGGATTGTTTGACCTAATACAATCATTCCTGTCAAACCGTGAATTGAAGGTCGTTCTCAAGGGATTCTGCTCCACCTACTATCCCACGAACACAGGTGTTCCTCAAGGCTCCATCCTAGGCACTACTCTGTTCCTTATATACATAATCGATTTTCCTGTCGCCATAGATTTTCAAGTTGGCATCTACGCGGATGACACCACAATTTACTCCTGCCTCAAAAACAAATCTAGTGTCGCTAAAAATTTAACCTGGCAGTTCGTCTCGAAAAGGACCTCCAATCGGTTGTGAACTGGAGCTGAAATTGGTTGGTTAACTTTAACGCCTCTAAAACAAAATTGCTCTCTATTAATCACCACAGGGATCCTTCCCTGCTTCCAAATAGAATGTCTGAAGCCCAACTTCTCGAGAGCTCCTCTCTGCGACTGCTCGGTCTTACGATGTCCTCTGACCTGTGATGGAGCAAATACCTTGAGTCAATTGCTTCATCCACCGCAAGGAAAGTTGGCTCCCTCTGCCAGGCCAGGAAATCTTTCTCCCCGGATTCGATCCTTCAAATATACAAATCAACCATTCGCCCTTGCATGGAGTATTGCTGTCATATATGGTCCGGTGCCCCTTCTGTTTGCCTCGGGGTTGTTGATAAGATCCAGAAACGGGTATGCAACGTAATTGGCCCTGATCTGTCATCCCGACTGCAGTCGCTCTCTCACAGACGCGCCGTCGCCCCGCTCTGTCTTTTTAACAAGTACTTTCACGGTAATTGCTCCGATGAGTTGCTTTCGCTGGTTCCCAAGCTTCATGAATTCAAGCATCCTACGAGGCTACCATCCCGCTCCCACCCTTTCACTGTTGAAACTGTACGTCTCTTCTACTCCAATAGCTTCATATCTCGCACCTCTCGCCTGTGGAACTCCCTTCCTTATTCCTGTTTCCATGACAACTATAATCTGCAACTATTCAAATGTAACGTCAATCGACATCTCCTGTTGCCTTGATCTATCCACTATCCTTCCCCACATCCTTTCCTCTAACACTCCTATCTGCTCTCGCTCCAAATCTTCTGTAACCCCTTGCCTTGATCTATCCACTATCCTTCTCCACATCCTTTCTCCTAACACTCCGATCTGCTCTCGCTCCAAATCTTCTATAACCTCTTGCGTGCTAGTGGCTTTCAGCCTTCCGTGGGGTGAAAAGCTAAAAAAAGATCCTAGGTGTAGACCACCCAGGAAACCTTAAATCCACCCGGCTCAACAATCCCAAGATATGTATACACACGCTCTTCTATTTACTCCATTGTTCGCCCTGGTGGCAATTCTTCGCCTTTCATTCCATACACTTCCCCCTTTTCAAAATCAAATCCGCAGTTTCTTTCGACAATTTCTTTCTAGTATCCGTCAACCAATAGTCCTGGGTAAGAAGATAAACTATATCCGGCAGTAATACCTCTGATCGAGAGATTGGATGCTTTTAGAAGCGTGGAACCACCTCTTAACTGCTGTTGTTCCCAGGTCCACGCTGACCCGGGGCGGTAGCACCTATTAGCGTCCTATCTATAGGCAACGAGTGAACACTCAAATAAAATCAAAACCTCATGAAAGTACAAAAAATGCATTTTATAGTGAAAAATCCCAGCAATACTGTTTTTTAGGAATAAAGTGTCGCTGCATACCCTTGAATTTGAACATTGATCTCCAGTGAGCAAACACAGGCGATCACATTTTTATTTTAAATAGACCATGTCATCATAGCGGAAAAGCATATATGGAAATTAGCGTAACGTCTAGATTGATCGTCATTTCTAGTCTATCCTCTACTCGTCCTGGGTATAACGATAAACTACACCCGCGTCCGCGCTAAGACGATGAACTACATTCAACACCGGGGCCTCTGATCGGGAGTTTTTTTAGGGGCGTGGAACCGCCTCTTGGTGTTCCCAGGTCCGCTCTAATCTGGGCTGGTGAATCTGTTGTGTCACAACTTTGAGCAAGTAGTGGACCCCCAACTTGTGGTCCGAGCACTGTGAAGCTGTAGAAATGGGTTTTAATACCAGCAATACATTTTTGTAAAAGGTTATTACCGTAAATTAAAGATTGAAGAAAGGAATATAACTAGCAATACATTTTTGAAGTGGAAAGTGTTACCAGCGATGGGAATCTTGTACGGCATTAAATAACCCATTGTGCTTAATATGACGTAAAACAAACCAAACTAAACCAAACCTATCCTCTATTACTATTCGGTTCACCGTTTCTAGTCTATTCCCTGTTACTATTCGGATCACTATTTCTAGTCTATCCTCTATTACTATAGAGATCACTCTTCTCTACTCTATTCGCTATACCATTTCTCTCTTCGGATCACTATACGGATTACTATTCGAGCGAGTATTATCGAGCAAGTACTATTAATGCGAGTGATATTCGAAGGCGTCTGACAGCAGTATTTACAACGACATTACTATAGATGTATCTGCGATTACAAAGTCTCTACTACAAAGCGCATTATGAATTGACACCACGTATTCGTTGGCATTGACGAAGTGACAACGAGTGTTCATTGACATCACAAAAATAGAAAATTCGCAGCCCCAATTTTTTTTACAAATGGCGAAACGGGAGGCATGTCGATCCGCGCATAATAGATATAAAAATAATTCGTACTGAAAATATTAACAGTTATATTAATAGTTTGTCGGTAGCTTCCATTTTATTTTATTTTTTTAATCAATTCACCCCAAGCAGGGCAATAATAACACTGGTATTAGGCCTACTGTGGATGAAAGCGAATGAAACGACTTTAGACGGAACCGGA
Source organism: Acanthosepion esculentum (assembly GCA_964036315.1). NCBI lineage: Eukaryota > Metazoa > Mollusca > Cephalopoda > Sepiida > Sepiidae > Acanthosepion > Acanthosepion esculentum. The sequence continues at coordinate 34,735,012 of OZ038512.1, forward strand.
AAATCCATCCTAAACAGAAAACAAGTGATAAAAGTTTGCTCTTTTGCAAAAAACAGCTGAAGAGTCTGAACCGGGAGATAAGCTAACCTATCTAATCCTATCGAAGAAATAAAATGATATAAATAAATAGACAATAAAATCTCATAGTTTAGGTGGAGATGTTAGACGTACATATGTGAAGGAGACTTTAAAATCCAAATCCTAAATAGGAAACACTGGATAAATCGTGACTCCAAAGTGGCGTGTGATTGGACGGCAGAAGTACATTTTAAAATCCACATCCTAAGCAGAAGACACTAAATACATCTCAACTCCAAGGTGGTGTGTGACTTCTCTAAGAGTGACATGTGATATCGATTTTAAAAGTCTGATGAAGGTCACAGAATATCATGGAATCCATATTAACATTTAAAATAAAATTGTTTCGGTTTATAAGATATTATTGTTTTAATCAAAACTGTTTCTGTGGCCTAGTTCTTATGGATTTATTTCTAAATAAAAAAAAAAGATATAGGACTTTGTATAAAAAAAAACAAAACATTAAACTTCTAAACCAAGTTATTCACAATATTAACAAGAATAGATATAGCAGCCTGAAATGTACATGTTATATTTTATCATATATGAAAACCTGATCAATCTCAATAATTCCATCGTGAAAAACTTTATTTTTATAATAGAATTTCATATTGCAGGATCAATTAAACGCTGCAGGTATGTAGAAAATTAAAAGAAAATTGAATCTCTTATCATCGGTTTACACACGCAGAATCTTTAATTCATTTGCATCTATATTCACAAATGCACTTTGTTTATAAAATCAGATTGCTTGATGCTCTGCGTAAAAAAAAAAACAAAACAGGCTTGCTAAAGATTGTCGAGCTTTGATCTCATCAAGTTTTCTACCTCTATTTCATTGAACTATGTTATAATTAAAAAAACAAAACATAGAAAGAAATGATGACTTTTTCTACACGGAATATTTAATTGACTTGGACACATTAAAACGCTTACAACAAACGGAATATAAAACAAACTTGAACAATGTTTCACTATCCTACCCTCAAACAAAAAAAATAACTTTTTTTTTAACCTGGGTGCCGCTATTACTGTAAATTGTATTACTGCATATTTACGTTTCGCCGTTATCTAATCATTTAAATTTTCTTGTTCTATATTTGTTATAGTGAAAGACACCATGTCTATGTAATAGACTCTCCCAACTATTATAAGTAGGAGTCAGGAATAGTCGAGAGAAGGAGTAGTGTTCAGCGACCACAACTCGATTACTCTGCATAACACTTTATTACAAGTTCCTAACGTTTCTGTACGTTTAACCCATTTAGGACGCATTTAGTCCGACTACAAGTTCTATTGTGGAAAGAACTACACAACAGCCTTGGCGTTGTACATCGTATAGTAAAACATGTCAAATTCTTCTTCTATACGCTGTCATATACAATGCTCTCTGCAAACTTTCTGTCTCTTTCTCTCACTATATATATATATATTTAATATATATATATATATATATATATATATATATATATATATATATATATATATATATATATATATATATATATATATAAAATTTAAAGTAAAATAGACCACTTTAAGGCTCCATTAGTTATAATTTATTTCACCAGAGAATTTTATTTTTCTCTGGATCTTCAATATTTTGCGGACATTTTTATAAAATCATGAATAAAATAAACTTGTCATAGTTATTTCTTTTTTATTCAGTTGATTTCATAGATTTATAAACATATAGATATAAAACTATACGCGTAAATAAATAATCTAATACATAAATAACATCAAATAACACGCTGGGCTATGTTTCCCCAAGGTCTCGTGGATACAAGCGTTGTTTGGATTCAGTAACTTGAGCCAATGACTTGTGAGTTCAATACCTGGCTACGGTAGTGGTGAAGAAAAACATAGAGAGTGGAGTTAAAGGGAGATAACTGAGATATAGGGAAGAGGCTTGGAAGGTGGAACAAGAAGTATCTATCCTGTTGACGAAATACAGGTTTCAGTTTGAAATTCCAATCTCCTGAAGAAGGCCGGAGTGCACAACGGCCAAAATGTCGTGAACATGACAATAAATATAAGAAGAACAGTCCGAAAATGTAAATAATTACAATACCTCATGACAGAAATATAGACAGATACATTAATACCATGTTTAAGAGTTTTTCTATTCTTGAGAATAGTGTATACATCCAGTTACACAGGTTTGGGCTTTATTAAACTGTTTGAAAATAGCTTTTTAAAGCAATTCAAATTGCTGATAATATATACAGGGTGTCCATAAAGTCTCTTTACAATTAAAAATTGGAAATTGTTACAAAATGAGGAGTAGATATTGAAATTAATTTAATGCATCATTATATGGGCACCATTAGTTGCACAAAGCACATCAAGACGGTACTCGATTTCTGGCCATGTTCGCTGTAGCATAACCTCACCGATGGTGGCAATGGCATCAGTGATCTTTTGCTTTCGATCAATGATGTCCTGTGAATAAATATTTATTAAAGTTGAGTCTGTCTGAAGACAAACGTGAGTGATATCCAAGAGGAATTGAAATCTTAATTATGTTGTCAGGGTCTATTCGGTAAACTCGTTAACCATTACCGGAAGACGGAGCAGTCTATTTGTGAAATTTATATATATATTTATTAAATTTGAATTAATCTGGCTAAAGACAAAAATGAGTGACTCCTTACCTGAACACGGAACAGTCAATTTGTTAAATGTAAAAGTATTTAAAGTTGACTCAATCTGTCTAAAAAAAAAAAAGTGTGACACCCAGCAGGAACTGAAATCGTAATCCAATAATAAAACTATACCAAGTAAACTCATTAACCATTACGTTACCCCGAGGCAGCTTACTTGTTAAATGTGATACTATTTGTTGTTACCGCGGTAAAATAAAACCTAAGAAAGTTTTCTTATCAATAGAAAGTGTTATGTGGTGAGAGAAATTGAACGAAAAGGGTTAATACCAAACCCCATGGGAAGAATTGAGGATTTAATTTACCCATAAACGACTTGAAGTGTATGTCGAGCAGTTTGAACAATGGAAATGTGACCCAAACTTAGGGAGCAATGTTGATTGACACACAGCTGCAAATGCAAGCTGTAAAGCCAAAATTTCACTTTTTGTAAACAATGAATTTGGTGTTGATTCCCCTGGTCGAAGGTTGAATTGAAATACCAGGAGTGTGTGGATAAACTATCCACGCTCACTGAGGAGATTTAGTGAGAGGTAATAATAGAATGGAAGAAGGAAATTTCCCAGTATTATCGAATTCCCTTACTTCGCCAGTTTGGGCGAATATCAATAAATACGATTGCGCGAAGCGAATTCAGCAGATTAGACGCAGAAGAGAGAAGTGAAGCAGAAGAAATGAAGACGACCAGAGACAAGGGAAGGGCCACGTGATTATCTGCCGACGAAAGCCTCCGACTTCAGCCTTGTGTCGAAATTTACCAAGACAGCAAACCAAAGTTTACCGAGTCGACAACAATAATATCACTTCCGATTTAGAAGCGGGTTAGGCTGATAATTAATTGCATGCGAACTCTGATATAAAGCAATTATTGTACGGAGTACTGATATTGTTGTGGTAGGATCTACCTAATTTGCATAGTGGAGTACCGACTATATAAATATGGTTGGTACCGGGAAGACAGAGATGCGAATCAAGAGATTCAACTAGATACTCTGCCCGACTGCGACTTAGTCAACACATTCTCCAGGAACGGTCTTCCCAGGTATATACAAAAGACTATATGTAAATATTGTGTACACTTTCTTGTTTCAATACATTTTGTTCTAAGTACATTTTGTGTTGCATTATTATTCCATGCATTAGTCAAGTTTCAACAGATATAAAAACAGTATTTACTTTTGTTCAGTTTATTCGAGTGTTATTTTCTCCTGTACGTCATCGCCCTGCTTGGTCCAACCCAGCACAAAGATAACTGCGACGATTCGACCTTGGCTACCTTATGATCAATCTTAAATCACAACGTGGGATAAGGTCAGCTCGGGATTAAAGCGGTCACTTCAGCCGCGGTGTTGGAAGTTTTGAACTACCGTGGAGGGTGTTGCACGATTGCAAAATGTATAAATCATACTTGAGTCAACCTAGTAAAAGACAAAAATATGTGACGCACGATGAGATTCTAAATCATAAATATGTTGTAAGAAACTATTTATGAAATGTATAAATATTTATTAAATTTTAGCCAGTATGGCTAAAAATAAAAATGAGTGACAGCTAGTGAAATTTGAAATCATTAATAATGATCATTTAATTAAACTCGTTTACTACTAGTTTCCCATGAGACAGTCTACTTGTGAAATGCAGAAGAAGTTATTATATTTTAGTCTATCTGGCAAAAAGCATAACTGTCTGGTACCCAGAGAGCAACAACTACATATTTCAGTATTCATGGTCTATTGAGTAAGATTTGGTTAACATGGTAAAGTGGCCTTCTTTCATTTGATACAATTTGTTCGTTTCTAATGTCTTCTTTTTCTTCCTTATCTTTGTCTTTCGATTATTTCCTTGCCTCTAATTATATATATATATATATATATATATATATATATATATATATATATATATATATATATATTCAATTTGATTCATTTCTCTCCATTTCACACACTTTCATTCTCTTTTGATCTTTCACGCGTATATTTCTTTCAGTTTTCCTTCGTTTTGTTTTTCTTTATCATACTCAACAGTCTTTTTAATTTTTCTTCAAATATTTTTCACACGAATATTTTTACTTTTCTTTTTTTTTTTACCACCTTAGTCCAGATTCGACTACTTCCATATTGATTTTAGTAATCGATACACCGACTAGATTTTTATTCACTTTTTTCCCATCAAAATTTTGCATCGTCTTGTTCACCTTCTTTACATAGATCGATTAGAGCCTGCTTGTTTCTGAGCCAATCGAAGCTCAATAAAACAATAAAGACTCCTAACAACACTCAGATAGCAAATGACTGTGAGATCAGGTAGTGAAAAAAAAACAACAAAAACTTTTGAACTTAGCAGTTCAAACCAATCGTCTTTAACATTACATAGTAAAGTGAACTTTGGTGAGAAAGAAAATCTTTGCCTCTTCTGCAAATTTATCAGCAAAAACACTCAATATATAAAACAGTAAAGACGGACATCTTATGATAAAAAATATTAGCAACACAATGATTTAAAAGCTTTTTCTACCTTGTCTTCCAAGGTGCTAGATTGTTCGGGTTTCCCTGTCTACAGTTCCATAAATTCTCCTGTTGTCATTTTATATATTTAATAGTTATTATCAATTGTTGCTTCTTTTTTTAATTATGTCTTGTGTTTCTTTAGGATGTAAGCGATCATAGCTCTCCACAATGTTATTCTATTGCTGTTTGAAGTAATTTTTGAATCTTTGCCATTATTTTGCTAATAATTCGCACAAACATGTTCAGTATGTTAATCGCTGTTACCCATTTCTTTGCCTGAAATATATCCATAAATTTTAAATCGATTTCACCGCCATGAAAGACAGTAAAGCTACTATGACACAAGGGGTTACAGGTTATGGAAGAATTAGACACAGAAACATTGCTAATGATCAGGAAGAAAACAATTGTAATCAGCAGAACAGTAGATAGCGATTGACATTGAATTTATTTTTTGAAGATTAAAACTGGCTGGAAAGCGTGAAGCCTGGAGGGAATTCTAATAACGATAAGTGGGAGAAAATTAACTGTTCGCATAGAATTTACGGTAACATCTAGCCAGCTCAACTGTAAATTGAAGAGATGTCGACGCCAGTTTAGCATTGCGCTTAAATTAAAACAAATCTAGGTGCCATAGCGAAGTGCGATATTTATTTTGAGTATCTACAGAAATGTGGTACAAGGCCAAAATTGGAAATTGGGAAAAGGATGGTCTTTCTCTGTCTTAACGATTAACTTAGCTAGCCACAAATACTGACCCAAACATGCAACAATATTCCTTACGCCAAAACAACGCTTTCTTACCATTCTTACTTCATCCGGCATAATGCCTCAGAATCTCTGCTCCGTGTTCAGGCAATGGTTAACGTGTTTACCAAATAAACCCTTACAACATAATTAAGATTTCAATTCCTACTGGGTGACAATGAGTTTACTTGGTATAGTTTTATTATTGGATTATGATTTCAGTTCCTGCTGGGTGTCACACTTTTTTTTTCTTTAGACAGATTGAGTCAACTTTAAATACTTTTACATTTAACAAATTGACTGTTCCGTGTTCAGGTAACGGTTAACGAGTTTACCGAATATACCCTTACAACATAATTAAGATTTCAATTCCTACTGGGTGCCACTCATTTTTGTCTTTAGCCAGATTGAATCAAATTTAATAAATATTTATATACTTCACAAATAGACTGTTCCGTGTTAAGGTAATGGTTAAGGAGTTTACCGAATAGACCCTTACAACATCATTAAGATTTCAATTCGACTTGGGTGTCACTCATGTTTGTCTTTAGACAGACTGGCACAAATTTAATAAATATATATATATACATTTCACAAGTAGACTGTTCCGTGTTAAAGTAATGGTTAAGGAGTTTACCGAATAGCCCCTTACAACATAATTAAGATTTCAACTCTACTTTGGTGTCACTCATGTTTGTCTTTAGCCAGACTGACTCAAATTTAATAAATATATATACATTTCACAAATAGACTGTTCCGTGTTAAGGTAATGGTTAACGAGTTTACCGAATAGACCCCTACAACATAATTAAGATTTCAACTCTAATTGGGTGTCACTCATGTTTGTCTTTAGCCAGACTGACACAAATTTAATAAATATATACATATGTACATTTCACAAATAGACTGTTCCGTGTTAAGTTAATGGTTAATGTGTTTACCGAATAGACCCCTACAACACAATTAAGATTTCAACTCTAATTGGGTGTCACTCATGTATGTCTTTAGCCAGACTGACTCAAATTTAATAAATATATATACATTTCACAAATAGACTGTTCCGTGTTAACGTAATGGTTAACGTGTTTACGGAATAGACCCTTACAACATAATTAAGATTTCAACTCTACTTGGGTGTCACTCATGTTTGTCTTTAGTCAGACTGACTCAAATTTAATAAATATATATACATTTCACAAATAGACTGTTCCGTGTTAACGTAATGGTTAATGTGTTTACCGAATAGATCCTTACAACATAATTAAGATTTCAACTCTACTTGGGTGTCACTCATGTTTGTCTTTAGTCAGACTGACTCAAATTTAATAAATATATATACATTTCACAAATAGACTGTTCCGTGTTAACGTAATGGTTAATGTGTTTACCGAATAGATCCTTACAACATAATTAAGATTTCAACTCTACTTGGGTGTCACTCATGTTTGTCTTTAGTCAGACTGACTCAAATTTAATAAATATATATACATTTCACAAATAGACTGTTCCGTGTTAACGTAATGGTTAATGTGTTTACCGAATAGATCCTTACAACATAATTAAGATTTCAACTCTACTTGGGTGTCACTCATGTTTGTCTTTAGCCAGACTGACTCAAATTTAATAAATATATATACATTTCACAAATAGACTGTTCCGTGTTAACGTAATGGTTAATGTGTTTACCGAATAGATCCTTACAACATAATTAAGATTTCAACTCTACTTGGGTGTCACTCATGTTTGTCTTTAGTCAGACTGACTCAAATTTAATAAATATATATACATTTCACAAATAGACTGTTCCGTGTTAACGTAATGGTTAATGTGTTTACCGAATAGATCCTTACAACATAATTAAGATTTCAACTCTACTTGGGTGTCACTCATGTTTGTCTTTAGCCAGACTGACTCAAATTTAATAAATATATATACATTTCACAAATAGACTGTTCCGTGTTAACGTAATGGTTAATGTGTTTACCGAATAGATCCTTACAACATAATTAAGATTTCAACTCTACTTGGGTGTCACTCATGTTTGTCTTTAGCCAGACTGACTCAAATTTAATAAATATATATACATTTCACAAATAGACTGTTCCGTGTTAACGTAATGGTTAATGTGTTTACCGAATAGATCCTTACAACATAATTAAGATTTCAACTCTACTTGGGTGTCACTCATGTTTGTCTTTAGTCAGACTGACTCAAATTTAATAAATATATATACATTTCACAAATAGACTGTTCCGTGTTAACGTAATGGTTAATGTGTTTACCGAATAGATCCTTACAACATAATTAAGATTTCAACTCTACTTGGGTGTCACTCATGTTTGTCTTTAGTCAGACTGACTCAAATTTAATAAATATATATACATTTCACAAATAGACTGTTGCGTGTTAAGGTAATGGTTAACGAGTTTACCGAATAGATCCTTACAACATAATTAAGATTTCAACTCTACTTGGGTGTCACTCATGTTTGTCTTTAGTCAGACTGACTCAAATTTAATAAATATATATACATTTCACAAATAGACTGTTCCGTGTTAACGTAATGGTTAATGTGTTTACCGAATAGATCCTTACAACATAATTAAGATTTCAACTCTACTTGGGTGTCACTCATGTTTGTCTTTAGCCAGACTGACTCAAATTTAATAAATATATATACATTTCACAAATAGACTGTTCCGTGTTAACGTAATGGTTAATGTGTTTACCGAATAGATCCTTACAACATAATTAAGATTTCAACTCTACTTGGGTGTCACTCATGTTTGTCTTTAGCCAGACTGACTCAAATTTAATAAATATATATACATTTCACAAATAGACTGTTCCGTGTTAACGTAATGGTTAATGTGTTTACCGAATAGATCCTTACAACATAATTAAGATTTCAACTCTACTTGGGTGTCACTCATGTTTGTCTTTAGTCAGACTGACTCAAATTTAATAAATATATATACATTTCACAAATAGACTGTTCCGTGTTAACGTAATGGTTAATGTGTTTACCGAATAGATCCTTACAACATAATTAAGATTTCAACTCTACTTGGGTGTCACTCATGTTTGTCTTTAGTCAGACTGACTCAAATTTAATAAATATATATACATTTCACAAATAGACTGTTGCGTGTTAAGGTAATGGTTAACGAGTTTACCGAATAGATCCTTACAACATAATTAAGATTTCAACTCTACTTGGGTGTCACTCATGTTTGTCTTTAGCCAGACTGACTCAAATTTAATAAATATATATACATTTCACAAATAGACTGTTCCGTGTTAACGTAATGGTTAATGTGTTTACCGAATAGATCCTTACAACATAATTAAGATTTCAACTCTACTTGGGTGTCACTCATGTTTGTCTTTAGCCAGACTGACTCAAATTTAATAAATATATATACATTTCACAAATAGACTGTTCCGTGTTAACGTAATGGTTAATGTGTTTACCGAATAGATCCTTACAACATAATTAAGATTTCAACTCTACTTGGGTGTCACTCATGTTTGTCTTTAGTCAGACTGACTCAAATTTAATAAATATATATACATTTCACAAATAGACTGTTCCGTGTTAACGTAATGGTTAATGTGTTTACCGAATAGATCCTTACAACATAATTAAGATTTCAACTCTACTTGGGTGTCACTCATGTTTGTCTTTAGTCAGACTGACTCAAATTTAATAAATATATATACATTTCACAAATAGACTGTTCCGTGTTAACGTAATGGTTAATGTGTTTACCGAATAGATCCTTACAACATAATTAAGATTTCAACTCTACTTGGGTGTCACTCATGTTTGTCTTTAGCCAGACTGACTCAAATTTAATAAATATATATACATTTCACAAATAGACTGTTCCGTGTTAACGTAATGGTTAATGTGTTTACCGAATAGATCCTTACAACATAATTAAGATTTCAACTCTACTTGGGTGTCACTCATGTTTGTCTTTAGCCAGACTGACTCAAATTTAATAAATATATATACATTTCACAAATAGACTGTTCCGTGTTAACGTAATGGTTAATGTGTTTACCGAATAGATCCTTACAACATAATTAAGATTTCAACTCTACTTGGGTGTCACTCATGTTTGTCTTTAGTCAGACTGACTCAAATTTAATAAATATATATACATTTCACAAATAGACTGTTCCGTGTTAACGTAATGGTTAATGTGTTTACCGAATAGATCCTTACAACATAATTAAGATTTCAACTCTACTTGGGTGTCACTCATGTTTGTCTTTAGTCAGACTGACTCAAATTTAATAAATATATATACATTTCACAAATAGACTGTTGCGTGTTAAGGTAATGGTTAACGAGTTTACCGAATAGATCCTTACAACATAATTAAGATTTCAACTCTACTTGGGTGTCACTCATGTTTGTCTTTAGCCAGACTGACTCAAATTTAATAAATATATATACATTTCACAAATAGACTGTTCCGTGTTAAGGTAATGGTTAACGAGTTTACCGAATAGACCCTTACAGAATCTCTATGAAGTCTTATATAGTCCCCATATGTACAATTCATTGTCTGTGCGTGGCGGGGAATAAAATAACAATTTAATAAAAAATAGCCCCAATGTGTATTTACAATATAAAAGAAAAAACCCATAACGAAGCGCTTATTTAAACAATTACCATGGTAGTCTTTATAGAAAAGACTCAGGGCGGCAACCCTAGGGCGGTGGGAAAGTGACTCAAACCGAAACGCCAGATCAGGACCGATAGTACTGCTGATTCTTCTTTGGATTTTACCAAGGATCTCAAGGTATGAGCTACTGACCATATGTGGCAACAAAAATCTAAGCATGTATGAATGGTAAACTTATAGATATGTGTGATGGATTCTGAGAGAAAAATTGTCTCACACGACACAGTGAACCAAATTTTATCAGCTGTCCTCGCAATGAATTCAATATATTCTTTCCACTTCGCGCCAGCTGAGGATGATAAGGCGCAACAAGTAACTTTTTCTGGAGGTTAGCATCAGCCATGCTGATGGAAACCAGAGAGGGGTCTCTCACATTATTTATGGAGAGGTGCTTAGTTTTGGAGGTGGTAAAATTAACAAGTCGTCCTTTGCCCCAGTTAAAAGAAGACTAGAGGTCGTGTTGGACATTGGCTACCATTTTGACCTTATCGAACCTATCAGACTTACGATCGCGGCAGAAGTAAATGGTTGTGCCATCAGCGTAGATACCATTTTGAGAACTGATACCATCGGAAAGGTCATTAATGAAAGTTAAAAACAAAGTTGAACCAAAGATGGAGCCTTGAAGGATAGAAGCGTTAGTACGAAAGGATCCAAACGAGTGGCACATGAATGTTAAATTCTCTAGTTTATATCAAACAGAATTTTAAAGTTTCATTTTGATCGTAAATGAAAACAAATTTTCACAGATCCTTTTTTCTATAACGTCTTCCTCATCACCCTTTCTATCGTCTGCGGTATTCTGAACAATGAACACGGCCTTATTCTAGTAATTCACACCAAGGTACTTTAGCTCTCTTCATCACAAGACCAAATACTGGGTGTAACAGCAAAATTCTTCATATCGTATATCAGCAAAATTGTCCAATTTTTTGTTTAAGATTTGAACCGTTGTATCTTTGAAATGATTAAAGATATCTTACTGGAATTCTGCGTGGTTTTTATAACACTGTTGGACTCTAAGTTGAACAATAGGAATGTATTTGGCTCTAAATTGATATGGTGATCCCTCTTGCTTTTATGGCCTCCTGATCCAATTTTCCCCTTTTTTAAACTTATTCACCGTTCTTTTGATGGTTTTTGAATGGATTTGGGATTTGGGATTTTGAAGATGGAAGCCAGAAGAAAAACGTCGGTACTATTACTGAAAGCCTGAATGATCTTTTTTCTCTCATCTTTACTCAGTTCGGAAGATAGAGTGGGGCTGACTCAAAACGATTTTAACCTGAATAACTCAAATGGTTTTTCAGTGAATCTTAAGTGTCAATATGGCTAAACGTCTTATCTGGAAATGTGGAAAAAAGAAACTCAATTATTTTAGTGTTTTTATTTTAGATATTAAACATTATGTGGGATGAACAATTATCGCATGCTGTTACACGATTTGGACAATTTTGCTGTTAGACTCGGTACAACGCAAGATCAGGCTTATCATTGAGCCCTACACATATTTACGTGCGCAGTTGCTGTAATGGCTTTGTTCAGTTCAAAATAGATGAGAATTAGGAATACCGTTGTTAGAGACCGTCCGTAATTCAAAGGAAATGTTGATGCCAACCTTACAACCTAATTGCAAGTCCATTTAAGTAAGACGTTTTATTGGACAAAATCATCTACTGCAATGTTCTCTGTTTAAAGTGGGCTTACAGCCATAACACGTTGAAACACAGATTCTTGTACGATCACCGAAGTTAAGTAACGTCGAGCTATGCCAGGACTTAGATCGGTGACCGTTTGGGAATAGCAAGTGCCGTAATCTTGGATGTGCCGGTGGTGCAATTGACAACACCACAGAATTGGAAAACGCCGAGAAGAGTTCCAATTCCAGTCGAGTTTATTATATCCACTGACGCCTAATGTAATATAAAATGTCGGAATTCACCTATTCTCTCTTATAGAGCCTAAGAAGTATTTCCTGGCTCTAAATTATGTGCAAACGGTTGATAAGTCATAAGTAATCAATCAATACATTGAATACACTTTAATTTAACAGACCTTCTCCTGCGATTGATGGTTGAATCTGTCTGTTGAGTGTGAATACCCGATCGACCTGCGTGAAAGCCGACGTCAATGGTTTCCTTCCAGAAAGAAAATACCAAGTTAAAACGCATTCATTTCCTTGGTTTTCACATACTATAGCCCACAGAAATCACTTCTTCCGGCTGTACCAGGACGAAAAGTCTGTTGCAATCACTCTCTACGTCTCTGCTCGTAATGTCTCTGCTATAATATTTCTGTCGTGTTATTTTTTGCGTTGAAGGATTATATAGGACAGATGTCAGATATTTGATTTTTTTTATATTAATACTTTATCCGTTTTTAGATGTGGATGCTATTCAGAAAGAGCTTATGAACATTCATTGAGTTTAACTCGTAAGAGTACGGATAATGGCTAAAAATAATTTACTGTGGCAATTTGGGTTAATTGTTAGTGAGCATATCTCGCAGACATGTTTACTCGTCAACGCAAAATAAACCATATTTGTTCCAGAATAAATAACACCGATCATGATCAGGAAACTTGTAACACATTAGGATCGTATGGGCACCACATGTACTACAGCCACAGTAATTGTGTTGTTTCCCGGGCAAGATAGCCTGATGGAGCCCAGGCTGGTTTTGAATTCACAGTTTTATTTTCTCCTAGACCGGTTGACACTCAAGGCTATAGGACCGAGTCTATTCTGCTATTTGCCCTTAGCTGGAGGTGAGTAACTTTTCCAACGGCATTATCACATACGTGAATGTAATGAACTCGACTGGAATTCAAACTAGGTTTTCCAATTCCTCAATCCTAGTCGCTATCTATTACTGTGCCGTGCCTCCAGACAATGATACACTTTCCAATTTAAGCAACTCTCAGCAAGTCAGTAGAAAAGAGAGACAATTGTTTAGTTCCTTTTCTCGCAGGGAATAGTTCTTTGCCTACGCCTCATAGTGAAATAGCGAGGTGTGACCCAGGGGAATATGCTTCCCAGAAAAATACATTTAAGGAACACAGAGAAATCTTATGCCAGACTAATATTACTTATTTACACTATTTATATTCAAAATATTGTCCTCGTTTTTATCGTTGTTATCTTAACGTTTCGGCTGTTGTGCCCTGCGGACTTCCTCAGGTATATATCGATCTGGGTTAAACTACAGGGAATACTGAACTGAACGCTTTATTTAATTTCCTGAAATGAAAACAGTCTAACACTGTTTTCCTTTCAGTGCTCATGTCTAGGGATGACGTCTTTTATTTATTTAGTACTCTTCAATTATTGCTCACCCGTTATTCTGTGTGCTAATAGACACTGCCCGACCCAGGAATTGACCTCACAATCACTACGTCACCAAATTAGCAAACCGACGTTTATAACAACGCAATAACAATAACGATGAAGATAATAGTCCGAATATAAATAGTTTAGTTTGAAAGATTATATTGAATCAATTGATAGGTCCCTGCTAAGAGAGTTGGTTCGCCGTGTAATGCTAGAAAATCTTTCTCGACAGAATCTATCTTACATATTTACTATTCGTCTACAGTTCGTCTATGCTTTGAATATTGCTGATATATATGTCCCACATACATTTGGAGATTCTTGATAAAAGCCAAAGAAGAATCTGTATTATTATTAGTCCTGACCTGGCATCTCGGCTTCAGTCATTTTGCAACCGTCGCAATGTATCTTCCGTGTGTCTTTTCCTATAAATACTTTCATGTTAATTTTTATGATAGAATTACCGCTCTGGTGCGTAGACATTATGAATTTAAGCGCTATACTAGATTGGCAACAAGGTAGCATCACTTTGCTGTTGAATTGGCTAGATAACACTAAATTCCTATCCTTCTCGTGTGTGGAAGTGTCCTACGACTCCATGCTTTCCAGCGGACTTTAAACTTCAAAAATATAAATGCAATGTCCATCGTTATCTACTGTCTTGTTTACATTTCTTTTATTATTTCCACTCTGTAACGTTTTGTCGGAATTATCTCACCGACGAGTAAGTGTGGTGGGGGAAAGGAAAGACGATTTCAAGGTTTGCAACGAAAACTCTGAATGTTGCTTTACAAGCGAAGTCTTCCTTGTAACGGTAACAAAAGTCAAATGACTAGTAACACTCGGTGTTCTCCTCTGCGCAAAGCGATCTCTACAGCTGCGGTAAGCGGCGGTCGAGAATTTCAAAGTTTGTCGGAGTCGGAGCCGGCAGTAGGCGTTACGGGCGCGCTGCCTGCCGCACGCCGACTTCGTGTTAAAGTTTTCAAGAAAGTCGGACCAGCGTTGGGCGGGCGCGACGCGCTCGGCTGCGGTAAGCGGCGGTCGAGAAACTAAACTAAACTAAATTTGCGACTGAAAGTAGCACCGTTTAAAATCTCAAGGTCTAGTTCAACGTGATCCCAGGTCTCGTTCAACGTCATACGACGCGGCCAGAGCGTCTATAAAAATTCGTCAATCCGTTGGCTATGGTTCGGCCCGGAAGAATGGCTATGGTAGACGACGCCGCCGCCAGAGCACATACTTCTCCCTCCCGACCTACCCCCGGTGAGTGCAATACCTTGTTCTTCTTTTAGTCACCACAGTTTCTCTAGTTTTTTCTTATTATTATTAATTTACACTCAGTAATCTCTTGTGGCTTTATTTCCTTGGCTGCGATGAAAAAGAAATATAGGAGTTCTGTTTGAGATGAGAAGAGAATTTAAGATCCAATCGAATTTTCAAAAACATGTAGCTTTCTTGAGAGTGAAGCTGTTCATTGTGACAAGATAAAATATATAATCTGACGGTTATGGTGATACGATACTAGATTTGTTTTCGAGATTTTGAAAGTTAAATGCTATTTTATTCCTCGTTGGGCTGTTACTAATTAGTCGGAAAAGAAGTTAACGGCAAAAAGTTGCGTTGGCGCCGAGTTAAAGGTTATCGGAGCTAGAGAGTTTGATCATTGTTGGTTCATTTAAACAGTAATCAGATTACGCAGCAGGTGATGACATCTCGTAAAATCGACCAATCAAAATCAGTGTTATGAAACAAACCATGCTTTGATACAAAGAACATTTCCAAGTTTTTAAATTTGCTATAGTCTTTTTTTTTTACCTCTATCCGCACCTCTATCCATTACTCCACTGTGCCACTTATTACATATCGTAACTGTCAGCACAAATGGGGATGTTCCACTCCTCATAAATACGCTGTAAACTATTGTAAGGTGGGGGAAATAGGCTGGCGGCGTGAGCTGTTAGCATGGGAACTCTTGCCTTGTCGAATTCTCTGCCTTCGGGCAGAGAGGAACCCTTCACTGTATAGGTTAATTAAATCCGGTGAGAAGATGCATCCTTGTCGTACACCCCTCATTCTGTCTCCTGGCAATTGATGTTTAGTTCTTTCTTCTTGTTTTCCCTCACACATATCATCGTAAACTTAATATTCTTATAAAAAGGCAATCGAAAATACTGCTGTTGTTTTTATTATTGATATTTTTATTATTGTTCTTATGGTTATTATCATTATTATTATTATTATTATTATTATTATTATTTTATTTCCTTTGATTTCTGGTGTGTACACATATCGTTCTAAGTCCCACCTGGAGACCTAAGGTTAGAAATGATATGATTTTCCACTGACCAAGTAAAAAAAAATACAAACGTATTTTGCATCGATAAATCCCTTCGTAATGTGTGGCCTGTACTGATGAGAACATTTTTTTGTATTTCTTTAAAGCCTGGGCTTCCAGGAATCCCTTTAATTAGTCTTTTCCAAACAATCCAACGGCTCTAACTACAACAGGGATTATTGATCTTGCCATGTGCTACATTTTTGAGATTTCAATTTCAAGGTCCTTGTATTTTGATAGCTTTTTGATATATTGCAGTCTGCAGGGACTGCCATATCAATAAGGAAGCACATTTTTGTTTGCGGTCTCGAATAATGCCTGTGCGGTTAGATTTGATTGTTCTATCTGTGTATTTTGTAGTCCCATATAATTGTAACAGGTCCTATCTCCGTGACCGGGTCTGGGTGGTGTTTATACCAATTTCTTCCATTAGAAGTTGCAGATTTTTCTAGTACAGATAGTGGCCCACTCTCTCATACTGAGATTTATATTCAGTGGGTGTCAATACCGTGAAAGCTTATACAAGATGATCAATTGTTTCTGGGTATTTATCACAAAACCTGCATTTTGGGCTAACACAATATTTTAGTATGTGCGCTTGGTAATTTCTAGTCAACAAATACTGGTCCTGTGTAGCTTTTTAACCCTGCACTACGGAGCCACTGATGGGTACTGGGTTGTCTACACCAGCTTTTTGGTACGGGCTGAGTTTTGGCCATGAAACAGTTTATCTTGTATTTTTTTTCTGTATCTGGTTGGTTGCATTTTTCTTTGTTTTCTTTTTTATGTATTTTGCAACTTCAGTCGGTTTAGCGTGCTTCACTTGTATTTCTGTACTCATTTGAAAATCCATTTTGAGCTTCTTTTATTATTATTATTATTATTATAATTATTATTATTTGTTGAAACTTGACTAATGCATGGAATAATAATGCAACACAAAATGTACGTAGAACAAAATGTATTGAAACAAGAAAGTGTACACAATATTTACATATAGTCTTTTGTATATTCCTGGGAAGACCGTTCCTGGAGAATGTGTTGACTGAGTCGCAGTCGGGCAGAGTCTCTAGTTGAATCTCCTGATTCCTCCCCTCTCTTCCCGGTACCAACCATATTTATATGTTCGGTACTCCACTAGGCAAATTAGGTGGATCCTACCACAACATTATTATTATTATTATTATTATTATTATTATTATTATTATTATTATTATTATTATTATTATTATTATTATTATTTCTGTTTAGCTGTACTTTTTGTTCCAAATATTAAAATGGCGGAATATCTCTGCAAAGATTCCGGGAAAATTGAGACATTATTTCATACCGGAAGGCAAATGTAATTGCAGCTTCTTCCAGAATTCAGGAAGTGAAAAAAAAACAACATATAATATCATTCGTTATTGTTCAAAAGTAGTTTAAGCTTTTTCAGAGACACTCTGTAATGCAGGACAATCTCTTCACGGATGAAGATATTTTGGAGAGCTATAAATGCATATTGTGCCTTACATTTGGGAGCTTACTTTTTTCGACGTTGTAAAGAACAGAAAAAGAAATATTATTTACTTTAGTCTGGTATAAGATTCTAAATGCAGACAACTTGTGAAGGCATCAAGTACTCTGTACACAAACAGATGACTTTCGAAACTAGGTTTGAAACCATCACTCGACTCCACGCATCCTCATTGATGATAATGATATCAATCTATTAAATAATTGTTACTATATCAAAATTTAGGCAAAATCAAGACCAATCGTTTTATATTTCGACAAAAATAGTTATTTCAGAATTAAATATTTATTTTAAAAACATAGTGAAACTCTTTGAACTTTATATACAAAAGACGTGTTTAATGAACGATCACAAGGTGTGGCGTCGACTTGCTTTGCTTTGTTTTGTTTTACAGTATATCAACCTCAATGAGTTATTTAATGCCGACAAGATTTTTATTGCTGGTAATATTTTCCTCAAAAATATATTGCTGGTAATATTTTTTCCAAAACTGCATTCCTAGTAATAATATATTTCTGGTAAATATCTTTTCCTCAAAAAATTATTGCTGGTAATGACTTTTTTACAAAAATGTATTACTGGTATTAAAACCTATTTTTACACTTTCATAGTGTTTTGACCCCAGTTTGGAGGGGGTTAACTATTTGCCTATAGCTGGGACCCTAACAGGCGCTACAGGCCCGGTACAGGCTGGACCTGGGGACACCAGCAATTAAGAGGTGGTTCCACGCT
This sequence comes from Acanthosepion esculentum, assembly GCA_964036315.1. Taxonomy (NCBI): domain Eukaryota; kingdom Metazoa; phylum Mollusca; class Cephalopoda; order Sepiida; family Sepiidae; genus Acanthosepion; species Acanthosepion esculentum. The sequence goes on from OZ038512.1 coordinate 34,753,622, forward strand.
CCCCAAAGCCTCCTGATCTGTAGTTTTGTCTTACCCATGACGCGGATGTAATTTATCGAGTTATCGAGGACGTTGAGCCAAGATTGTGGGTCTAAAAAACGGGAGGAAATTCTGCAGCAAAAAGAAACATGGACGGAAATATGGAGAGCGGCGATGAGCTACAACCGAATCAAACAGCGTATGATGTCGTGCCAAGTCCGGCGAACTTGTATAAATGAGGCTAAGTAAAAGACACAACATCTCACCTGTGCAATGGAATATGTACATTAAAACACATTCTGAGTAATTTCTCGATTGCATTAGGGGGAAAGGTAGGTAGAGGTGGCGCCATAATGAAGTAAAGCTTATAATCGCAAAATGTATTTAACTTAGCAATAAGCTATAATAAACCCCGATCAGAAAATATAAAATTCGTCAAAGCAGGTTTGGTTTGGTTTGGTTTGTTTTACAGCATAACAACCCCAATGAATTATTTATACCGACAAGTTTTTTATTGATGGTAATATATCTTTTCAAAAATATATAGCCGGTAATATTTTTTTTTCAAAGTACAGGGTGTCCATAAAGTTCGTGTGTACTTTTAAAAAATTATAACTTTATTTGTATTTGACATAGAAATAATCTGTAAACAATGTTATAAAGTTTAATGTACCTAGTTTTAAGTATAGCTAAAATAACTAATGTGATTTCAGGCATTACTGTAAATCAGTTGGCAAATGTTTTCCGTGAACTGCAAAATCGTATTACCCTTTGTATTGCTAATGATGGAGGACATGTGGAAACGTAAATAAAACCTTAAAACAATATAGATTTACTTCTTTCTAATCCTTTTTACAGATTATTTCTATCGCAAATACAAATAAAGTTATAAATTTTTTAAAGTGCACGCGAACTTTATGGACACCCTGTATATATAATTAGAATATATATAATTTATTTATATATATATATATATATATATATATATATATATATATATATATATATATATATATATATATATATATGTATATATATATATATATATATATATATATATATATATAATGTCATCCACAGACAGAATGTTTCGCTGTATCACAGCTCATCAGTGTGATTAGACGTCCGGTTGCCTCTGGCTAGAATCGAAAACCGGCTGAATTCGCGTCAGTCGGAAATTTTACCCTGAAGCCGTTGGCGCACGGCAGAGAAGAAGGTGAATTTAAGCGTATTTATTTTTAGATAAACCTACAGTGACTGAGAGATCTCGATTCGATTTACCGAAGAGTCTTGCACCATTAGCCGTAATAGTCACTGTTTACAAACCCACACATCCTCCCCAGAGAGCTCAACCGAAATAAATTTTTCAGGAGCATATATATATATATATACATATATGTGTGTATCAATATATATATATATATACATATATGTGTGTATCGATGTGTATGTGTAAGTAAAGTGCATTTGCCTATGTGTGGTTTGATTTTTTGTATGTGTGTGTATATATCTAAATACGCCTGAGCGCTTAACATGCGTGTGTTCGAATGATTTCGCGGGAGAGGCGACTAACATGTTGAAATGAAACTAACATGTATACATTTATGTCTGGGATTCTGAACATCCCTTTCAACATAATTTCAATGAAAATACAAATTAAATAGCATATATATCTTTTATTTTTATTTTTATATTTTTTCTCCTTGGTAATTCTACAATTTAAAACTTAATAGAGATTTGATTTAGATTTCTAAATAGGTAATTTTAATTTTTTACTTTTAATTTTAATTTCAAATTTTATAAATCTTTTAATATCTATGATAACCTTGCTTAGTTGTCAAATTTTTCGAATCACCCTATACTTGTATCTTGATTGGCTACTCTAGCTTATGTAACAGCGTTTACTCATAGCTAAGGATCTTTGATTAATTTGAAACTTTTAAAACCATTTATTCTATATTCTATATCGTCACTTGACAAGACACAAGAAGTGTTGAAAGAAAATGGCTACTTTTGTCGTGATTTTATAACATATTTATGTTGTAATATTCAAATAAATAATTATATATATATATATATATATATATATATATATATATATAATTTATTTAATATATAATTATATATATATATGTATATATATATATATATATATATATATATATATATATATATATATATATATATATATATATATATATATATATATATATATAAATAATTATAATATATAATTTATATAAAATATATATATATATAATTTATATAAAATGTATTGCCGGTAATATTGTTTTCAAATTATTTCTGGTATTAAGACCTATTTTTACACTAATATTATTACTATTTCATTATTATTATTACTGACATATCTGTGTGTTCTCTGCTTACTAATTATTACTGACGTTCTTTCTGTATTAATTTGCTTTTCTCCGCGGAAGATAGAGGATCAATAGCGGATCAGTTTTGTTCTTTTTTTTTTATCTAATTTTTCTGCTTTATTTTGTCTTTTTAATTTTACTGTTCGCAGTCTGTCTGCCCTTCTTTATTTTTCATGATTTATTTTTGTCTTATTTTATTTAGTAGGTCTGTTTTTTATGGCTATAATAAAAGTCTGTACCCCTAGGGGAAATTTTTTTCTTTTTTGTCACTAACTGGACCGTCATTTCTTATTTTATATTCCCGAATATCAGTCGGATGATTATTTTTCCTTACATGTTATCGCATGACTTGTCAATTTTTCAATACCTACCGTTTTTTTAAGTAGTAAACAACAGAAACAATTACTTCCAGGAAACATTAAGTTAAATTCTGAGTTATTACAAGCTTATCTGACCTGGAACAGAATGTGACAATCAAATATCAAAATAAATATGCATTATAATTGCTTATATCATTATATTAACAGCGAATATCGAAATATAGAGTAAAAAAAAAAGGATTAAACTTTTTTTAAATTAAAAAAAAATTACAGTATGAATAATTAGTTTGGTTTGGATTTTGTTTTACGGCATATCAACCAAAATGGATTATTTAATGCTGGTAACATTTTTTTTTTTTTTCAAAAATATATTGTCGGTAATATTTTTTTCAAAAATGTATTGCTGGTAATAATGCATGTTGTGTATATGGATTATCTCCCCTTTGATAATCCAAGCTATAAAAACTGTACATTTCCGCTTGTCAAGTAGACGAGTAGTAAGATTCTTAATTGAATAAATTGTAATGAAAACAGAACAAGAGATTCTGTCTAGTAATCGTTTAATCAATTAAGAATCTTACTACTCGTCTACTTGACAAGCGGAAATGTACAGCTTTTATAGCTTGGATTATCAAAGGGGAGATAATCCATATTCACAACAATGCATTTCTGGCAATAATATTTTACAAAAAAGGATTTCTGATATTAAAACCCATTTTTACACTTTCATGGTGATTTGACCTCAGTTTAGGGGTTAACTATTTGCCCATAGCTGAGACCCTAACAGGTGCTACCACTCCGGTTCAGGGTGGATCTGGGAACGAACTCCAGGAATTAAGAAGTTGTACCACGCTCCTCAAAGCCTCCTGATCAGAGGCCTTGCTGTCGGACGTAGTTTATCATTTTACCCAGGACGCGAATATAGTTTATCGTCATACCCAGGATGGGATGTGGCTAAGCGTTTCCTAATAACGATAGAAAACTGTATACGGAAAGCTGAAGGCACATTAGAAAAGCAAAACGCGTGTTCCAAAACTAAAACGGGGTATTAAGAAACTTTAAAAATTCATTAGAAATAAAGATGAAAATGTTGAATTGCTATTTAATATAGCATATAACAGTGAATGCTGGACATTTTACTCAGATAAAAATGGATCTTGAGACAACATATACAAGGAAAAGTGTGTTGAACTGCTATTTCACATAAACCCTCCTCATATAACAGTGAATACTGGACATTTACCTCACAGAAAAAAATGGGAAGCGAGAGAACATAATCAAGGAAAAGTGTGTTGAACTGCGATTTAATATAAACCTTCCTTATATAGCAGTGAATGCTGGACAATTTCTCACAGATTAAGTAGAGACTTGATGCAAAAGAAGCAAAGAAGAGTATTGAATAGCTTTTTTAATTTCAGTCATTCTGTATGACATTGAATCTTTGAAAATTTAATCAGATGATGATAAGATGAAGTTTAATGTGACAAAAAATTATTTTGAATACACTGAACAGAACGTTAGAGCAACCAGGAAATTTAAGTAACACTGCAACGGAAGTGACACCTCTGCTTAGGATGAGACATGTCTTTTGATGTTTTAAAACGTTTGCTTAAGGATTACACGAAGAAAAGCATTTGGAAAATTTCAGATTATTGAAATATATTGTATAGAGTGTTTTAAATTAACTACAAGCAGATGGAGGAGTACTCCGAATCTTATCTATCTCTCTATATAATATCGTAACCTCTGCCTACCTGTTTTTTTGTTATTGAACTCCCCCTAGGTAGACACCCATAATCATATACATTCTGAAACGACATTACCATGGTTACTTGGATAAGATTCATTTTGCTCAAACCTCCCCCACCAACTGAATGTTTTCTTTAATTTATATTAAATTTAAATTTGAAAAAGGGAATGACGTCTATCCAAACTATAGAAGCAGAAATCCAGAAGATGGAAGTCACATTGGCAAGATCATTTGGATCAGAGGTGGTTCTCGGTGTGGGAGCACCCCCACTGATTTTTCCCCCTTTGATATAAATTAAATTTAAATTTGAACAATGGAAATATTCCTATCCAAAAATCATGGTTCGCATGTTGCAGGGAAAGTTCTTTGTCCTTGAGGCCTCTTCTGTTTGTAGCAATGTGACGCCGCCGTTAACGAAGTCTGAACTTTATGTGTTTCACTGCTTGCTAGGAGTTATGAGAGTCGTGATTTGGTCGACACGTTAGAAGGGATTCTATGGAGGTGAGAAGTTCACCTCTTCCCAACTGATCTTGTACTTTAGGCATCAGCTTAAAGTCAAGATTAGGACGGAAAGGCGGCGACTCTCTTCATCGGAATTCGGCAAAAGGTGGGTAAATCGTGCGTGACTGTGTAGAGTGAGAGGGGCTGTCCTGGAGTGGCACTTTGATGTCGGTTATGTACAGGATTCTGTCCTTCATGGGTTGAACAGAGGCAACCCGTTCCGATATTAGGCTAGTTTAGTTTTATTTTGAATCTTTAGTTTCTCGTTTCTGGTTAACTTAACTAGGGTATGTATTTTCATTGGTCCCCCCCTTTATTTCTGTCCCTATTTTTCTTTAGTTTAATTCCCCATCCCCTCCATCGTTAGGTGGTCAGTGACGCCAGTTCTCTGGTAGTTGAGGGATGACTTTCGTTTCGTGTGTGTGTTTTTCGTATTTGTTATTGTGTCTAAATGAGTGCGTGGTTGTGTGAGTGCTTTTTTGGACGGATGATTGTTTTTTATACTTTATATATCTCGCAATTTTTAGTCCAGTTAACTGATGTTTCTGCCACATTGTGGTTTTTTTATTACTAACCTTATTTTGTTTTGTTTTCATGTAAATAGGATTTAATTCATATTGTAAATATCCATTGGGGTTTTTTAAATTGTTATTTTTCCCTTCCCCCCACAGACTTTGAAATGTACATATGGGTACTAGTTAGAATTTCATAGAGAATTTGAGGAATTATGGTGGATGTAGTAAGAAAGGTAGGAAAGAATGTGTTTTGGTGTCAGGACTATTATTGGTATGTTTGGGTCAGTGTTTGTGACTAGCTAAGTTTAAATTTAAGACAGAAGAAGACCGGTCTTCCCCAATCCCCTTTTTGGCCTTGTGCCGCATTTTGTATATTCATATGCAAATAAATATCGATTCCTATCCAAAATATAGAAGGAGAAAGCCAGAAGATGGACGTCACATCGGTAAGATCATTGAGTAATATTAAAATACATAATTCTTCTCCACAAATTATGACAATCATTTAAAATAAATGATTATTTTCTTACAAAAATGTGTGACACGCAGCAAGGCCCGCGTAATTCGGCGAATTCTTAATAATAACGTGTCTATTCATCCAATCGCCGTGTGTCACAATGCTAAATCAAATTTTACTTATTACGGTACTACAAATCCTCTTGAAAATATTACATGTTTCCTATTTTTATTTTCTGATTAATTTAATTCTTAACTTAATGAGTGAGTAAGCTCCTCGCGAGTTCTACGACAAAAAAGATCCAAAGAACTTCTTATCATTAAATATTTGAGATTAACAGTTTCAACAAAATGTAGAAATAACATTCAAAAATATTAATGCTAGTCGTTTTCTTAAGAAATAAAAGGGTGCAAATAAAAGGTTTTGAAATTGAAAACTTTTCCATTTCACTTCACCAATCGTTAAAAACTTCTACCTACTTTCTTGGATTCAAAGAAAGAAAGAAATTTTAACAACAAATATCTTACCAAAATGAAATGCACCAAAATAATAAAAAGAAAAATCACCAGATACGTCAAAATTGTCGATAAAAACCGATGTTTAAGATTTACCATTTATTATAAAATATAACAGTAATATATGTATTATATAGGTTATCGAACAACCACTCTTTCCCGTGGACTAATGAGCTTATACATGTTTCCTTTATTATTTACATAGACACACTGATTGGCAGAGGGGAGATGAATTCATAAAAGTCAATAATCTTATGTAGAGGCTTAATCGGTTGAGAGATACTAATTTTATTTTTATATTACTGTTTTGTGAAGGAAACATACAAAACATGCTTGTAGAAAACACATCATAGACTCATCCACATGTAAAAAAGGGCTAAAAATAATGGAATCATTAATATAAAAAGAGTAAAAGCGAATACTCAATAATATCAACTATGAACAGAACACAACTATAATGTAGTGACCGTGTTTGGAAAAAGAAAAAGACATTCCAATCACTCTAGATACACGTATATAAAAAATATACACATTCTGTTAAAAAATGTTTAAAAAAATCCTTGATAATTGCTAATAGAACAAAAAGCTTTCGGATATATATAAAACTTTCGGACAGCTTTTAGACAATTTATGCCCAGAAAATAAAACACTTATGCGAAAACAAGAAAAATTTAATCCCAATAGCTTGTCAGTCATATTTAATTAAATGAATATAAAAAAGTATATATATATATATATATATATATATATATATATATATATATATATATATATATATGTATACATTGTTTTGACTGTTATTCTCCTTTTTTCTTACCATATTCACAACGTTTCGACCGTTGTACACTCAGACCTTCTTCAGGTGATTGGAATTTCGAAGGAAGCCTTTATTTCGTCCACAGGGGTAAATCGTTCTAGTTCCACGTGGAATATCTCTTCCAACAATCTATCCGGGGGCGGGGGCGGGGGCTCATCTCATATATATATATATATATATATATATATATATATATATATATATATATATATATATATATATATATATAGAGAGAGAGAGAGAGAGAGAGAGAGAGAGATGAGGTATGTTTATTTACATTATTACACTTCGGCAGAATTGAGTCACTGTGTGTTTATCTAAATCTAAAAGTAAACACGCTAACATTCACCTTCTCAGTGGTAGAAGTTCCGACTGACGCCAATTCAGTCGGGTTTCGATCCTAGGCAACCGGACGTCTAGCTACACTGATGAGCTGTGAAACAGCGAAACAGTCTGTCTGTATATATATATATATATATATATATATATATATATATATATATATATAAATACCATACTTCGATGTACCGAACACTTGTGAGAGAAAGTGGGTAGACGGAACCTTTGGGTACCGTCGATAGCTGTGCTAGCACGAAGTCACAATTCATCCGAGTGATGGACTTGTTCAGATTGTTGATCACGCTAGATAACACGATCTCTCCACGTCTACTCAGGTCTACTCAGCAGAGTTGTAGCCACAGGTGGGCTCTGTGGGTGTTAAACAAACACAAATGTGCTTGAGTGAGCCTCTGCAACAGTGTGTGTGTGTGTGTGTGTGTGTGTGTGTGTGTGTGTTTGCGTAATGTAACTACAGGAATACTGAAAAGTGTCCCTTGGAACAAACTTTGTAGATGGAGATATTTACAGAGCCGAGGTGGGGCCGTAAAATGTCCCCGAAAAAAATTACATTCGATCCAAAGATGAAACATCCAATTCCGTTATTGCAGCAATAAAATGAAATTTAACCTGGCAAAATGTAAAAAAATAGACCAGACTAATAGACCAGAATATGTGTGGGTAAGGAAATAAAAACATAAAAACATAAAAAAGAGTGCTATTGTGACATAGTGAAGAAAACCCATACATTTAACTTAGGGAAGCTAATGTACAATGTCAGGAGAAGTTGGTGATATTGAGATATTCCGACCTGAAAATGTTATTAAATGAGAGGTGATGACGGCATGTAAACTCGCAAGAATGTTCCTCCTGGTAACTTACAATCCAGAGTAGAAATAATTATAAGGCACGTTTATTTATCTCTCCCCTATCTCACCAACAGCCATTGTATATATATGAGAATTTGGCAGAATGGAAGTGAGGGATTCTAGCTTACTGCCTGAAGATGGTCAAACTGCGACAGAGGAAATTTTAGGTTTTCTACGATATTTTATGTCCCAAATTTATTTGCATTTTCCTTATTTTAAATTTTATTGATCATATTTCGTATAACGGTTTTTGTCGAATAATTAATTAGTTGGTTTAGATAGTAGGTAGATGTGAGCAGACTGAGATAGATTGATAGATAGATAGATGTGAACAGACTGAGATAGATGTGAATCGACTGAGATAGATAGATAGATGTGAACAGACTGAGGTAGATGTGAAACGACTGAGATAGATAGATATATAGATAGATGTGAACAGACTGAGATAGATGTGAAACGACTGAGATAGATAGATAGATAGATAGATAGATAGATGTGAACAGACTGAGATAGATGTGAAACGACTGAGATAGATAGATAGATGTGAACAGACTGAGGTAGATGTGAAACGACTGAGATAGATAGATATATAGATAGATGTGAACAGACTGAGATAGATGTGAAACGACTGAGATAGATAGATAGATAGATAGATAGCTGTGAACAGACTGAGATAGATGTGACCGACTGAGATAGATAGATAGATAGATAGATTGATAGATGTGAACAGACTGAGATAGATAGATAGATAGATAGATAGATAGAGAAAACCAAATTGTGGATATATTACCATGCGCTAATCATAGAAGTGATTTATAATATATCCGCCATAAAATCGACAGTCACCATGCTAAAAATGTCTTCGTTACAAAATGAAAGGTGGAAACGCTATTCTTCTAAAAGATAGCATGAAGTTACGGCATTATTTTTGGTTTTCGGGGAAATGGCTAAATTGAGAAGGAGCGAATAAATGAATAGATACAAAGCAGATGTTTACTAACTTGAAATATAGACCTGTTATCAAAACCGGTTTATTTACGGTTAAGAGCGGGATAATTCGACATGGAGAATAAAACATATACATGCATACAGACAGGCAAGCAAACACGGTGACGCGCGAACGAATCAGCGATCGATCGTGATGAGACACACAGCAAGGGAAATGTGTAAAATTAGGGACTGGGAGGAAAGTATACCAAACAATATGAAAACAGTGAGAGAATCGAGAAGGAAAGCTAAATAAAATAGGTGTAGTAATTTCCGAAATTATATATATATATATATATATATATATATATATATATATATATATATATATATATATATATATATATATATATATATAGAGAGAGAGAGAGAGAGAGAGAGAGAGAGAGAGAGAAATAGATAGATAGGTAAATAGATAGGTAGATATGAGCAGTAGATAGATGTGAAAATAACCATAAGTGAGTGACATATATATATATATATATATATATATATATATATATATATATATATATATATATATATATAAAGAACGTATAAACATAAAACGTCTTAAACTTATATAGATAGACATGAGCAGTATGAAATAGATAGATGTGAAAAGAATTAGAATAAGTGAATGATATATATATATATATATATCCATATAAATATATCTATCTATCTATCTATCTATCTCTCTCTCTCTCTATATATATATATATAGAGAGAGAGATAGATAGATTATATATATATATATATATATATATATAAAACGTATAAACATAAAAATATCTTAAAATAATATATATATATATGTATAAATGTATATATAGATAGATAGATAGATATGAGCAGTAGATAGATGTGAAAATAATCAGAATAAGTGAGTGACATATATATATATATATATATATATATATATATAAAGAACGTATAAACATAAAAAATGTCTTAAAATTATATAGATAGATATGAGCAGTATGAAATAGATAGATGTGAAAAGAATCAGAATAAGCGAGTGATATATATATATATATCCATATAAATATATCTATCTCCCTCCCTTTCTCTCTCTCTATATATAGATGATATATATATATATATATAAAAGTATAACCATAAAATATCTTAAAATAATATATATATATATATGGATAGATAGATATGAGCAGTATGAGATAGATGTGAATTGAATCAGAATAAGTCAGTGATATATATATATATATATATATATATATGTATATATATATATAGATGTTATATATAAATATCTATAAAAAAGCATAGAGAGTAAATCACATAGATACATACATACATACATATGTACAGTAGACAGACACACGTGGGTGCGTTCGCACGAGAGAGCGATCGCGTTGGGAGATAGAGCAACGAAATGTATACAATTAGTGACTTCGAGGAAAGTATACCAAACAATATGAAAACAGTGAGAGATTCGAGAAGTAAAGCTAAAACCAATGAAATAGGTGTAGTAAATGGAAAAATAATAAAAAATATACATATATATATATATATGTGTGTGTGTGTGTGTGTGTGTGTGTGTGTGTATCTGTGTCTGTGTGTGCGTGTTTGTGTGTGTGTAGATAGATAGATAGATAGATAGATAGATAGATAGATAGATAGATATGAACAGTATGGGATAATTGTAATTTCAGTGGATTTTCTTACTACCATCAAACCATCATCTCTGTATAAGCCTATATTACCAACATTGACATCATCGTAAGCGATAAGTATATACAGAATAAATAAACCGACAAGGTCAGAAGTCTCTGCAGAATCCAATTATTCCATTGAGATATCAAAGTAATCGTCAGAGTTCTTAACCAACTATTCTTTATTGTGGATGAGAACGGATCTTCTACATTTCATTATTATATTTATTTCTTCGTTGGAGACCTTAGAATAGTCTTTGCCGAATTCCAAAGCCAGGTTAAAGAGATCATTGGAAATGGAAGGGTAAAAATCCATAAAATCAAACTAGATAAAACAGTAGCTGCTTTTCTTACTGATTCTACTGAAGCAATTAATTATCTCTCTGGTACTAATCCAAGTAGTTGTTTAATCTGTTTCATGACTCGATCCAAGAAAACTTTGCTAATCCTTCCTATTTCAGGTCCTGTAGAGTACTATCTAAGAACTATCTCTACAATTAATAATCCGACGGTTGAAAAATTCTATATCGGTAGTACTAAGAATTCTTTTAGGACTATGTGGTATCAAGCAATAGTACTTACAGAAATAATACATCACTTTCTAAATATTTTTAGTGTTTAAATGGTGATAATAAAACTCCTAAGGTGAAATGGAAAAGTTTAAAAATAGCAAGGACATGTTGATCTTTATATGAACCAAGTTTTCTGTGTTTAGATGAAAAAAGTGGAAATTATCAGATTTTATAAGAACTCCTTATTGAATTAAAGGGACGAATTAACGGTAAATTGTAAACATAGTTTACCTTTTACGTTACAATTTAGTTAAACTTTTGAATTTGATTATGTTTTTTTTATATTTTAGTGGAACTGCGTTGCACCATGTATGACTTATTTCTCTATTAGTAAGATTTATTTGGATTTAATATAATTCTACATTAATTTCCTTGTAGTATTATTAACATCTTATATCAATGTATTCGTAATTAGTTTGTATTTTTGATATCTTACATTGATTGGTTGTTTTTATTAAAATCTTATACGGATGATCTTTATTTAATGTTTGCATATGAATTTATTAAATAATTTTATGCATTTGAAACACTTTTTGGTTTCTTAAAGAAGCCTCTTATTCATCAACAACAAAAAGAAATATGTAGGAAAACCACAAATCATATAAAAGTTTTCTGTTAAGTTAAATTACTTTTCTACACCTCCGGACTGTCTGACGGTAAATGTTGTTTAATACTGTTTATTATAAAACAGAGCATTTACTTAAATATTTGTATCTATAAAAAGAATGTATAAACATAAAAAATATCTTAAAATGATAAGTGTATAAATAGAAAAACAATTGCAAAATATAGGCAGTAAATTCTTGATACCTCTGTAGTGTGATTTGACAGGTCCAAGTACGAAACACTTGAGTCAAGATGCTGAAGGTAACAGGAGAAACGCAAAATCGAGGTATGTTCATTGACATCCAATATGGCGTCACTCTCGCCGAATCACCACGTGACATAAGAGTGCAGAAATTTTCATCGTTTCTTTGCTTAACGAGTGAATTATTTCCTCCTTGAAATGTTTACATGTACGGCTTCCCAAAGCCAAATTACGCAAATCATTATCGAGCAACTGAACGAATGATGACGTTAAGTGATTTCCTGGTTACTGGTTCTTCAAACCTCTTTAGAATATTTGGATTTAGATACGACAATATCTGGATAGAAAATACACGTTCGAGATACGAGAATAAATTCCAGACTCAAGACAACATTTTTTTTTTCAAATTAACTTTCTCAGATTTCTGATTAATTTTATCATCACAACATTTATGCAAGTACTACGCATCAAAAATGGAAAAAATAGCTAAGATTTAAATTAGGACGCGGTAACATTGGAATCTTGTCTGTCATAGACAGCACCTAGTCGATTAGGCTACAGAGACCTTGACCTGAAAAAACTCAAATTTCACTCCTATACTTGCAATCTTTCTTATGACACTTTTCACACTTTCCTATGTTTACACATATACAAATTAATTTCTAAAGCAGTTATGGATGTTTTATTTACTAATCTCACAGATTTTTATTACATTAAGCATTTCACTTTAACGCATTATTCAACATTGCTCGATCGACGATGCTCTTCGTGATAGATTCACTTTAAAGCACGTCCGATCTAATTATGTTTTTTTTCTGCAAAGGGAGACGCTAGTTCGAAGCCTTCAGAAGGGTGTATCATTTTTTGCATGTAATTTCTCGAATATTCAGACCAGTACACGAAAATAAATGTACTGTTTAACATAAACAAAGCGTTTATTCAAATATGGGTAATAACATTTACGGTGATAAACATATAAAAATTGTAATATAATATATTTCATTATATATAAATTAAACACGTTATTAACATGTGTTTTGCCTATTTGATATATGTAAATATATAGATATCCATATGCAGTATATGATTGACGCCTTGAAATACCAGAGAGTCTGAATCAAATTTAACGTCAATAATTAATTTTTGTTTTAAATGGAGTTGATCTGTGGTAACCCTAATAAATACTGAACGCACTTTAAGATATAGCAAAGAGGGCTTTCTACTCAGCAGCGAAAGTCTCAGGCGCACCAGAAGGTTGGTATGAAAGGTTCCCTCATAGCCATTAGCTTCAAAATCGAGTCTGAAAAAATGTCAATAGATGCCTTGAAATTTAAATATGAGGTCGACCCATCTGAGGATAAAATGTGCCGTATAACAGGAGGGGAAGTTATATAAACACCCTACCCTAGAGTGAAAATATTTGTTTTTTCTCAAATCCTCGTAAGAACATTAAACTTCAAAGAAAATCCTAAGAAACACGCACCCTCACGTCGACATTCATACGACTCCGGAAGTGGACAGAAATAATTTAATGTAAGAAAAATTTAGTTTGCTATTAAAAAATTCAAAATCCTGTATCAAGTGTTCCAAGAAATAGTACTCAAGATACACTTCTCCAAATCAGAAACTATGATCTAGAATTGGAATGAAAGTAGTGAAAAAACGTTACCTTGATTCCATCGTAAAAAAATTAGGATGTGAAATGTTCGTAAGGCTTGAAGATTGAGAGCTGCTTTTTTTTAAAGCTCTCACGAAATACATAATTATTACTTATAGTATTTTAAGTGATTGATATTCTTTAATTAATGATAATAATAATTTTATATATATATATATATATATATATATATATATATATATATATATATATATATATATATATATATGTTAGTACTCCCAACAATTTAACCAAATACTACTGGGATCTATTTGACAATGGATTCAACACGCAACTGGATTAGAGTATCAAACCTAGGCTCGTACTCCCAACAATTTCATCGTTTTCATTATATACACACACACACACACACACACACACACACACACACACACACACACACACACACACATATATATATATATATATATATATATATATATGTGTGTGTGTGTGTTTGTGAGCGAGAGATAGAGAATTGGGGCTTAAATAAGACACCAATAGGTGGATAAGCCATAAAAATAAATATATCCCTTCAGCTATGGGTTAAATATTAGAACTTGTATTTTCAAAATTTCATTGTCATTCACAAAATGAGAATGCAATATTCACCCACACAAACATTATTCTAACATTCCAAAATATTTTCTGTTTGAAATAAACCGCAAATATTAGATAAGCCGTAAAAACACAAATACTTCAACCGTTGAAAAATATTGGAATAACTGTTGTGGCCTTTTTTTGTAATTCATACTTCTAGGCGTTAAATAAAAAATGCGTATTTTATACTACTTATATTTGTTAAATAGACATTATATCATTCCTTCCTTACTCCAGGGTATGATAGTAAACTACATTCGGCAGCAAAATGGCAGATCGGGAAATTGGAGGTTTGGAGAAGCTTGGAAACGCATCTTAATTCCTCTTGTTCCCAGACCCGCCGCCTCCACCCGGGATGATAGCAAGAGTTATTTTGTTTTTTTAAAGCTTTTCATTCCAAGCAAGGCTGGAATCCACTAGCACGCAAGGAGTTACAGAAGATTTGGAGCGAGAGCAGATAGGAGTGATAGAGGAAAGGATGTTGAGAAGGATAGTGGATAGATCAAGGCAACTGGAGATGTCGATTGACGTTACACTTGAATAGTTGGAGATTATAGTTGTCAGGGAAACAGGAATAAGGAAGGGAGTTTCACAGGCGAGAGGTGCGAGACATGAAGCTATTGGAGTAGAAGAGACGGCTACATTTAACAGTTTCAACAGTGAAAGGGTGAAAGCGGGATGCCAGCCTCGTAGGACGCTTGAATTCAGGAAACAAGGGAACCAGCGAAAGCAGCTCATCGGAGCAATTACCGTGAAAGTATTTGTAAAAAAGACAGAGCGAGGCGACGGCGCGTCTGTGAGAGAGCAACTGCAGACGAGCTGACAGATCAGGGCCAATTACGTTGCGTACCCGTTTCTGGATCTTATCAAGAACTCCGAGGCAAACAGAAGGGGCTCCAGACCATATATGTTATATATACTCCATGCAAGGGCGAATGGTTGATTTCTAGTTGTGAAGGATCGATTCCGGGGAGGAAAATTACCTGGCCCGGAAGAGGGAGCCAACTTTCCTTGCGGTGGATGAAGCAATTGACTCAATGTATTTGCTCCATCTCAGGTCAGCGGACAGCGTGAGACCGAGCAGCCGCAGAGAGGAGCTCTCGAGAAGTTGGGCTTCAGACATTCTAATGGGATGCAGGGAAGGATGAACAAATAATGAACCACAAAAAAACAAAACAAAAATACTATTAAAGTATAAAATTACATTTTTATAGTCAAAATACCAACAATACATATATCTATTAAATTAAAATTACATACAATACTATTTTAAATCAAAAGCACCAGTAATAGATTTTTCAGCATAATTGCCACCAAGGCATTTTATCTGTAGTTGAAGGTATTCAATTGCGTTTAAAATATATTTAGTTGAAGCTTTAAAATTCCGTCGGAAATATTACATTTTGGCATTTAATGACACATAGGAAGTTGATATACCGTTAAATAATTCAATGAATCAATCAACATTATATCAATCGCTGTTTACACCGCCGGAGAGAAGGTGTTTTTCAAGTGCTACAGAAACAACGTTGAGTTCTGGGAGCGAGGCATAGTGGACAAGAGAATCGGTGACCTGATTTACGTAATTAAAGGGCCGAAGACTACTCATAAAAGGCACCAGAACCAACTTAAAAAATGTTACGTTCTAGAGCATGAAGAAAATATACCGGATGAGGAGGAAGATCCCATTGATGTAATGTATGATATTTTTCAAGTAGAACCTCCGCAGAGTGCTCCTGAACCGAGAAGATCCGGTAGGAAACGAAAGTTCACGGACCCATTGGACGTGAATCCAAAACGGAAAAGATATTAAAATTAAGCAGATTGACATATACATATGAAGTATGCAAATGGGATCTACAAAGAAATAGCCATAATCATCATCCCATATAGGAAGCCAGTTGAAATCCAAAAAGGATTCCAAGGCTTGGGAGGGGGGTGTTGTGGAAGGATCCACCTAATTTGCATAGTGGAGTACCGACGATATAAATATGGTTGGTACCGGGAAGACAGGGAGGCGAATCAAGAGATTCAACTAGAGACTCTGCCCGACTGCGACTTAGTCAACACATTCTCCAGGAACGGTCTTCCCAGGAATATACAAAAGACTATATGTAAATATTGTGTACACTTTCTTGTTATAATACATTTTGTTCTAAGTACATTTTGTGTTGCATTATTATTCCATACATTAGTCAAGTTTCAACACCATGTGTTTGAATAAAGAATGCACGAGATTTGTGCACAGATTTCTTCGTATTCTTCGGTGTGCACTTCAGTATGTGGTGATCATGGCACTCCACAATTTATTGGCGTTTGTATCTGTTAGTATAGTTTGCCTTTTTGCCATCTCTCTAAATTACTGAGGAAAAGGCAAAAAAAGAGAACAAGCTTCAAGGAGAGAGACGATGACGATGGACGTTGCCTTTAAATTTTTGAAAATTGTAGTTATCAGGGAAGCAAAAATTCGGAAGGGAGTTTCAATGTTGGGAACGCGAAAATATATAGTAGAAGTGGCGGTTACATCAGGTTAGGTCCAGAGTAAAACCTAAGACAAGTAAGATCTAGTTGCCTATCTAGTAGCATGTTCAAATGCTTGTAGTCGGGGCCCAGGGAAAAAAAGTTCATGAGTGCAGTAGCCATAGAAAAATATTTGTCGAAAAGTGTGAAGCCACGTTACGTCGGTGAGAAAGTGACTGCAGTCCAGTATCGATTATATTACAGATCCTTCTTTGGATTTTATCAAGAATCTTGAGATATGCAGCAGGTGCACCTGACCAGATATGGCGACAGTATTCAGTGCATGGACAAATAGTAGATTTATGAATGTGCAAAATGGATTCCGACAAGACACAGTGAATCAATTGCAACAGAATATAATGTTCTTTCTTTGAGTCGATATGGAGAGTGAGATTGTTATAGGCACAATCAACTGAGTGTGGTAAAAAATGATAATACTAGACTTTATTTTTTTCGTATTTAACTTTACACTTTATTCAACATTATTCAACTCCCGATTCCGTTAGTTCCCGTCAGTCAGTGCGTATGTTCGAGTCTTCCCCCGCCCCAGGTTTAGTACTTGGACGTAATACTCTGTCTATGAATGCTGCTGAGACTGACAACTCCTCGTGTCGATTATATAAGACGCGTGTATTCCAAATCTTCCTACGGTAGCAAAACTCGGTTGCAAGTGTGACGTTACCTACTTCTTTATTCGGCGGCCGGAGTAAGTCCCGGCTTTTTTGATGATTTGGTTTTAAATTGAGTCAGGTAAGACGCTCAATACCACGGCTTAATATATTTTCATTGTTCGCTTTAAAAGGCAACACGTAAAAAAAAATTGATATCCTAAACCAATTATGCTCTCTTCACATACATGCTCGTAAAATCTAAGCTAGCTCCGAAACCAGGATTGCCATTTGACACTCGGAGTCTGGATTAACCCTTTCCTGATAGCAAAATATAAGGGAAGGACGGTGTCTCCGTTGCTAGGGCAACATTAACATTGTTTAATGTCAATGCAGAACATATGAATTGACATACATTTTACGCCCAGGCTCCTGCCTTGCCAGACACACTGTGTCCTGTTCTTGTGTGTTCAGCTTAGCGTTTCCTATTCCGATTTACAAGAATAGATCTTTGTGTCTGTCCGGCGATTAGTTACCAGAACCAGGACTAAGCTGACTTATTATCTTTGAAATAACCACCAGTCTAGGACAGTAAGGACAGTATACTTTTCGTAAACAAAATTATGTTAACTGATGCTTACTTAAGAGCGCTATATATAGTCCAGCACTCACACACACATATACATATATACACACACACATATATATATATGTATATATGAGTCTCCCGTCAATTTCAACGTATGAGGTTCAGGCAACTCAGTTCCTAGAAACTGATAGCCAGACTACCCGAAGATATCATTTGATTATAATGGTTGTGCAGAACTAACAACACTTTTTGGAAGGGCCGAATACAGTGAACAATGTGTCGCAAGGTCCCCAAACAACCCTCCGCAGATTTTGAATTCAGATTTATTCTTCTCCAAGACTGGTTGCGACCCAAGGCTATAGAACCTAGTCTGTTCTGCTATTTACCCATAGCTTGGGAGAGGAGAGGATTCATACCTTTCCCAAGGGTATTAGCTCGTAAGTGAATATCACAGATTAGACTGGAATTCGAAGTGTGGGATTGGTATATACGGAGTAAATTCCAATAACCAACAATTATTATTCTTTAAAGAGTGCTCAATACAGAGTAGAGCGGATATAATTATTTATTTAAATATTATAACATAAATATGTTATAAAATCACTACAAAAATAGCCATTTTGTTTCAACACTCCCGGTGTCTTATCAAGTGATGGTGTTGAATGTTTCTACATTATATATATATTGAAAGTTTAAAAAAAAAACATCACTTGATAAGACACCGGGATTGTTGAAACAAAATGGCTATTTTTGTAGTGATTTTATAACATATTTATGTTATAATATTTAAATAAATAATTACATATATATATATATATATATATATATATATATATATATATATATATAAGGCTCTTTTAAAAAGACACTGGTTCCTACTGCTATTAATCATTACTCTTCAAGTATGAATTAAGTTCTCTGAGCTGTGAAACAGTCTGTCTGTGGATGACTACATATAAATGGAATATATGTGTGTGTAATTAAGTATTAGTAAATTTTATTACATTTAGTGGATACCCGTATTTGAGTAGACGTTCAGATTATTTTTAAACTATTTATTTCATCTACCGGAATAATGAAGCTATCTTGCCGGAGATTATTTAAACTTTAATATTTATTAAACTTTAAGTTTTTCTCCATCTTTACTTCAGTGAGGGCTATTGATAATAAAACAGTATTCGATGTAAAATAACAGAACCAATGATACTTTTTGGAAAGGCCGAAATACAGACCCAAATACAGTGTACAATGTATCACCAGGTCCCCAAACAACCCTCCGCAGGTTTTGAATTCAGAGTTGTCCTTCTCCGAGACTGGTTGCAACCCAACGCTATAGAACCCAGTCTGTCCTACTATTTAGCCATAGCTGAGCGGAGAAGAGGATTCATATCTTTCCCAAGAGTATTCGAACGTAAATGAATGCAATGGATTCGACTGGAATTTGAACTCGGCTTTATCAATCCAAGAACCTATCGATTAATTATCCATGCCTCCTTATTACTCCATATATATATATATATATATATATATATATATATATATATATATATATATATGCAAAGAAATATAGTTTTAAGGTGTGCTATATTTATGGGATAAAGTATTCAATATCAGTGATAGAGCGTATATAAATATAAAAGTCAAAACTCAGAGGCGACAGTCTGTTTCATGCTGGACGCAATCGTCAGGTGGTAACTAGGCCAAAAAGTTATGATTGCGATGCGAAAGAGTTCCGCAGTGAATATAATTGCACAAAGCCGTTAATGGTGGGCTAATGACCGCGATTAAATCCGAATTCGAGTTCAGCATGTACATTTATACGGAAATATGATGATTTCTAAAAATATTAATAGATATTTGGCTTGGAGACGGAAAATCAAATTTACCAATATATCTGGTAAAAAACAATATGAATAAAGTCATACTGCCACATCACTTTCAAACAATTTGTATCATGCTAGTTCTTATGAGGTGTGTATGGGATGCATCGTTAGTGGTAGTACCTTTCCAGCGAAGCGGTCGAGACTGCTTTACACAGGTGAATTGCGATGGGGAAGTATACTGGTTCACGGCCTAAATCCAACTCTCACACATACCTACAAGAAGTGGCATTCGGATTACTTTGGATAACGGCATCGACTTCCCAGTTAAACCGTGTCAGGCTAGGCGGAAGTGTTTCTCGTCGGGACCGGTGAAGGGGAACACTTCTCTCCAAGCAGCCATCGGCCAATCGCCAACCTGATCATAGGAGCTGCGACTCAGAGGTCAACGGCTTCACCAGCGAGAGAAGGTACATCCCCGTTGGAAAAGAAACCGACATAACATCACACTATTTTGCTTTGAATTGTACCATGTACCACAATTACAGCAGAGAGGAATAGTGGCAAAATGTGCTAGCTGAATATATGATGATGAGTTCCTATTGACTTTTACTCTACATAACCGGGGCTTACGGCAATATCGCGTTGAAACATAGGTTCGCTTACGATCACCGAAGCAACATCGACACTGGCCTGTACCTAGATAGGTGAACACTTGAGAATATCAGATGCTGTAAGCTTGAGCGTAGAGAATTGTTAATCAGAAAGCAAAGTTCCAATTCCCATCGGGTTCGTTATATTCATTTACGCGCAAGTACCGTTGGGAGACCGACTTCTCCTCTCCACCCTCAGCTGTGGTTTAATTAGTAAAATGTGTGTCAATAAAATATTATCTAAAATTCTTAAAATCTAAAAACAATTTCTGGCTTTAAATAAGCTGTAATGGGTTGATAAACTGTAAAAAAACGAATAAATCATTACGAATAAAGACAAAATGAAATCTTATCTTAGACATTCCATTCTCTGATAGACTTTATCAAGGCAAATGTAAAGTTTTTATTTTGCAACAAGCATTTATTTAAAGAAGTTTAAATTTTGTTAGTCTTTCAATTTTTTTATAACTTAAGAAACACTCATTTCGTTTTGTCAGATATGAAATTACATCACTTAGTTTAATCCATAATGTAACTTGACTTTCAGCTAGTCTGACATATATATATATATATATATATATATATATATATATATATATATATATATATATATATATAGTAATACTCGTAAGGAAAACCTTGGATACCTCAACTTGCAGATATGTGAGGGCAAATCGGTAACCGAAGAAAAACTTGGAAATAAAAAAGAACTAAAAACATCAGAACAAGACGAAACAAATCGCCAAGTGCTTTAAAACTTTAGTCCAAAGAAAAACAAAACACAAACGAATAGAAAGACTATATATATATATATATATATATATATATATATATATATATATATATGAATGATATAACGATATATAATTTTGTATAATTTTATATATCAGCAAACAGTATTTAGAAAAATAATATGAGAAACTGGAAAAGAGTTTTTGCGACGTGTTTCATCCGTTAGGATTTCATCGGACTGGACCTTGTTTATGTTGCCACGTCTACACATGCGCACAAAACAAGAGACGCCGGTAGTTTCAAAATTTTTGAATCAATATATTTTTCAGCCTAGCCATATTCATTTGTATTCTTCCTCTTTTTCTTTTTTACTCCATCACCTTTATAAGAGCCTGGAGGCAAATTTACCGTTGCTGAACTAGCGATCAAGGCACTTATTCCAATTTTTCGTCTGAGTGGATTATTTTCTCTTTTAATCAAAGTAGCATATTCCTATGTCAAAAATGTGGTCACTTACCTTACCGTGAACAACCAATGCGTCTTGTGTGTGTGTGAGCGCACGCGCGTGTCTGTTTTGTTTAATGTCCCTTTGTTTAAAGATTTGGATTGTTATTATTCAATTGATAATATTATATTTAGCCTCTACCGTCTTTGACATTGAGCTCTCTATTTATTACATGTTTTAATTAACTTATTTCATGGCTGAGATTTTAATTTAAGTGTAATGTCAATCGACATCTCCAGTTGCCTTGATCTATCCACTTCCCTTCTCCACATCCTTTCACCATTCATTCCTATCGGCTGTCGCTCCAAATCTTCTGTAACCCCCTTGCCTTGATCGATCTCCACATCCTCTCCTTTACCACTCCTATTTGCTCTTCCTCCAAACCTTCTGTAACCCCTTGCGTGCTAGTGGCTTCCCGCCTTGCTCGGGGGGATATGCTTAAATATATATATATATATATATATATATATATATATATATATATATATATATATATTACCTTTGTCAAATTTTCTTGATTACACAGCGGCACTTGTATAAAGGCCCTCCGGTTTTAGTTAAACCAACCCACCTCCTCCCACCACTTTTTCTTTTCCTCTCTGTCTCTCATCTTCTGAGATTTAAGATTTTATCGTCTATTGTGTGTGTATATCACCAAGAAATGGATACACTCTTCCAGTGTACCCCTCCCTTTGGCTTTCATTCACCCTAACATTCGCCCCACACTCTCATACATACACTCTCACTAAATTTTATTTTTTATTCCCGGAGATGTTTTTTCTGTTTTCTTTTTGAATTTGTAGGTCTGATGAATTGGATCGTATTTACGATTCCAATGGAATAAATTATAACCATGGAATATTAGGGTTTAAATCTTTTTATTATATCCTTACTCTGTCCTGGACATTGAGTTCTACCTGGATTCTATCCTCTTGGAATTATTTTTTAGACATATATATATATGTATGTGTATGTATGTATGTATGTATGTATGTATGTATATTTATATTTTAGATATATGATTGCATATGTATGTGTATATTTACCACTAATATTATCTATCTATCTATCTATCTATCTATATATATATATATATATATATATATATATATATATATATATATATATATAGGCAGCAATCCTTCTTTTATGCAAGTTTCATTAAAAACGACAGACAAGTTACTACGGTTAAGTTTTTTATTTAATTTTTCTTGTGTACGAACAAGAGTTTTCTTTGCTGGACAAAGGGTGTGTAAAAACTACGAACAAAGACACAACGTGTTAACCGTATTTGGAAATTAAAACACCACTACTACACACTAAGACATATACATAATGCACACACCCAATTAAGCTGAAAAATCAAATCA
Organism: Acanthosepion esculentum; assembly: GCA_964036315.1. Taxonomy (NCBI): domain Eukaryota; kingdom Metazoa; phylum Mollusca; class Cephalopoda; order Sepiida; family Sepiidae; genus Acanthosepion; species Acanthosepion esculentum. The sequence continues at coordinate 34,777,135 of OZ038512.1, forward strand.
TCCTTGATAATGGCTAAAGGTATAGCCGAAAGCGCTCGGAAAAATAAAACATTTGGACAGTTCTTACACACCCTTTGTCCAGCAAAGAAAGCTCTTGTTCGTACACATGAAAAATTAAATAAAAAACTTAACCGTTGTACCTTGTCTGTCGTTTTTAATGAAACTTGCATATATATATATATGTATATATATATATATATATATATATATATATATATATATATATATATATATATATGTGTGTGTGTATTGAAAAAAAATGTAAACATACATACAACAAACTATTTTTTATTTAATATTTTTTATCAATAGAGTAGTACCTACTCTATTGTCCACCTATCATCTGAACAGGAATAGAGGCTTATATTTTGTCCCCTGTTTAACACTGGGTTTCTGGTTCCTTCTAAAGTCTACTGCAACTGTATACTCCTAATGTCTTTGCCTAAACTTTGAAAATTTATTTACTATTTTTTCTCAATATGAAGATATAGGTTCACCTATCATCTTTGTTTTTAAACAAGAGTACAGGTTTATCCCGTGTTTCCCGTTTAGGATTGGGTTTCCGGTTCCTTCTACGGCTCATTGGGTCTTAGTGGCCTCATCACCTTGCTTGGAGTGAATGGATTTAAAAAAAAAAATTATGAAAAGCATTTAAAAAAATGAATGACATGGAATGTTTGTAAATAATGATCATACCCAAACATTTTTATACTTCCCTGTATGCCCTGTAGTGATGAATATAAATATGAAAAAAATAATTGATTTGTCTCCGAATTCAAAGTGCTTTCCTTTTTTTTTTCCTCCTTCACTCGATAGATTCATTGGTTTCTCTCTTCAGCGCATCATGGCGATTTCTCCTATTTTCGCTTTGAACATGTCGTCGTCATAACAAAAGGATTTTGTTTTCGTTGCAGTCAAGAAGATTTTTTTTTTCTTTGATATCTTTTGTTTCTTTAATCTTGTATTGTGTTGGCAACCAATGAAACTGGTTCAGTGAACTCGTGTTTTGGCTTTACTTCTATGTTATGGCCCATTACCAGGAAGAAACAAAGGGGCTTAGTTAGCGGGAGTTTCACTTGAAATACGTTAATCGAAAATACTGTGTTTGTGAAGGTAATAATAAACTATAAAGCAAGAAAAGAAACGTATGTATGCTGCAAAAACTGTTTCCTTATCACTTCTCAGTAGAGAAGCGTTTGATATAAATATTTCTTTTATGTGACGTGTACCTTTAGGACGTGGGTGGTCACTACTCTCCACATCTTCTTATCATTTGCAGCTCTTAGGTATTTTTTTATGTGCTATACTTCCTACTCTCTGATTTGCCAGTTAGTAATTTCCCTGTTCCTTTTTCTTTAACTATGTCATGAGTGTGTTAAATTCTCCAAGTCCTCTTTCCTCGTTATTTATCCCAAAAATGTCAACTGTCTCTTTCTGATTATAAGTATAAGTGTCCGTTTCCGTTTTATCTATTTTTTTAATCGTTTCACACCAGGCAAGACGATAATAACCCTATATGTCACGATAATGAAAGCAGGGGCTGCACAGGGAGTGAAAGAGAATTAGAAGACTTTGGTTGGGAGGACTGAGGGAATGACAAAAAACGAACATGGTTCAAAAAGATAGAAGATGGCGACTGACGTTGCATTTGTAGGTATAAGGGAAGCAAGAAAACGGAAGGGTGCTCCACAGGTGAGAATTGCGAGAAAAGCAATTGTTAGAGTAGAAGCGGTGGCTACATCGAGAGCTAGTTCTACAGTAAAACGGTGAGACCTAGACGCCAATCGAGTAGCACGATTAAATTCATAAGGTCGCGGCATCGGGAAAAAAAAGAACCTCATCCGAGCTGTTACCGTGAAAATATTTGTAGAATAGATAGGGGTAAGCCCTATCAGGTTGGTGAGAAAGCGACTGGAGATGAGATGCCAGGTCAGGATCAATTGTATTGCAAACTCTTCTCTGGATTTTGTTCAGTTACTCGATGTGCAGTAAGAGTACCAGGCTAGATATGGCAACAGTTTTCAAGGCACTACTTTGCAGATTTGCTCAATCCATGGCATTCTCAGCATCTTTATGTAGAACCACAACTCTTTTGCTTGACTTCTCCTCTTCAGTGAAGAAACGGCACACAGTCTCTTGGCACTTAGGAGAAATGATATTACATCACAGTCCACACTCTTTTCTTGTTCTCTTACGACATATGACTATTTTGTTTCGAATACATCTTTGGCTATTCGAATGCACCTTCGGTTTTCGGTGTCACATTTTTTGTCCATGTCTAAACGTCTATATTTGCTTAATTTTGACGCCTGTAATTCGTAAATCGTACCTTGGTCTCTTCTACATTCTCTCTTCTTACAGCTAATCTTTTTGTCCTGCTTCTTTTCACTGCTTTATAAGTTCCAGCCTTTTTCTTTCTGTGTCTGCTATCAAGACAGTCTCATCTCTGTATTTTTTCTGTTAATTTTATGTACACCTATATTGTGTGTGTGTGTGTGTGTGTGTGTGTGTGTAACGAATGCACGGCCGCAATTTTCGACGGATTTGCACCAAAATGTACATGCACATTCTCCAAGTTAGGGAAAATACCAAGACCGACTTTACATTTCCCAACTCCCATCGATAGTGGAAATAATCGATTTTTTCATGCTTCTACGGTAGTTTTCATGTAGTATGCGGCCATTTTCTACTTGCTAGAGTGAGAGCCTATAGCTGGCTGCCACGAATAGGCAGGAAGATTCTATTGGCCAGCGTGAGATCCAGTAGGATTTCTAGATCTCTTGGGAGTGTCACGTTGTTTATATTCTCTATATACAACGTGTGAAAGGATGCCCGACACCCGGCCCTCGTCAGCAGCTAATCAAGTGAGGTAACACAGATTCGGTAACTAAGGCAGGGCTGCCACCACGGGGGTACTACCAGCAGCTTTTGCCACCGGACACGTTTTTTTTTTTTTTTTTTTGTATACGTGTCAGTCTCTTGCGATTCCATTTTAAAACTGCAACTGAGAATTTCAACGTTGTTTTAAAATACAGAACGCGCTTTTAGTGACCGCTGTTAATGACGCAGAATGGAAGGAAAAAGATATGTTTCACGCCGGAAGTAGCATTATGTTGCGAGCATGGTTAAATAGATACAGTGTGAGGACGAGTGTCTTACTCTTTTTTCTAATTTTTTAGTATTTAATGAATTCATTTTCAATCCATATGAATGTTGTTTATTCCCAGTATATGTTGTTCTAGATTCGAAATAAATCCTTATATACACATACACACACACACACACACATATATATATATACACACACACACATATATATATATATATATATATATATATATATATATATATATTTAAATTTTAAAACACTCTCCCTTCCCTCTCTGGACTCGACCATGTCTCTCACACCATCCCTCACTACCCTCTATGTCAACTTATATAAGCTTAATACTGCCCGTCAAAAGTGTAAATTTTAATTTCATTTTTCGTTTCACCTTTTGAAAGTGATGTCTGAAGATCCAGGGAAAAATAAAAGTCTCTGGTGAAGTAAATTATTACTATGGAGCCTTAAATTGGTCTGTTTTTCTTTAAATTAAAATAATATATATATATATATATATATATATATATATATATATATATATATATATATATATATATATATATATATATATATTTCACATGGAAAACTTCTTCATTGAAAATAGATTACGCGTTTGGCACTTCCTAGTCTTCATCAGATCAAAAACGAAAGAAAGAAATGTGTGTGTGTGTGTGTGTGTGCTTTAATAATATATCCTTATTTCTTTTTTTTCCGCTAAGCTGGCATTTCTCAGGTTGAAAGAAAAGAATTAAATTCTGGGACATTTGTAAAAAGAAAGCCATTAGCACATATTCTGTATCATTCTTTACAATTCTCTTGTTCTTGCTGAAAATGTTTTGTACCTTTTCCAACATTAGCTTCGTTTTTGATTTGACGAAGCCTAATAAGTGCGAAGCGCGAAATCTTGTTTCAATGAAACGGTTTTGCATTCTTCAGTCATATTCTTCAAACTTTATCTACATTCTCTATCCCATTTTACACCTCCTCCCACACACAACACACTTACACACACACACTTTCTCCCCCCATATATATATATATATATATATATATATATATATATATATATATATATATATATATATATATATATATAATAGCAGCATTGCCCGGCGAAGCCCGTGCTTGATTCAAAAATCGTACGACTCATACAGCAATCGCTATCACTTGACTTAAAATATTTTTGCCCTCCCTTGCCTTTAAAGGAGTGCCTTTTGCCGTGCTGATGTTGCTAAATGCCTTACTTCTTGCCTATCTCACACTGTGAATTTTTTCTAAGCTCTATACTAAACGTTAAATCTGTTACGAAAAAAGAACTAAACAAAATGAACACAAAACGATCAGCTTTTAAAAAAGGACTCGTAACTGGAAAAACCGAATGAAAAAAGAATGTTAACAACAAATACATTTTCACACCCAACCCTGTTCTGCGGAATCAGAATCAACGTTGAGTTTAAGCAAGCGAATGAACCAATTGGAGTAAAGTGCCATGCAGATTTAAATTTTTCCCACTTGTGACGAATGTAGCTATCGATTTTTTTTTGCATGCTAGCATGCTAGTTAACATTCGTGTCAGTCAGCTGTTGGCTCTCACGCTGGCCAATAGAATCTTCCTGCCTATTCGTGGCAGCCAGCTATAGGCTCTCACTCTAGCAAGTAGAAAATGGCCGCATACTACATGAAAACTACCGTAGAAGCATGAAAAAATCGATTATTTCCACTATCGATGGGAGTTGGGAAATGTAAAGTCGGTCTTGGTATTTACGCTAACTTGGAGCATGTGCATGTACATTTTGGTGCAAATCCGTCGAAAATTGCGGTCGTGCATTCGTTACACACACACACACACACACACACACACACACACACACACACACACACACACACACACACACACATCCTACCTTTTATATATATATATATATATATATATATATTATGAAATGGACAAAGTCCGACAATTATTTTAAGACATTATTATTAGTATTGTCTTAAAATAATTGTCGGAATTGTTTACATTTCGATACGCTTTGAGCAGATATGAATGAACGTAAGAGAGTCATGGAAGATTCAAGTTTAAAGTGTAAATTCGACCTTGCTTACCGAACGTCAGTTATCACATGGCACAGTGTATAAAGGCGTTAGTTAGATCCAGTGACAGGGCCCAATGAGTGTGAGTTCAATACCTGGTTAAGGCGATGGAGAACTTGGAGAGGGGAATTAGCAGAAGATAACTGATATCAATTAGACATGGCACGTGGAACTAGAACAGTCTACCCCAGTGAGCGAAATAAAGGGTTCAGTTAGACATTCCAACCACCTGTAGAAGGCCGGAGCGTACCACAGTCAAAACGTTGTGATAAATACGGCAACAAAGATGAGGACAATAGTCTGAATAATGTAAATAGTGTACATAATACCTCATCTCAGAAATATAGACACATTTTTTTAATATTGAATTCAACTTCAATGTTTCATCATGTGAACTTTTATTGACTCAACGGGTTGTGGGTAATATATATGATTTAAGAATACGATTTGTTTATACAGTAAGTATTTTTATTTCAACTTTCTTCAAACCGACAATTTTTTTTAATGTTGAAAGCAACTTCAATATTTTATAATCTGAACCTTCAGTGACTCAACGGGTCATGGGTAGTATACTTTAAACAAGCAAACAATATTGAAAATAAAAGTGTTTTGTAAATAAATATAAAGTGTTATAAAATGTATTATATTTTTCCTAAGCTAACTGCAAATAAATGTATTTTTAAAATATCTCTGCTTTCACAAACTCTTCATGAAACTAAATGTAAACAGTAAACTCAATAAGGTTAATCCAATAGGTTACGGGTGGTCTAGTTGTATAGAAATGCGTCTTTTTTCATCTTACGAGAAGTATTCAATTGGTTTTAACTTCATAGTTTGCTTACAAAAGCATTTATAAATAAGAAATTTAAAACCAGTAATCATTCATTGAACTCAAAGGTGGGTCCATTTCAAATATCATAAAACCATTCAACAGAGAATGGGTTGTTCAATGCCAATCTTTTGTGATATGTCAAAAGTTACGTCAAGATAATTACTCGATGTGTACGCCAAATCTTTTTCTACCTTCCTGGAATAATGATTGCGTATCGAGCCAGCTTGCGTTTATTGGAAATAATTATTTAATGCGTTGGATGTACCATACTTTAGATAATTTTTTTTCACTAAAGGTATTGGCTGAATCTTCTGATATAATTTCGATTTGACTGTTTCAATTGAGCTCAATCTAGAGAAGTTTTGAAGAACGACTTGATGACATTTTTTTTCACTAACCTATAAGAACACTGCTTCTAGCTTTCAATGAGGGGAATTATTTTGAATTCGTAGGAAAATAGAAGAAAAAGCAAACATTTTTAGTATGAGATTTATTTTATCAAATTTTCATGCAACACAAGACTTGAGAACAACTCATGCTAGAGATTTACTGAATGAGATGTGGGATATGAATTTAAATGGCGGGGGGTAAGAAGTGAATATAATAAAAAAAAATAACGATAGATAACGACTGACCCATGACTTTACGGCGTTAGAATTGTATTATTCAGGGAAATATCCACATGGGAGGAGGCAAGATGGAGTAATGGATAGCGGCTCTGATTGACGAGTCGAAGGAAGGAGTCGGACCCATTAAATTCCCTTACATGTTAATCCTCTCGAAACATTCCCCCACCCACATCTAGAAGTAAACAGCAGGACAGACTAGGTTCTAGGAGAATGTAATCTGAAATAGCTCAGGCGTAGCACATACTATACAGCTATATAGCCCCCCCTAAGTTGGAGCCCATAATGCCTGTTAGTCACTGACTTTCAACCTCGTTCTGGGGCCAGCTTTTGGATCCATCAGTGGAGAGTGGAATCGTCTTGTCCTCCTGATTGATCCCACCTTACATCTACCTTTCTATCCTACCTAGCCTGTCTAATGCAAGTAGAAAGAGCTGTCCGATTGGAAGTCTCTTCTTACATTTGGAATACAAAGGAAATGCTATGATTCGATTCCGTAGTTTTAGCGTGTCGTGTCATCGCTGTAAAGGTCTGAAGTTGTGGAATTTACAGAAAGCAGCTTCTCTAAACATTTTCCTTGAAAATAGCGGATAATTATCCAGAAAGAAATATCAGAAAGTGCTTGATCAAGACTCTAAGGTCTAATAATTTCTCATTGAATCTCTCGTATCTTTCTTCTAGCACAATGCGAGAGGAATTGGTAGGGTCATATTCACTGATTAAGGTTTTCCAAGGACAAATTGTGAGCTAATTTCTTCAAAACACTTTCGTAATAATCTGGCCTATGGTCGCACCATATTGAAACACCGGTTCCTGCACGATCACCGAAGTTAAACAAAATCGAGTCTGGTCAGTACCTAGATGGGTGACTATTTGCGAATACCAAATGCTGTGAACTTGGATGTGCGGCTGGTATAATGGATAAAGACAAGGAATTGCTAATCGGAGAGCCAAGTTCCTATCCCATTTGGGTTGGTTATAAAACGCAAGGACAGGTATGAATCCACCTGTTCTCCCACCTAAAAATAAATTATTAATTTCCCCCCAAATAAAATTGGGTACAAAATATTTAGATTGCATTACATAACACATACAGATATCGATATGCCGATAAAACAACCAACCAACTTTGTAATAATGTTACCGTGTTTTACCTCTAAAAATTACCCTAGCAAAGTAAACTCAGTATTCCGGAAAATTTTTGCCATATTTCTTTCTTGCCAGCAGTGGAGAATTTGACGGTTGTTTAGGCGGGAAACGAGCAGTAGAGATGCCTTGTGTTGTTAAAATATTTACTCAGCCAAAAAAGCTTGTTATTATCTTGACTAAGATTTTATAGTTACACTAGTAATCAAATATTAATAATATTGACTTTGCATCATTTTTAAAATTTAGGTAAAATTATGTGTAAACGGTCAACAGGATTTGAGAAATATCTGAAATAAAATATCGCCGGTCTTTGAGTTTTCGTTTTGTCCATCATCTTCTCGAAATTGCTAAGGTATCGTCCCAGCTGTATCTTCTCTTTCATTCATATTACAGAAAAACTTGAAAATGTTCTCGCAGAAATTATTGTTTACATTTCTTATACGAAATTGAAACTATCAGACTTAGGTTCATAGAAATTATATGGAGAAATTGACTGTTGGTCAGGCGGGAAAGAAGCACTGTACTTACCTTGCCTTGTTGAAATTCTTACTAAACAAAAAGCTTGTTATTATCTTTGGTAGCCTCTTATAATTACTGTGTTCTTTTGACAGGGTCACCACGTGATCCCTGAAATTTTATAAAAGGAGAGAAAATCTCTCTCCTTCTCTCTCTCTTTTAATTACCTTCTATTGTAACTCACAAAATTGTTATAACATTCAACGAAATACAATACTCGCCAGCGGAGTGGAGTAGGTAAACCACTGCTAGTGGTGGACTACTTAGACAGTATATTACTCCCACTTACAATAGTGTCCAACGTATATTAAAGAAGAGGACATACCTATTAGTGTTCATATGTACGGTATATAACACCTTCCATGCTACCAAGTTATAAGACTGTTATACATCACTGCGGAAAACGGCAATCCTTTTCGCAACTTACGGTAGGTGATTTGCGTACTTTTTATTCGATCTAAACAGTTTCTCGATACAGCACAGTTTTCTTTAAATTGATACTTTTCATCTTTCGGTTGTCAGTGTTCCAAGTGAGCTTCGTCTTCAAATCGCTAAGGTTCATCTAGGGAAAAGTATCAGAGTTTATTTTTTTTATTCCATTTGTTAAGGATGTTAGGTATAACGCTGGGTAAATACTTATGACTTAACATTCATGTATACAAAAGAACTTGTTGAAAATGAGAAAAAGCAAGACAAGTATTATTTATTATCTGGTTGGTAGTGGTTATGCGGATTTAGAGACACGATAGAGAGTAATACTGAATGAATTGTATATAGCCTTTATTGTATGTTTTCTTTTTTAATATATATGTAGTGAGAGTCAAGATGATTTAATGGAGAAAAGTGTCTGAAGCCTTCTTAAATCGAAACTTTACGGTTGTGACCTGAAACGTAAAGGAGCCAAAATTGTGTCAATCCTCGTGTTGACGGCCTCTCTGATAGGGAAAGTGCGACGTGCTTGTGCGGGGTAGAGGATAAGAGTAGAGTTTATCCTCATTGGTTTAAAAACGGTGATTTGTATTAATGGTAATTATAATTGTTATAATTATTTTATTATCTTTATTTGTGATAGTATTGTTCATTTTATTATTCATACGGCAGTCTCCATTGAAAGCTCCGATTTTGTCCGGTGCTGAGCTGTTTTTGATATCAAGCGATCAGAAATTTTGCTCGACTTTAATTCTTAGATAATGTTACGCGAGCTGAATCATCTGCGATAATCCAAGGAGTTATTGTTTCTGCTCTTAATCGGCGTTCAACCAGTTTCAATCCAAGCTCAATCCTTATCGATTTTACACACAAAGATATGTTGATTGGTCGGCGGATTCATCCGTCATTCTAAAGCGCGTATCGTTCTTTTCAGGAGATAATTATTTATTTATAAATGTCTGTCTCATCGTGGAATTATTTTCACAGACCTTTCTCCAAGAACTAATTATTTCATCAGTCTTCCATACAGGTTTAGTATTAATTTGTCGCCAGAACTTGTTTCAATTTCGGTAAAATTCAGGCTGCCCCGAAGCGAGTTGTTCTAAATTGGTGTAAACCTATATATATATTGCCTCAAAAGTATTTCGGCTCGCAGAAGTTATAACATGAGTTTATAATATATCTATAGCTTTTTATAGCTCTTCCACCAGGAACTTTTGAAGACCCGTTGTATTACTGTATATTTTTGTAACTATTTTATATTTATTACTTAATAAAGATGTCCAGGTAGTGCTGAAAATGAAATCGGCCCGAGAAGTTCAACTTTCATCTCGTTTTTTTTATTATTATAAAGAATTATAGATGTGTACGTTGTATATCGACTCGGAGTGAGAACTCGGAGAGCCAAGTTCGAATTTCAGTCGATTTCATTAGATTCCCATACGCAGAAATACCCTTGGAAATGATTGAATCCACCTCATCACTGCTATGGGTTGAATAGCAAGATAGACTGGGTTCTTTAACGTTGTTTGGCAACCCGTTTATCGCAGAAAGAAATGACAACCTACTACTGGAAAAAAATATTCCTTTTCAGTCATGTATTAAAAGATAACCGATCGCCCAAGCGTGTATCGCTTAATTGACTGACATTTGTGAATCGTTTATTTTCTCGGGGAATTATTACCATAAATACTTCTCAAAGCACTATTAAGGCTCTAAGCTTTCTAATTATGTTTATCCATTATTTTGATGTTAGTTCTTGATTCAATCTTGACAGATGCGGTAAAGAAAATTATTGCATCCCAACTTGTCTCTCGCTTGTAATCATCCACTGTAATAAAATAATTTCTTTTCAGTGCTAATGCTGAATTAGTCAAATAAACCTACATAAACTTCTACATGTTGTTCTACGTGTTTTTGCTATATTATAATAGGATTTATGTTACCGGGAGATGGTCATTTTAAACTGGTATAAAATTAAATCGGTTACATCAAAATACTTCCTGTTCCTGCAGCTTAAACATGAGTATCCAAGTTTACTTACTTTTGTGTTTCAACGACGAACACACGTTTGATACTTTTGTGATATCACCGAATAATCGTTGTCACTTTCGTAATACTCGATGTAGTAGAGACTTTGTAATCGTAGATACAACTATAGTAACGCCGTTGAACAATACTGGTGTCAGACGCCTTCGAATAACACCCGCACTAATAGTACTTGCTCGATATTACTCGCTCGAACAGTAATTCGTATAGTTAAATAGTATAGAGAAATCTTTTTTTCTTTTAATACAGATAAGTGGTACAAGGATATAAAAATATTCCCCAAGCAACGATCAAACAGACAGAAGTAATAATGAGCTGAGACCTTAGATTATTATAAAGCTTACTTTCTTGAAACTTACAGTTTTGCGATGTCAACGAACACACGTTTGACACTTTTGTAATGTCAACGAATACTCGTTGTCACTTTCGTAATACTCGATGTAGTAGAGACTTTGTAATCGCAGATACAACTATAGTAACGCCGTTGAACAATACTGGTGTCAGACGCCTTCGAATAACACTCGCACTAATAGTACTTGCTCGATATTACTCGCTCGAACAGTAATCCGTATAGTTAAATAGTATAGAGAAATCTTTTTTTCTTTTAATACAGATAAGTGGTACAAGGATATAAAAATATTCCCCAAACAACGATCAAACAGACAGAAGTAATAATGAGCTGAGACCTTAGATTATTATAAAGCTTACTTTCTTGAAACTTACAGTTTTGCGATGTCAACGAACACACGTTTGACACTTTTGTAATGTCAACGAATACTCGTTGTCACTTTCGTAATACTCGATGTAGTAGAGACTTTGTAATCGCAGATACAACTATAGTAACGCCGTTGAACAATACTGGTATCAGACGCCTTCGAATAACACCCGCACTAATAGTACTTGCTCGATAATACACGCTCGAATAGTAACCACCGTATAGTGATCTGAATAGAGAAATAGTATAGTGAACAGAGTAGAGAATAGCGTTTCGTATAATAATAGAGGAGAGAATAGAAACAGAGGTCCGAATAGTTAAAGAGGATAGTATAGGAATAGCAATATATTAGACATCTAATTAGACTATAAAAACGCCGTTGAACAGTGCTGGTGTCAGACGCCTTCGAACAACACTCGCACTAATAGTACTTGCTCGATAATACTCGCTCGGACACTAACCACCGAATAGTGATCCGAATAGAGAATAGTGATCTGTATATCAATAGAGTATAGAAGAGGGAGAGTGATCCGTGTAGTGATGATTATAGATTGAAATAGCGATCCGAAAAGTATTGAGGAAAACCTAGAATATAGCGATCAATCTATACGTCACGCGACTTCATATATTTATATGCGTTTCCTTTATGATCAAGTGATCTACTTAATTCAATAATGGGATCGTCTGTGTTTACTCTCAAGCGATCTATGTTCAAACTAAAGTGTCGGCAGCGACACTTTAATCCTATATAACACTTACCTACGAAAAATATCAAAATATTTGCATAATTGTCTACGGACTAATCACGCCAAAATGATGATTCCCGTTTGATCACCGAAGTTAATCAGTGTTCCTAGATGGGTGGGTCTCTTGGGAAACACCGAGGACTTCAAAACCGGTTGGGTATGGTTCATACCGTAAAAGATTATTTGCAATGGAATCCGCTGAAGCAACGCTTAGTCTTGTTGAGAGCTGGGGTGCCATACGAATCCATGGATCTACGAGACCCGTGTGAGTTTCTTATTACATACATTTCATTTTCTGAAAAAGTAATCATTCAATCCTTATTGGAATAACTGCAAAACACTTTCCCCTCTTCAGTTTAAACGCAGAAACAGGGAAATGCATACTGCGATTTCTTCCTAGGCAATAAAAAAAGGCCGGTTCTCGTTTTCATTCGACCAAGTCCCGGTCTGTCTTGTGTTGATGTCAGAATGCTACATCGCTTATCCAAATTTGATATTGTGTGTCAACCCCAGTTCTTAGTTTGTCAATTTTTTGCTTTATTACTATAAATTTGCTATGCATAGATAATTTTCTTGCATTATGCTATTTTTTGTACTATGCTTTTATTTCTTTTTTCTTGTTATTGCTTATTGAAGATTTTCTTAATTTTGTTTGTTGTGGCATTCTACTATCTGCTTACATTACAGAAATTACGGAGTGTTTGAATGCTTCTCGTAATAATGAACCAAGGGACCAATTTCATAGTCGAGACATCATTGTAGATCGTATAAGACTGCAAGATTATCACTTTCCATCACTTTGGTAGAGCTTAAGTTTAATCTCATCCATCCATAAAACTTTCTTCCAGAACAAAATATACCTATATCTTCTTGCAAATTCCAATCTGGCCTTACGATTCTTACTGCCAATGAGTGGTCTACATTTCTGCTTTTGAAGTCTTCTTCGAAAGGTGAATTGTAAAACCATCACCCCTGCACCATGGGGGTTATTGGTGATGTCACTGACTGTTGTTTTGGGTTTTTTTTCTCAAAGCTCTCTTTCTTTGTCCGACCTGTTGTATGTCTGTTATTCAGTACAACAATAGTTTCATTCTTTTTCAACACATTCCAAATTGTTGTGTTGTTTACGCCCAATTTTTGTTCAATGGCTCTAATCAATTTTCCTTCTTTTCTCAGCTTCAAAACCCAAGACTAAAAGCTAGAGTAGTCATTCAGCGCGATTTAATGTTTAAACGATCATTCTAAATGGCAACACCTCAGCAACAAGTAACACCTGTCAATCACGTGTTCCAACAGTTTCCCTCACTTGAAAAATGTATAGGCTCAAACCAAAGGTGATATGTCCTAAGTTGTTTAGCACATCTAAATATAAATACCAGGAAAAAAATACGCTGAAATCCTGAACTCTTGCCTTATACTTAATTTTTGATCTTAAACGTAAATGACTTCAGTGAACAACAAAACAAAGGTTTTTGTCGTTCTAATATATATATATATATATATATATATATATATATATATATATATATATATATAGGGAGAGAGAGATGGGAAATTGAAAAAAAGACGTCATTGGATTAATGGATGAAACACGTCATACGAACATTTTTGCACTTTGTCATACATCTTTCTTCCAAACAAATCACTTCTTTATATATAAAAACTTATATAGATAGATAGATAGATAGAAACAGATTTAGATGGATAGATAGATAGATAGATAGATAGATAGAAACAGATTTAGATAGATAGATAGATAGATAGAAACAGATTTAGATAGATAGATAGATAGATAGATAGATAGATAGATAGATAGATAGATAAAAGTCTGAGGATAGATAGATAGATAGATAGATAGATAGCAGGCTGAGGATAGATAGATAGATAGATAGAAACAGATTTAGATAGATAGATAGATAGATAGATAGATAGATAAAAGTCTGAGGATAGATAGATATATAGATAGATAGATAGATAGATAGATAGATAGATAGCAGGCTGAGGATAGATAGATAGATAGATAGATAGATAGATAGATATGAAGTGTGTGTGAGAAAAAGAATACATTTGTATAGAATTATTCTGAGAGCAGCAAGCTTCACAATGAGGTGCCCTAAAGTTATAATGTTTTTTTCACACTGAATCTGTATTCAGAACCATATTCTTCTTTTGATTTCAAATGATAATAAGGTCATATCGATGAAGTGCTATGCATTTTTCAGTGACCCTGTGAATTATCAGACCTTTCTAAAAACGAAAATGTCACTTCGGTTTCTTTCTCTGAACTTTCACTTTATAAGATTTTACTGTAAAACAATCATATTTAGAAGGCTGTAATTTATCCCAAATGAGTTTATGTATCGTGTATTCACATCCACATGCTGTCCAAAGCCGGAAGTTCACAAAAACAAAAACAGACTGAATCTTATTCAATGCAAGGAAAGGAAATTCTTCAGATAACTTTTAAAATGTATCAAATAGAAAGAATCTCGAAAATTTTTGTTCTTTTATTCTGATATTCATATGATCCCTTTTCTTGGTTTTCTTCTTTACAGTGACATATTCTGTGAAAGGTCACAACGCCAAAACAACTTACAGTCGCCATTTTCCTATGTCACGCAATGTAGAGAAAATATCAAATTCCATAAATAATGCAAAGAGCAACAGTTTTAAAGGACCCACACTGACATTGAATATATTGTAAAAAAATATTACATTCTGCCTTATCCCAGGGGATAATTGATGGGTGAAGAGATCAGGATAGGGAAAGATAGACGTCAAACGAACGAATTGAAAGAAAACATAGATGTACATAGATTTAAAATATACAAGAAAAATGTATATGAAAGAAAAGAAATAATGAAGAAAGAGATGAATACAGGATCAAGTAGAAAACTGCAGAAGTAAAAAAACAACACAAATAAGCGATTAAATGAAGGACGAAAAAACAAATTGAGAAGAGAAAATAAGATAATCAGATATGAACAGAGATAGATAGATAGATAGATAGATAGAGGAACAGATTGAGATAGGTAGATAAATAGATAGATATGAACAGAGATAGATAGATAGATAGATAGATAGATAGATAGATAAAACAGATTTAGATAGAGAGATATGAACAGACTGAAAAGAGATAGATAGATAGATAGATAAATAGATAAAACAGATTTAGATAGAGAGATATGAACAGACTGAAAAGAGATAGATAGATAGATAGATAGATAGATAAAACAGATTTAGATAGAGAGATATGAACAGACTGAAAAGAGATAGATAGATAGATAGATAGATAGATAGATAGATAGATAGATAGATAGATAGATAGATAGATAGATAAAACAGATTTAGATAGAGAGATATGAACAGACTGAAAAGAGATAGATAGATAGATAGATAAAAACAGATTTAGATAGATATGAGCAGTCTGAGATAGCTAGCTAGATATATAGATAAATGATTTGAATACATAATTATGGAAAAACTAGCTGTCTAGATAGATTAGATAGGTATATATATATATATATATATATATATATATATATATATATATATATTCAGTTCTCTCTCTCTCTATATATATATATGTGTATGTATGAGCAGAATGAGAGACACAGATAGATAGATAGATATGTACAAACTGTGATAGATAGATAGAGAGAGAGAGAGAGAGAGAGAAAGAGAAAGAGAGAGAGAGATAGAAATCTATACTGGGTTCCACACAATGGACTTGCGCTAAAATAAGCATTGTTTAGTAAATCAGATCCGCTTTTCCTTTACTGACTTTGTTCTTTATGTTTACCGTATAGAAAAAAATCTCACATGTATGTATCAATGTATGTATTCGTCTATGTAGAGTACGGATGGGGTAATGAATAAAAGATTCACATGAGCAATAGAAGGGCCGAGTTCGAATTCCAGTCGAAGTTCTTCACATTCACTTACGAGCAAATAACTTTAGAAAACATATGTAAACCCATCTGTGCCCTCCAGTTCTGGGTTAAATAGCATAACAAATTTAGCTTTATAACAGTGGTTGATAACCAGTCAGGAGAAAGATAGCTCTGATTTAGGAACTGCAAGCATAGATTTTCCTTGTTACACCTGCCCATCGAGTATATGTTTAATGTATGTTTAACTACCGAGTACATAAAAAAGCTCACTAAACAGGGAAGAGGCGAGGACAATCCAAACGGCCATTAACATTGTTGAACTTGTAGACAAGGTAGAATTTCAAAAGTGACGATGTTCAAAATGTTCTATACTTGTGTTTTAATGTCGTCATCTGTAAGCATGTGATACGTGGGTTATCTAACAAAACTGACGACTGATATGTATTAATTGATTTTCGTATTTAAAGTTGGTTAATTAAAATATATTTCTTAGTAAGGGTTTCTTATCTCACCTCTGTCATCCAATATGCGAACGATATATTGTAAAATATTACCGTTAAATTAAATATTGATGTCAAAGTGTTCAATTCTACGTTATAAGCGACTAAAATTATTTTCATTATATTTTGTTAAGATAAGTTTTATATGTTCTCGATTAAACACTTAATAAAAGGAAAAAAGATGTAATTTCGTTTTGGTTTTTACTAAATAATTCGTCTGATCATTTTTTTTTTTTAAATGACATCGATTTCCCGGTGAAGTCTTGACTTCATCAATTTATTTCGTGTTTTTTTTTTTTAAGTCTATTCCACAATCTGCGTGGTCTCACTTCTCTGTACCACGTATAACAAAGATTTACTGTTCTATAAGTAGGCATTGTGGGGTAATGGGTATCAGCACGGATTGCGGAATCGTGGAGACGAGTTCGAATTCTAGTCGAATCTTTATCTTCTATTACCCTTGGGAAAGGTAAGAATTCTCTTCTTTTCCCCGCTATGGGTAAATAGCAGGACAGACCGGGTTCTGTCGCCTTGGATGGCAACTAGTCTACCTCAGAAAAAATGGCAAACTTACGCGGGAAAAAAAATCTACCTCGTCAGTCATGTATCGAAAGATAAATGATCGCCTAAGCGTGTATCACGCATGGCATATAACAAAATATTGTTTTTTTCTTCTTAAGGACGCAGACAGTCAGAACCTTTCCCATTCATCCTTTTTTATTATTTCTGAATTGCCATGACACCGTGACGAAACTGGTTTTCTATTGCGTTTGAAATTCTGTATTCCTTTTTTCCGACTGCAACGGAAGGATAGAAATTTCAGTGAAAACTATTATTAGACCCATAGCTGGGAGGAGATAATATAGATTGATTCTTTTTCCAAAGGCATTTGTGCGAAAGTAAACGCAACCAAATTTGAACACGATTCACCGACTAAAATTTCTGCGCTGATTACCGTTGCATTAAGAGCGCATCTACTGCCAGCGTTTTCCAAATATTTACGTAACGGATACAGAAAGAAAGAATGACAAACTGATGAGACGAAGGTGAGAGAAACGTAAAAGAAATTGATTTGTAATTAGATATGTGCAAAAAAAAAAATTAGAAATTGGAAATATTCCTGGGTATGACGATGAACTACATCCGG
Source organism: Acanthosepion esculentum (assembly GCA_964036315.1). Taxonomy (NCBI): domain Eukaryota; kingdom Metazoa; phylum Mollusca; class Cephalopoda; order Sepiida; family Sepiidae; genus Acanthosepion; species Acanthosepion esculentum. Next base: position 34,794,931 of record OZ038512.1, read on the forward strand.
TAGCAAGTCCTCTGATCGGGAGATTGGAGTTTTTGAAGAGCCCAGAACCATCTTTTCATCGCTGTTGTTCCCAGGTCTACTCTGATCACGGGTGGTAGCACCTTTTAGCGTCTCAGCTATGGGAAAATTTCTGCGCTGATTACCGTTGCATTAAGAGCGCATCTACTGCCAGCGTTGTCCAAATATTTACGTAACGGATACAGAAAGAAAGAATGACAAACTGATGAGACGAAGGTGAGAGAAACGTAAAAGAAATTGATTTGTAATTAGATATGTGCAAAAACAAAAATTAGAAATTGGAAATATTCCTGGGTATGACGATGAACTACATCCGGTAGCAAGTCCTCTGATCGGGAGATTGGAGTTTTTGAAGAGCCCAGAACCATCTCTTTATCGCTGTTGTTCCCAGGTTCACCCTGCTCTGAGGTGGAAAGTATAAAGGTACATTTTTATAGTAAAAATATCAGCAATACCTTTTCGTAGTAAAATGAGCAACAATACATATTTTAAAGAAAAATGGCCAGCAATATATTGCATCTGTAATTGAATGCATACAATTATTATATTTCGACATTTAATAACACATACTGGTTGATATGCCACTAAACAAAAACGGCATTTTTTTTTGTATTATTGATATTGTATTTCTATATTGTCATGTAGAAAAATAACATTTTTCCTGTTGATGATAGTTCTGGGTATGACGATAAACTACACCCGAAAGTAATACCTATGATTAAGAAAGTGTAGATTTTGAAGAGCCTCCTCTCAATTGCTATTGTTCTCAGATCCGCCTTCACTCGGGGTGGTAGCACCTGTTAGGGTCCCAGCTATGGGCGAATATTGAACTCCCAAACAAAAATCAAAATACCCTAGTAAAAATACCAGTAATAATTTTTTATATAGTAAAATTACCAACAATACATTTTATAACAATTGAAAGCATTGCGTTCAAAATAGTTTACATTTCAACATTAAATAACGTGTTGTGTTCACGCGATCACGAGAAATAAAAAAAAAATAATTTCCCAGGATACCCTAGTAAAAAAAGAAAACAAAAGGAAAACGCCCTACAGGCGAAAAATTTAGCATCCGGTGTCTTTTCAAAAGCCCCTCACTATGAAAGCGCGTGAAATTGGACCTATCCGTGTATGAAGACTAAAGATAAGTTTTACTCAAATATTACTCACCTCATATTGAATATGACTTTTTAATAATAAATTTACAACAAAAGGATTCACTCATTCAACAAGATAACAGAAATATCAGAACATTTAACACCCACATTACGATAACTTTTTTTGTGATTCAAACGAACACCCGATGTCACTTTTGTAAGGTCAACGAATACTCGTTGTCACTTTCACAATGCTCGTTGTAGTAGAGACTTTGTAATCGCAGATATAACTGTATTAACGCCGTTGAACAATACTGGTGTCAGACGCCTTCGAATAACACTCGCACTAATAGTACTTGCTTGATAATACTCGCTCGGATAGTAATCCGTGTAAAGAAATTGTGTGGCGAAATGAGTAGGGAATAGCGGTCCGTATAGTAATAGATGATAGAGTGGAAATAACAATCAATCTAGACGTCAGGCGACTTCCTAGATATGCGTTTCCTCTATGGTCACGTGATCCACGTAATTCCATAATGGGATTGCCTGTGCTTGCTCCCTGACGATCTATGTTCAAACTCAAGTGTCGGCAGCGACACTTTATTCCTATATAACACTTTTATCTACAGAAACAAGCAAACCTTCCGATAATAAATCATTATATATTTAAGTATAAATGTCTCGCTTTGTTGTTATGGTGTATATCTGTTCATTTTACTAACCATAAAAAAACAAGAGTCATACAAGTCCCATCATAACAACCCCGATAAAGTTTGGTACGCCGCTAAACAAAATCAACCAAATAATCAACATGAAAGAACTCATTCATGATATTAATTTATAGAATATCGTTCAAGTTCCGAAAGTAATCAAACTGTATTCTAAAATATACTTTCAACAAAACTAGAATATAAAACACACATATCACCAGCTTTAGTAATTCTGTCCACGCAAACATTTATCTGCAAAAAAAGGATTATAATCTACCATGTACCCAAGTGTGAAAGCAGAATGACATGTAAGATATTTTTGTTACATCAAAGCTGCCAAGAAAATTTCGGCATTAAATGACCCACAGAGGAGTTGATGTGCCATTAAACAAACAAATCAATCACTCAATCAACAAATAGAAATGAATGAAAAAATATAACATTTCCGAATTGTACTTATCTAAAGAATTTTATTTCTTTTTAATTTCCCCCTGAAACTCTCAAAAATTTAAACAGACAAAGTTGATCACCAATCACCGTCCACTTTCAGAAAACACGTATTATAACGTGGCTTCAAAAACAGTAGAGACAATCGACGCATTGTTAAATCCCTCTTCGCAATTACACGCAAGGCTATCAATAGGACAAATTTCCCGACCAACAACACAAGATCTTCCGAATTTGTAGTCTTGATTTGCGTGAGAAATAACTTTGGCTATCAACAAAATGGCGAATACTGGAACACATCACCGAGCAAAGGCATGCTTCACTACACTCTTCACCTCCAGAAGTTCACATGAGTTATTGTAGTACTTGCCATCAGGTAGAATCCAAATTTAACCTCAGAAACAAATTTAGGAATCAGTTTTGATTCGAAGATCTCTGGTTTGGATATTTAGGGAGACAGGGTGTCAGGCCGGAAATTTAGGAACGAAAGAAGACACAATGTTTGTGTGCATAACTGACTTGAATTATGGGGTAAAATGTCTCTGTCGGATTTCGTTCTCGGATATTCGTTTTTCGTTTTAGTTTTCCAATCCTATTTTTCTACCCCCCACCCATGTTACTTTATTTGTTTCGGTGTCCACTCAAATAAACAAGTTTAGTTTTCCTCGGTGTCTCAACAAGAATAAAGCATATTTAAAGTTAGAGCGTGAAACCTGAATTCCCGGACAACTTTAATTGTTCATGCGTACATAGAATTACACACGCACGTATACACACACACGCGGATATATTATATGTGTATGTGTGTGTGTGTGTGTGTGTGTGTGTGTGTGAGAGAGAGAGCGCGCGCGCATAAAGACAAATAGAAAACTTCTATGTCGACGCCTTACATATTATCTTTTTACAGATATCTTTCTTACTTACACACACACAATCTCACACAGACAAGACACACAAGCACACATACACAGATATGAGTGATTGTGTGCGCGCACGTGTGTGTGTGTGTATGTGTGTGTGCACGCGCGTGTGTCTGTGTATATGTGTGTGTGAATAAAGACAAAAAGGAAAACTTTGACGACGCCTTACATATTTTTACTTGCACACACGCTCTCACGCACACACACAGACACACGCACAGGCACACAAGCACACACACACACATATAAATGTGTGTGTGCGCGCGCACGAGTGTGTGTCTGTGTCTGTGTGTGTGTCTGTGTGTGTGTGTCTGTGTGTGTGAAAAAGAAATGGCGATATATACATTTTTATATATCAAGAACAATTTATGGCAAAAAAAAACAAACAAATTGGAAATATTTGTACGACCTGTTTCCTACTAAAGGACTTCATCAGACTAAAGTGATGTTTACGTTCTGCGACTACACACACACACACGCACGCGCGTGCGCGCCCCCTCACACACACACACACACACAGAGGAGAAGGGACGCTGATAAGTTTAAATTTAAAATGTGTGTGTTTGTGTGTGGGTTTTGATTAAAGACGAACGAAAAGTTTTTTATTAAGGAATTCTTTCTTTATTTCTTTCTATATTTCGGACTTTTTTCTTGGTTTCCTGTTAAACTTTGATTATAAACTTTAAATATAAACTAATCAATGTCTGAATAACGTTACCTTTCATAAGCCATTATGAAAGTGATTTGTGTTTTGCGCTAAATCAGTTTATATCATTTTCAAATTTCGCGTCTTCGCCTCTCTTATCAGTTTCCTTATTTTCTAATATGCCCTCTTCACGCGGAGCTTCGTGTTATTGTGCCGGTCTTTGATTTTATTAATGAAGTATATTTAATATGTGTTTTCCTTATTTGACAACATTGAATTGATAATTGATTTTATGCTTGTTTTCATATTTATTTAATATTTCTAGTATTATGTGTCAATTTTTTTTTTTACAGTTTATGGACTATTGATCAGGATTTCTTGTGCTTTCTTATTGTTTTCGTTGGTGATATGAGATTTAACTGAAGGGCGCACGGTGGAGTAATAGATAGCAGAAACAGATTGAGAAATCGGAGAGCCGAGTTCGAATTCCAGTCGAATCCATTACATTCACTTACGTGCCTTGGGACAGGTCTTCTTGTCCAGGAATAGCAGGACAGACCGAGTTCTGTAGCCTTGGTTGGCAAGTGGTCTACTGCAGAAAGAAATGGCAAACTACTGCGGGAAAAAATCTGCCTCGTCAGTCATATATCGAATGATACATGATCGCCTATGCATCGTATCACGCATGGCACATAACTGACTGACTGACTGACGCGGATAAATGACACGTTAATCGGCGTGATAATGTGATGTTACCGTAACCAATATAGGTTTTTGTCTATATTTCTGAGATGAGGTATTATGTACATTATTGACATTATTCGGACTGTTGTCCTCATCTTTGTCGCCATGTTTATCACAACGTTTTGGCCGTTGTACGGTCCGGCCTTCTTCAGGTGGTTGGAATGTCGAACTGAAACCTTTATTTCGCTCACTGGGGTAGACTGATCTAGTTCCACGTGTCAATGTTTAATAGATGTCATTTATCAGGTATCTCCTGTTACTTTCCCTCTGAAAGTTCTCCACTGCCTTAACCGGGTATTGAACTCACACTCTTTGGGTCCTGTCACTGGATCTAACCAATGCCTTTATCCACTGTGCACAGTGGATAAAGTCTTATGTATATTATATTATAGCTTGTATTATGTCGTCTTCGTCTTCGTCTTCTTCGTCTTCTTCGTCTTCTTCGTCTTCGTCTTCTTCTTCTTCTTCTTCTTCTTCTTCTTCTTCTTCTTCTTCTTCTTCTTCTTCTTCTTCTTCTTCTTCTTCAACAACAACAACAACATCATCATCATCATCATCATTATTATTATTATTATTGAGAGGATATCCTGCTAACAAAGTTGTTTTTTTTTCATATGTATTTTAATAAAATATAGTTAAAATGAAAAAAGAAAAACTATTAGTTTACCACAGTACATAAATTCTATTTTTTTTTACTTCCCCCTTGTTTGTCGCAATTTTAGTTTAGGTACATAATAATAACTTTATAAATTAGTCACCGCTTCTTGACCACTTCCTGTCTCACACGTAATAATCACAGGACTAGCACAATACAACACACTTACGAAGTCTCTATATTTTCATATCCTTCTAAATCTATTCCCTAACTTTAGTTTCGTCAGCATGTATCTCTTTAAACCTTTTCTCTTTAAATTGGTCTCCTTTAATATCATATTATTTGAACATTTCTTTAAGGCAGACACCTTTGTACATATTTATTTTAAGCTTTTATCTATCCATGTAGATTCCCTTTCACAACGTGTTAACTGTTTACTCACTATTCTCAAATTGTAACTTTCTTCCTTTCAGAGAACTTACATAGCAGCATTGAAATGTACTCCTCTAGGAAACTTCATACATATTCCTGTAAGCAAACTACTTGTTCTCTTACACGTTTAGACCCACATTATTAATGCTATGTTCAAGCTTTGGGCTGCCTTTATCATATTCTTTTTTTAGCCTTTTATTTATTTGCTATTCAGACTAAACAATTGCCAACTTTGCATGTATTTCCTCGTCTGCTTTTGCCCTTTTGAACTTTAATTAACCTGCTGATGAACAGGATTATATCTTCATAGTTTTAATTGCCTTAAAGCGTTTATCTGGCTGCCTCGAGGTACGGATGAGTACACAGAAGAATGGGGGATAATAAATTAAGTTCAAGAGAAATAAAGGAAGAAATTTTAATCTACGAATGGAGATAAAATTACAAGTTATAGAATTTAAGAATCTCTCTATATTTCTGCGATGAGGTATTAATTTACATTATTCGGATTATTGTCCGCATCTTTGTCGCCATATTTATTACAGCGTTTCGGCCGTTGTGCGCTCCGGCCTTCTTCAGGTGGTTGGAATGTCGAACTGAAACATTAATTCGTTCACTGGGTTTGACTGTTCTAGTTCCTCGTGCCATGCTTAATGGATGTCAGTTATCAGAGGGAAATTAACAGGAGATAACTGATAATTGACAGCCATTAAACATGGCACATGAAACTAGAACAGTCTACCCCGGTGAGCGAAATAAAGGGTTCAGTTCGACATTCCATTTCCCGACAAAATTTTTTACGAAAACAATTTTTATAAATTGAGAATAAATTTGGGAGTGATTGAAATTAATTACGGCATCCAGTGAAAGTCACCGATGAAATAAAAATAATTGTTTGTATTGAAAGTAAGAACCTACGTACATCAAACTGTCTTTAAATTAAGTGTCGGCAGAAGAGTTATCTTTGAAATTTTGAAAGGTATGGTTAAATATTAATGCAATACGTAAACGCAGCAATCAATTTTGAGTTCTTCTGTAATTTATTGTTGCCTATAGCATCTGCTCCTCCCTACCTTTTTGATGTAGTGCCAGTGAAGAGCCCTCTACAGGAACTAGCTTTGTGTTTCAGATACGTTAATCGTTTATGAGGACATTCATTTTGATTTCTTCTTTAAACTTTCAGTTAAGACCGACATTGGTTCTATTTAGTACGGTTGTGCGTAATTAGGTTCAGTTTCAAATGTAAAATAAACGCTTTTAACGGGTTTAACACTGTCAAATGCATTTACAAAGTTCGGAAAAGTTGTATTATGGGGGTATATTATTAGAGTATCGGCCATGTATCTGAAATATGAAGAATTCAGTGTTAAAATATTTCTGAAGTGGCCACTTTCTAAGAACTCTGAAAGTATACAAGCCAAATTTCCGTTAAGAGGGAAACTCCTCGGCAAACCAATGAATAATGGTGCATCTACATAGATAGGTAGATATATATATATATATATATATATATATATATATATATATATATATAGATAGATAGATAGATAGATAGATAGATAGATGGGGAAATAGAGATGGACATTCAAAAAGAGAGATAGAAAGGTTGCTAAAAGAGATAGAGATGGACTGTCGTAGATAGATAGATAGATAGATAGATAGATAGATAGATAGATAGATAGATATGGAAGGATGTTAGAAATAGACATACAAATAGAGAGAAAGAGACGTCTCTTAAAGATACAGAGATGAACAGACATAGATATTTATGTACAGACTGAGACAGACCGGCAGATAGATAGATAGATAGATAGATAGATAGATAGATAGATAGATAGATAGATAGTATTGAAACTTGACTAATGCATGGAATAATAATGCAAACACAAAATGTAGTTAGAATAAAATGTATTGAAACAAGAAAGTGTACACAATATTTACATATAGTCTTTTGTATATTCCTGGGAAGACCGTTCCTGGAGAATGTGTTGACTGAGTCGCAGTCGGGCAGAGTCTCTAGTTGGATCTCTTGATTCGCCTCCCTGTCTTCCGGTACCAACCATATTTATATGGTCGGTACTCCACTATGCAAATTAGGTGGATCCTACCACAACAGATAGATAGATAGATAGATAGATAGATAGATAGATAGATAGATAGATAGATAGATAGATAGATATGGAAGAATGTTAGAGATAGACATACAAATAGATAGAAAGAGAATTGTCTTAAAATATATAGATGAACGGACGTAGATTGTTATGTACTGACCGAGACAGACCGGCAGATAGATAGATAGATAGATAGATAGATAGATAGATAGATAGATACTGATTCGTGAAATATTCTCTATTTTATTTTAATGACACGAACCTAATGATACACCTTTTCTCTATTATTAACCCTTGAATACATTAATCTGATCACGCGATTTGTTAACGCAAACAGTTACATAGACTGGGGTGACATAAAACGAATCAGTACCCGCAAAAAAAAAAGAAATGGCATCATGACACTTTCCGCTGCAAAAAAAAAATAATTACATAGATAAAGCCCTTCGTAAAGTGTGGGCTGTACTTGTCAGAACAATTTTTTGTATCTCTTTGAGGCATGGACTTCCAGGGATCCCTTCAATCAGCCTACTGGAATCTTTTCCAACCAGTCCAAGGGCTCCAACTACAACAGGAATTGTTGATGTTCCCATGTGCCACATTTTTGAGATTCCTATTTCAAGGTCCTTGTATTTTGACAGCTTTTCGAATATCTTCAAAGACACATTGCAGTCTGCAGGGACTGTCATATCAATAAGGAGGCACTTATTTTGTTTGTGGTCTTTAATAACAATGTCTGGGCGATTGGCTTTGATTGTTCTGTCAGTGTGTATTGTGTAGTCCCGTAGAATTGTAACAGGTCCTATCTCCGTAACCGGGTCAGGGTGGTGTTCGTTCCAATTTCTTCCAGTTTCCTTCCTATAGGAGTTGCAAATTTTCCAGTACAGATATTGGTCCACTCTGTCATGCCGGGTTTTATATTCAGTGGGTGCCAATATCGTGCAACCTGATATAAGATGATCAATGGTTTCTGGATATTTGTCACAGATTATTATTATTATTATTATTATTATTATTATTATTATTATTATTATTATTATTATTATCATTACTATTATTATTATTTTTTAGTATTATAATTATCATTATTATTATCATTATTATCAATATCATTATTATTATTATCATTATTATAATTATTATTATTATCATTATTACTATTATCATTATTATCATTATTATTATTAACATTATTATTATCATTATCATTATTATTATTATCATTATTATTATAAACATTATTATTATTATTATCATCATTATTATTATTATCATTATCATTATTAACATCATTATCATTACTGTTATTATTATTATTATTATTATTATTATTATTATTATTATTATTATTATTATTATTCATTTATTAAAGCATGAAACACCTGCTTGGGAATATGCGCCTTTGTCAAAGTGTTTATTCGCACGTATTTCTTGACTTTGCTTTCCTTTTATCAATAGCCTCTTCTTAAAAGCAATTTTTCGAAAATGTTCCTTTGAGCTTTTCTACCTGCGCAGTTCAACATTCACGCTTTCACTTATTTGTTCATGTCATTTTTTTTTTATTACTTTAACAAATTTTTTACAATTTATTCTTAAAACGCAATCGTGCAGCTGCAAGTTGAAAGTTACCTCAGAATATAAACCCACCTCGGAACGTTTTTTGTTGGGCACTGATTATTTACGAAATGTGTGTTTGGCACAAGATGAAGCCTTCGAGGCAACCAATGTGAATGAATCAATCCACTCATAAGTAAAGCAACAATGTTGCCAATCATAATTCCTGGGCGAATGATCTTGGAGTTGTATATTTGAATTTGCTTTGATATCGGTTACTTATTTTGTGTTGTCCTGGGTAAGACCTTAAACTACGTCTAGCAGCAAGATCTCTCATCAGGAGGGTTTGAGGAGCGCGGAGCACTCCTTAATTGATGGTGTTCCCAGGTTCCTCCTGACCCGGGGTGGTAGTACCTGTTAGGGTCCTTAGCTATCGGCAAATAGTTACCTATTACCAGCAATACTTTTTTGAAAAAAATTATAATAATAATAATAATAATAAAAAATAATAATAATAATCGTTACCAGCAATACAATTTTGAAGGAAATATATTTTAGCAGAAATAGATTTTTGACAAAACAAAATATTACCAGCAATAAAAAATTTTGTCGGCATTAAATAACCCATTCAGTTTGATGTGCTGTAAAACAAAATAAACCAAATCAAACTTATTTTGTCTACCCATGGAACAAATACAAGGAAATTGTTTTTATAATAAGTTGTTTATTTCATGCGAAGTACAGCAGTGTGATGTAATGAGTAATGAGAAAAACCTAATTAGAGCCATTTTATGCTACCTGTAGAAAAAATATTGAATCCAAGAACAGCAGTAAAAGAAATGAATAATATGTAAGACCTAGGAACTGTTAAGGAACGTGTGACACAAAACTTTTTCAGACATTTCAAGAAAGCTGACACCAACCTCGAAGACAAACTAAGATCAAGATCTTCTGTTGTGTAAAAGATCAAGATCTTCTGTTATGTAGGCCTGGCTTGAAATGAGTGAAGAGCAGTCATCAAAAGCACGCGTACATTATCGGCAGAAATTGATCCATCCCAAAGCACCGTCATTTGACACCTCCATGAGCCCCGATCTTGTGAACAGACGCTGTCGAGAAGTTTCATATGAACTGAACAATGACCAAGCTCAAAGACTGTTGGCCATTTGCGAACAATTGCCGTCAGGTCTACAAGATGCCCGATTTTGGAGTTGAATTGGAACTGGTGAAAAATGTTTTATGGGATGCAGCTGATTATCTGGAAGCCTTTCAAAACGTCCATCATAGTTGGATAGGAACAGGCGGCATAAAGTACAAATGGAAAAACTGAAAAGTTTTACGGTAACATGAAGTCCCACTGCAATTAGTAACTCGTAAAATTTCAGGATAAGTAACTGTATTGGCATCACCCAGTTCTATCGTTGTCAAAATGATCGACTTGAACCTGTGAACAAAGAACTAACAATACTTTATGTTTTTGCGAAACAGACGTTCTATTTCAGTGGCAGGAGAGATTGCGAAATGTTATGCCTGATTCTTCCATGGATCAACCGAACCAGCAGTACGTTTTAATGCCGAGACATTAAGACATTTTTCTCTACAACTAATTTGGGATACGACTTTCTCTCTGTATGAAGCTTACGAGACTGACTTTGGTAATTCGTGGACACTTGTTCCTAAATTTCTATTTACTATAGCGTAAAATGATTATTTACATTGTGTGAAGTGTCGTCCTCATCTTTATTGCCATATCCACGACGTTTCGGCCGTTGAACGATCCGCTCTTCTTCTTAAAGTGACTGGAATTTTGAACTGAAAGGGTAGATTGAGCTCTGGTAAAAAATGGTTACTGGGACATTAAGTTTATAAGTCCCAAAATTTCAATCACTCAAGAACACAACTCACTTGGTTGGATCCAGGGACTTGACCCAAAAAGTTATGAATTCAATACCTGGCTACTGCATTGGTAAGTAAAAACTTGAAGAGTTGTATTAAAGGAGGATAACTGAGACAAGCGGAAGAGGCACGGCACGTTGAAATAGAACACTCTACGCCGGTCGACGAAATAAAGGTTTCAGTTCGAAATTCCAGTCACCTGAAGAAGGCTGAGTGTACAACAACCGAAACGTCGTGAATATGGTAATAAAGATGAGAACAACAGTCTGAACAATATAAATATCTCATCTCAGAAATATAGACAGAACGTAAAATTTGTAGACTTGCTTGACATTTTTCCCATCAGAATATATCTTACACATGTATTGTGATTTAGTAAGCGTAGCTTAGATGTGGCACAATGACGAAAGCATGGGGCACCCAGTGAGAATTGAACTCACTACTTAACCGTAATTGAGCTAGCGAGGCAAGCTTGCTAACCATTACACCACGTTGAAGTGGCCAGTCTTACACCTTTTTAGTCTATCATTCGTCCAGTCAGTGTATATTGCTGGCGCATCTTGTCTGGTGTTTCTGTTGTGTATTCTTCATAAAATAAAAATTAGCATCTGCAGTATTTGTCTATATTTATGAGATGAGGTATTATGTACATTATTTATTTTTTTCGGACTATTGTCCTTATCTTTGTCGCCATATTTATTACAACGTTTCGGCCGTTGTTCTCTCGAGCCTTCTTCAGGTAGTTTGAAAGTCGAACTGCACCCATTATTTCGCTCACTGGAGTAGACTTCTAGTTCCACGTACCATGTTTAATCGGTGTCAGTTATCAGTTAACTCCTGGTAATTCCCCTCTGAATGTTCTCCACTGCCTTAACCGGGTATTGAAATCACACTCTTTGGGCCCTGTCATTGGATCTAACTAACGCTTTATCTACTATGCTATTTGTCCTTTAGCGTACTTGTACTAGATTGGCCGCTTGATATCATCATTTTACAGACATAATATTTTGATATAACCGTAGGTTCGATTGCAACGGTTTCTTCTGTCGCACTTCTTCTTTGAGCCCTGACCACCCTTTTACCGGTGGTAGAGAAAAATGACGTAATGCCCAGCCACCAGTTGAACAGTGGTAGCGAAAAATGACTTAATCCTCAGCTACCGGTTGAACTGTGGGTAAACACTTGTAACTATTTTTATATCTACCGTGAAACATTACATACTAATTATTTACGAATTTTGACTCAGGAGCTCAGGCAGGAGGGATAATATTGTTCAGGAACGCAGGGCTCAAAGGGATAAATATAAATGTAGTGTCAATCGTTATCTCCTCTCTTCTTATTTCCAGTTCTTATCTTGTTCTCTCTTCCTAATGATTTTTTTTCTTTTTTCTAATGTTCTTTTACGCTCAGTAACATTTTGCGTCTTAGTGGCTTTATTGTTTTTCTTGAATCGGAAGGATTTTTTAAAAAAATACAAAAACCTAACTTTCAAATTGCCCATAACATTTGCGATACTGCTTTTCTGTCAATGCTTACCTGAAAGTATGGAGATTTTCTGAATTAACTCACGCCATCACATTGTCCAAAAAGGAACAGTTTTCTTTCCTCTTATACCGTTTAAGTCTATCTACCAGTTAAAAGTAGAACTTGTCAAGAAAAAAAAAGTGGTAATTATTCCCATATCATCGAAATGTCATATTTGCAAACTAGCAACAATTCGATAACAGTATTTCGATTAAAAAAATATTTCCCATCCATTTGGCATTACTTTCTAATCATCTTCAGCACTTTTTGTGTACGCCATTTCATCAGTGTTTATATTTTATAAAATTTCACTTAAATTTTCAAGTTTTTCACTTCTCTCTATGTTCGAATAAAATGATTTACTATGATTCCCCCAAAAACATTTTAACTAACTTTTTTTAGAACACTTCTCTTCGTTTCAATACTTTACCGAATCTTTCCCATTTCCTAAAATCTACCGTCATCTTGCTACACTTATTTGCATAATTAAATCCACGTTATTTTCACAGTTCCTCAGTGATCATCCTTCTCACTCACTAGTGTCTACTTTCGTATTACTTATTAGACAGCTTGCTACATGCAATTAAATGGCTGACAGATTTTTATCACAATCTTGGGTCGGTTCTAGGAACTTTCGACGTAAACATTTTTGCCGTAAGAAAACTCGTCTGTGGAATTTTCGCCGTAGAAAAATTTGCCGCATACGATTTTTGCCGTAAGACAATTTCGCCGCATCTTTTAAATGTGAGAAATACCTTGTTATCGAGTATATCTGACTTACACTATTGTTATTTCGATTTAAACATTTTACTAATCGAAGTTATAGAATCAAAATAATACATCATTCATCTTCGTCTGTTTGTGGAAACGAGTTACTGTATCCGAGCCATCTCTTTTCACACGTTCACACGTCAACTTACCTAAGAGTAATGTTAAAATTAATAAGTATTTATAGAACTTTAAAATAACTTTCAATAATTCAAATTAGAATTTCTTTTTTCCTTTTTGTTTTTGCGTGATTTTATTTTATTTCGTTCAATAATTCTTCCATCTAACTTACTTTAAGATTGGCTCTGATTATAGAACACCATTCCTGGGTTACTTAGACTATTAAATCAATGTTTTGTTTGATTCATTTTAAATGTTGAATGATTTCCTAAGAAGATGCTTCCTAGATCACTAACCTCTTCAAATGTCTGCTCAAGCGTTATCTAACTTTCATATCCTTATATTAACACCTTACTTCAGTATCTGCCTATGTTTCTGAGATTAGGTATTATGTACACTATTTACATTATTCGGACTATTGTCCTCATATTTGTTGCCAAAACGTTGTGATAAATTTGGTAATAAATATGACGACGCTAGTCCGAATAATGTAAATAGTGTACATTTTGCTTCATTCCTATAAGACTCATTTAGTGTCATTCTAAATTGTTTGGCTCTGGAGCTTATATTGTGTGAAAAGGAAACGAATGAGCTGTTTAAAAAATGATGAACAGAAAACGAAGATTCGTATAGAATAACCAAATTGTTCGAGTAAATTTGGCCGAAAATATTTTCGCCGTAGAAAACTTTGCCGTATAAGATTTTTGCCGTAAGGTAATTTCGCCACATCTTTTTAATATGCGAAGTACTTTGTTATCAAATATATCTGGCTCACGCTATTGTTACTTCGATTTAAACACTTTAATAAGCGATGTTATAGGATCAAAACCCTTCATCATTCATCCTCGTCAGTGAGAAGCGCAAAAATTTCATCTTGACACCAGAACCTACGTCGTGCAATTTCATATTTCACACTTAACGTTAAACTTTCTATTAACATAATACCAGTCTGCCAATAATTCTCACTGAGGCAATATATATTATTTCAGACAAACTTACACCTTGAATACGCAACCAAATTCAACAAAAAATATCTGATCAAAGAATTCACATTTCCTGCACCTGGCTCCTTATGCAGTGCTAAGAAAATGGGACAAAGAATGATGTTTGATCCTGTCAAAAAGACATCCATATATGCTTAATAATAAGGGACTTCACATATTAAATTGAACATTACTCCAAAAGGGAGGTTCAAGATAAGAGTATCGAAGGTAATGCGGCGGAATAGTCTCACGGCAAAAAATCCTATATGGCGAAGCTTTACACGGCAAAAATTCCTGAGGTGAGTTTTCCTATGGCAAAATCATTTACGGCGAACGTTCCGAATATGACTGTTTCGTTGCCAGCGTTTCGGTCGCTATTCAGTCACAGCACTTTGAAATCTTCCTTGAAGCACATAATTATGCATGCGTTGATACCGTTCCAATATCTTTCGATTTATGAACAGTAGATGAAATGGTGAAATGGCTTATTTCCAAACCCCATAGAAATATCCGCGGATTGATGAGCTTAAAAATATTTTTAATCCTTGGAGTGATCTGCAGTCCTCTTGATGCTCTGACTGCATTTTGTGTTTAAAAAAATTAGAGGATGCTGAAATGCATACGCCTTCTAAATTAATGTTTAGTTGGAGAATATAGACGGGAGTAAGACTCACAAAGTTGTGTTGATCTAACATGTTGCCAAATTTATTTCTTAACTCGGGAGTCAAGTTCACGATTTTCTTTTAAAATAAACAACCCGTCAAATCTTAACAAATGACGTCAGTGTGGCTCAAGCAACTCACAAAGAAATTAAACTTAAAAATAAATTCAGTATCACGTCAGAAGATAAAGGCAGGTTCAAGGTTCTGGGTGTGTCTATTATTATTATTATTATTATTATTATTATTATTATTATTATTATTATTATTATTATTAATGGTTATTATTTTTCGTAGAGGAAGAGTTCTTCGATTTAATCGTTCCATAAGGACCAGGAATTTTTAAGGTCTGAAGTGAAATCAGCACTGGTCATATTAGACAGAACCATAGCAGGACGAAATGGAATTGTAATAGAAATGCTGGCAGCCATAGATATATTTCGACATTGACAAAATTACAGTTATACTAAATGAAATATACAACAGTGGTGATATACCGGTAGATCTAAATAGATCCATTTTCTTAGCACTGCATGAGAAGCCAGGTGCAAACAAATGTGAACTCCATGGCACAATCAACCTAATGAGTTCTATAAAACTTATCACCGGAATTCTGTTAAATAGTGTGCGCAGTAGAATTAGATCAAAAATAATACAAGAACAGCTGGGCCTCCTTAAAGACACTGGAACAATGATTGCAGTATTTATGCCCAGAATGATATTAGAAATAGCAATACAAATGCAAGAGGATGTCTATCTATGTCCTATAGATTATGCAAAAACGTTTGATAAAATACGTCACTAGGAACTGCCGGAACTGCTACCAGGATTCATTTGGCGGCCACAATCTAAACAACATAAGATGTGCAGATGACACAGTGTTGATAGCAGATACAGAAAGTAAACTACAAAGACCCCTACAGAATATAGTGAAGGAAAGCGAGAAGAAAAGTCTAAACATCAAATGCAAGCAGACAACATGCATGGTTGTTAGCAAAAGAAAAAAAATCCAACATGTAAATTACAAATTGCAGATAGCAAAATCAAGTACAACAAATTACATATCTGGAAATTTTTTTAACAGAGGATGGGAATTACGACACCGAAATCCGAAGGCGCATTGAGATATCGAAAGATGCCTTCCAAAAAATAAGCAAAGTATTAAGAAACAGGAAAATTTCCAAATTGGAGATATCAAATTCAAGTACAACAAATTACATATCTCGGCAATTTTTTAACAGAGGATGGAAATTACGACACCGAAATCCGAAGGCGCATTGAAATTTCGAAAAGATGCCTTCCAAAAAATAAGCAAAGTATTAAGAAACAGGAAAATTTCCAAATTGGAGATATCAAATTCAAGTACAACAAATTACATATCTCGGCAATTTTTTAACAGGGGATGGAAATTACGACACCGAAATCCAAAGGCGCATTGAAATTTCGATAAGATGCCTTCCAAAAAATAAGCAACGTATTAAGAAACAGGAAAATTTCCAAATTGGAGATAGCAAAATCAAGTACAACAAATTACATATCTGGGCAATTTTTTAACAGAGGATGGAAATTACGACACCGAAATCCGAAGGCGCATTGAAATTTCGAAAAGATGCCTTCCAAAATATAAGCAAAGTATTAAGAAACAGGAAAATTTCATTAGAACAAAGAAAGTAATACTGAACTGCTATGTACCATCAATCCACCTATATGGCAATGAACTCTTAACAGTATCAACACAGATGAAAGAGAGACTTCAATCAACAGAAATGTGGATGTACAGGTTGAAGTTGAGAATACTGCGCAGTGAAGATGTGAGCAACGAAGACATTTTAGAGAAAATGGAAACGAAAAGGACACCGAGGAGCTGCTTTCGCTTGTCCTTAGGCCTCGTGAATTTAAACGTTTTACGAGGCTGGCATCCCGCTCCCACACCTACACCGTTGAAACTGTTAGATGTAGACGTCTCTTCTACTCCAGTAGCTTCATGTCTCGCACATCTCGTCTGTGGAACTCCCTTCCCTATTACTGTTTCCCTGACAAATACAATCTCCAACGGTTTAAGTGTAGCGTCAATCGACATCTCCAGTTGCCTTGATCTATCCACTTCCCTTCTCCACATCCTTTCACCTTTCATTCCTATCTGCTCTCGCTCCAAATCTTCTGCAACCCCCTTGCCTTGATCGACCCACTGTCTTTCTCGTTCTCCACATCCTCTCCTTTACCACTCCTATCTGCTCTTCCTCCAACCCTTCTATAACCTCTTGCGTGATAGTGGCCTCCAGTCTTGCTTGGGGTGATACGCTTAAAAAAAAAACATAATAAGAAAAGACGGTTTGGAGAATTTGATACTCATAAGACTTACTGAGGTCTAGAGGGACAAAGGAAAACAGTGCATGAGATACTAAGTGAGCTTGATTAAATGGTAGGCAGAACAGACTTTAGGAGAGATAACAAAAAGATAAAATTTACTAAGAGCTACAAGGGGTAAAAAATGGTGAAAAGCCATGATCGCCAAAGTCCTGAAGGGACAAGGCACAAAGAAGAAGAAGAAGAAGAAGAAGAAGAAGAAGAAGAAGAAGAAGAAGAAGAAATTTATTATTATTATTATTATTTTCATTTTCTTTGATATCTGGCGTTTACACATTTCTTTCCGGGTCCCGCCCAGGGACCTAAGGTTAAAAATGGCAGCATGACACTTTCCACTTAAAAAAATAATAATAATAAGCTTATTATTATTATTTTTTATTTATTTATTTTTTTTGTAAGCTTATCAACCCAAGCAAGGCTGGAAGCCACTAGCACGCAAGGGGTTACAGAAGGTTTGGAGGAAGAGCAGATAGGAGTGGTAAAGGAGAGGATGTGGAGAAAGATAGTGGATCGATCAAGGCAAGGGGGTCACAGAAGATTTGGAGCGAGAGCAGATAGGAATGAAAGGTGAAAGGATGTGGAGAATGGAAGTGAATAGATCAAGGCAACTGGAGATGTCGATTGGCGCTACATTTAAACCGTTGGAGATTATATTTGTCAGGGAAACAGGAATAAGGAAGGGAGTTCCACAGGCGAGATGTGCGAGACATGAAGCTATTGGAGTAGAAGAGACGTCTACATCTAACAGTTTCAACGGTGAAGGGGTGGGAACGGGATGCCAGCCTCGTATGACGTTTAAATTCATGAGGCCTGGGAACCAGCGAAAGCAGCTCATCGTAGCAATTACCATGAAAGTATTTGTAAAAAAGACAGAGCGAGGCAACGGCGCGTCTGTGAGAGAGCGACTGCAGACGAGATGACAGATCCGGGCCAATTACATTGCATATCCGTCTCTGGATCTTATCAAGAACCCTGAGGCAAACAGCAGGGGCTCCAGACCATATATGGCAGCAATACTCCATGCAAGGGCGAATGGTTGATTTATAGATTTGGAGGATCGATTCCGGGGAGAAAAATTTCCTCGCTCGGCACAGGGAACCAACTTTCCTTGCGGTGGATGAAGCAATTGACTCAATGTATTTATTATTATCATTATTATTATTATTATTATATAAATTAGATTTTAAGTCAACGTTTACAAGAGAAAGCGTTGAAGTTATTTTTGGCAATGTTTTTCGGTTTCCCTGTTGTTAATTATACTTCTAGTTTTTTAATTAATCCTTTTCTCCTGCTTTTCATGTCATTAACATTTCTATGCTGAATGTGAAACATTCGAAATTTTGGTGTAATTCGAAATTGCTGGGATTGTTTGCTTTATTTTTTTGTGATTCAATATCTAAGACTATCTTTCTTTGGTTTCGAAATAAAGAATAAACTGATTGGACTTGACTGGCTTCTTTTCAAGCGTTGACGTAAATGTAATTTTAAAATTGTATCAATAATAATAACAATAATGTTTATCTCCGAGTTTGTCATTGAATTAACGTGACTCATGTTGCAAACTTTCTTCAAAGGTCGTAATTAATACAAACGAATACATCAAATCGATTAATAATATTAACTCTATCTTAAATGATATCTATTCAGTTTTCAAACGTTAATAAAATCGTTAGATGTAATCAAAACTGATTCGGAGTGATTAAGAAATATAAAATAATCTCGGAATATTGTTTACAGGTTTATATATATATATATATATATATATATATATATATATATATATATATATATATATATTATAAATTATCTGATTTAAGATATGGTCTCTTCGCTACACAGGGATTACCATGTTTCAAAAACCGAAGCTAAAAACTTCAAATTTAATTATATAATTAGATTAAAATCATTAGTTCTATTTAATCTTCAAGCGAATCTTGGAATAACTTATTTTTTTAAATTTACTGAGTTTTAGAGGCACATACAATTCATAATTGTTTGTTTATCTATCTATCTCAGTGTTGTAATAACAGTTTATCTGTGTGTATATGTGTGGTTGCCTGCTCAAACAAGGTTTATTAAAACCGACCAACATGTTCTGTCCAATTCTATTTCATTTCCAAATGTGTATCTTAACAAATATCAAGTAACTGCTAAAAAGATGTTAATGAACGAAGCTGAAATAATTTCTTCTCTTCGCGCATCTAATTTCCAAAGCCATGTTGTTGATGGTCAAATAAAATTAGCTTTAAAGAATTCTAGAAGATAACACGCAAAATTCCAGATAAAAAATGCAATCTTTGGAGAAATTTCTATAAATTTAATCCGGATATGAGACAAACTCTTTGCAAATCGGAAAATGGAAATGGAAATTAAAAGGTTGGAACTTGTCTGTCGATTTTAATAAAAATTAGATTTTTTGGTCTAAGTATACACTATATATATATATATATATATATATATATATATATATATATATATATATATATATATATATATATATATATATGTATATATCAGTGTATGCTTAGGCATAAAAAATGAATTTTTTAGTAAAATCAATCAAAATATTTTATTAGAATCAAATCTTCTACCTTGAGTGGCTCTTGGGACTTGTATTGGGCGAACAAAAGTAAAAAGAAAAAGTGGCCAATTTGGTTTAAGTTTTTCTTTTAGTTGTATGACAAAGTGGAAAAAAAATTTCTCGTTCATGTGCATGTGTTATCACATCAACGTAAACAAACCTAGTCCGATGATGAACTCCTAAGGGATGAAACGTGTCACACGAAAGAGTTTTCCGCTTTACACACATATATATATATATAGATATTAACCTCGATTTGGCTCTGTTGAGCGAGGTTCGAAACCGGTTAGATAGCCCGTTTTTCAGTTTTACTTTTTATCATCATCATGAGTGGTAATAATAAAATTAATTTTTGTCTATTCATGGCAGTTATAAAGTTTTTGTACCACTAAACATATATATATATATATATATATATATATATATATATATATATATATATATATATATATATATATATATATATATATATATGAAGAGAATGATATTGATGAAATGAATAGTGAATCACATGACTTTCCTATCTTGTCGATAAAATCCTAATTATTAGAACTAAGTAAATATTCAAGGAAACCAAACCGCAGTGATTATTATGCTCAAATCTATATCGTATATTTAATGTCCCTGCAAATCTCATGAACTATTCACTCATTACAACGCACTGACTTCCCTTCGTACTCGAGAAGACACTGTCTTCATTGATATCGAAGTCAATCCATATAATTTTTTTTCTATTACGAAGATGAGTTACCTTTAAAGCCCGAGCAGGCTGAGAAGTAGTCCAGTTTTTACATCTACTTCCAGTACCCGTTCCTGTTCTTTTTTACTTTGAAAATCCCCACCCCGCAATATACCGAACTGAGATTGAATTGAAAGAAATTTGCATCTTATTTCTTTTTTAGGTTTCGGGATCGGTGGTGTGTGATGAGAACTCGGTGGATGGAAGCTTGGTTTAAAAAATAAAAAATATGATTTTCTTATCTGAGGCAAAAGAACAAAACTAAGGCGGAAGCAGGACAAAAAAAGAAGGATTCCGAATCAAATAGAATGAAAAAGAAAACGAAGAATTAAAATGTCAAGGATACTTTAAAAAAAAAATTAAATGAAGATGCGAATGAAAAAAATTAAATAAAGAAGTTGAAATGAAAAAAGAAAGACACATGTAATCGACGGTTTAAAAGAAGAAAGAAAGTATGCAAGAGTTTAATGGCGAGAGAAAGAATTACTTTTAAAAAAGAAAGAAAATGGGAAAGAAAGAACGTAAATTTTAAAGAAAGAAAAAGAAGAAAACATTTAGTAGAAAGAAATACTATGAAGAGAATTATTTAGATAAACAAAGATAGTAGCCAGGAAGGAAATTAAGGAAAAAATAAAGAAAGAAAATGAAACCTTTTAATAGGGAAAGAAGAAAATATTAAAAAAAAAAGAAAGATTTAGATTAATAAGGAAATCCGGTGGGAAAGAAAATTTTTAACGAAGAACAAAAGAAAAAAAAACGTTTCATGGAGGAAAGAAATAGTTAGAGAAAAAGCGGGAAAGAAAGAAAGAAATAGATAAAGAGAGAAAAGAGAAAACGAGAAAGAAAGAAAGAAAGAAAGAAACAAACAAACAAAGAAATCGGGAAAGAAAGAAATAAAGAAAGAAAGAGAGAGAAATCGGGAAAAAAAGAAAAGGTTAACGAGAGAAAGCGGGAAAGAAAGAAAGAGAGAAAGAAAGAAAGAAACAAACAAACAAACAAACAAACAAACAAAGAGAGAGAAATCGGGAAAAAAGAAAAGGTTAACGAGAGAAAGGAGGAAAGAAAGAAATAGTTAAAGAGAGAAAGAAAGAAAGAAAGAAACAAACAAACAAAGAGAGATAAATCGGGAAAAAAAGAAAAGGTTAACCAGAGAAAGCGGCAAAGAAAGAAATAGTTAAAAAGAGAAAACGGGGAAAAAAAAAGAAATAAAACTTTCAAATGAAAAGTTAAAAATAACAAAGAAAAATTTAAACGAGAAATAAATTTTTTAAAAGCAAAAATTTAGAAAGACGGAAGAAATAGTTGACGAAGAAAGAAAAAGAAAAGAAAGAAAGGAATATATAAAGAAAGAAGCAAATTAATACAATTAAAATACAGAAAAAAAGAACTATTTTAAAACGAAAGAAACAAAAAATAATTGTGGAAAAAGGAAAGAGAGAATGGGCGAAGCCAAGAAAGAAGGATTTAATGAAGAAAGTATAAAAGAATAAAGCTTAAAGAAAGATAGAAATCCCTTTTTTGACGAACGAAAAAACAAAATTTGAATGCCCAAAAGGGAACACGTGCACAAAATGAAAATGAGATAACACTCGCCAGCTCAGTTGAGATGTTCAAAAAGGTTGCACACTGAGATATATGCGGGAGTTCATTTATAGTCCACCGAGTACAGTCTTCGCATGCTAGGATAGACAAGTCCCAAATCACCGCCGGCTTGTCAGAGCCTTTGCTCGGGATGTGTCCGCTGTTGCATGTTAATAGATTTAATAAAAATACATTGCACCCCCCAACACACACAATAGGCCTATTATCCCTCTATGGACGCCCCATAAACCCGACTAAGAGATTTATGAATAAAAACAAACCTTAAAACTAAACAGAATTACTTAATTTAATTAATAAAATTTAAACAACCATAATAAAAAGTGTCAAGAGAAAACTGCGACTAAAGTAGTTGGCAATACGAAAAGAAGGAAAGAAAAAGAAGAAAACGAAAAGAAGAAAATGAAAAGAAGAAGAAAATGAAAAGAAGAAAACGAAAAGAAGATAATGAAAAGATGGAAATGCAAAAAAGAAGAAAAATGAAAGGAAGAAGATGAAAAGAAAAATGTAAAGAGAAAATAAAAAGAGAAAATGAAAAGAAATTGAAAAGAAGAAAACGAAAAGAAGAAAACAAAAAGAAAATGAAAGGACAAAAATGAAAAGAAAAATGAAAAGAAAATAATAGGATAAAATGAAAAAAAGAAGACAATGAAGAAAATAAAATAAAAAAGAAAATGAAAAGAAGAAAATGAAAAGAAGAAAATGAGAAGAAGAGGAAAATGGAAAGAAAATGAAAAGAAGAAAATGAAAAGAAAAAATGAAAATAGAAAAAACTGAAAAGTCTTTTTAGATGTTTAAAATTTTTGCGGCAATTTATTTATAGTGGGGAGGAGACGTTGCGCGAAGGCGATGCCACTTGCTCGGCCCAGGAACTCGATTTCGAGTGGCATCAAAAATCGTCAATACTAGTGACTTCTTCGTCTATAGTCAGTGAAGACGACCCTCTCCGTGTATTTTGTCGCGCTCTTAGCGCTCCACAACACCAGCTGTTGGCTCCTTCGTGCCCATTGGAAGAAGCGATTGCTTCCGCCCAGTTCACCGGGTCCAGTCTTTATATGCTAGGGTAGACGAGTCCTAAATCATCGAGGTTCCGGCTGGCCTCACCGGGTTCTGCCGGACTTTCAGAGCCTTTGCCCGGTATTTTGACGAAAAACTGTCGATTATTATTAATTTTCTTAATACTATTTTTATATCTTATTTAGTTTTTGCTACGGCGCTCAACTCACGGATCGTTAGTCTAAGAATGCAGAATAAGTAAAGTAAATCGGAAATAAAGAAAGAAATATCCAGCAATAATTGAACTGTTTTTCGTGTAAGTGTGTCTTAACCTCACATTACGTTGAAATTTAGGCTAAGATGGTTTCACTAGTAGACGTCATTCAACTAATTATAGAACTTCCGTTCTCCGATTTCGACGTCTCTGCCATGATGTAATGGTTTCATTTAGAACAGGCATGGGCAACCTTTTTCGAACACTGTACCACATGATGTACCTTAGATCATAAGGAGGGTTGTACTATTAAAAGAATTAAGGTATTTTTTTTTATTAAAGATGCTGCAGCCATTTTCCCAACATTAAGCATCAGCCTTAGAAATGGAGAAAACTCGGTGTTTTTCTTTTTTTGGGGGGGGGGAGAAAAGATCCCTTGTATAATTAGAAAAAGAATTGAGGTCTTGGTAATATATTATAACTGCGTGATTAACAGACATTGCAGTATGTAATTTGTTTCCAAATTTATTCATTTAATTTGCCCCATAGAATTGTGAGTTCAATACCTGGCCACAGCAGCGGTAACATAAATTTGGAGAGTGGATTTACTAAAAGGAATTAACTGAAATTGAGATATCCAGAAAAGGCATGGCAAGTGGAATTAGAACAATCAAACCCCCTAAATTTCATGATGTGTGACGTCATTTGTTTACATTTGGATGTCTTAAAACATTATAAAAACATCTTTATATATATATATATATATATATATATATATCCCGATCTAGAAGAATAAGATTTTAAAAAAGAAAATGTCATTTGTTGTTTGAATTCCAGTCGAATCCATTACATTCACTTGGGAAAGGTATGAATCCTTTTCCTCTCCCACCACCTATGGGTAAATAGCAGGACAGACCGGGTTCTATAGCCTTGGATATCAACTGATCTACCGCAGAAAGAAATGGCAACCTACTACGGAAAAAAATCTACCTCGTCAGTCATGTATCGAAAGATACATAATCGCCTAAGTGTGTATCACGTATGACACATAATTGAATCTATATACCCATTAGGTATGTGGTTTGGCATACTCACTAATTATAGAAAATAAATGTTATGGGAATTTATATCACAACTTCTTTTATCATGGAATCAACTAAATACAACAAATGATATTTTCTTTTTAAAATGTAATTCTTCTAGATCGGTATATATATATATATATATATATATATATATATATATATATATATATATATATATATATATATATATATATATATATGTTTTAAGACATCCAAATGTAAACAAATGAGGTCACGCATTATGAAATTTTCATAGATACGCTTTGAGCAGATATGAATGTACGTTAGCGATTCATAGAAGATTGAAGTTTAAAAGCAGTAAAAATCGATGTTGCTAATCGAACTTTCGTCCGTGGCTCGATCGGTTAAGGCATGTTAGGCTATATGACGGTTCCGTATAGGATACAGGTTCGATTCTTGTCGGAGGACAAATATTTTCTATGACAATATCTCGGACATTCTGGCCGGTAAATGTTATTAATACTGTTTATTATAAAACAGACCATTTTTACTTAAATATTTTATCTATAAAAAGAATGTACAAACATAAAAATGTCTTTAAATAATTGTCGGACTTTTTCCATTTCATAAAATATATATATGTATATATATATATATATATGGAATTCGAACTCGGCTCTCCCATTCAAATCCATTACGTCATGTTAGAATTATAATTTTATTAAAACTTCAGTAAGAATTGATTTTAAAGGGAAATGTTTACTTGATCAATGTTCTTTTTTCTTGGAACATCTCGCATGATTGCTGAGAAAGTCATCTCATATGTCTGAATTATCAAAAAGCTGGGAAACCTATTTAAGAACCAGTTACATTTCTATAAACTAGGATAGCCATATTGTACAGTCTTGATCACTTCTTCACACTGCGCATGAGCAAATCAGAATTCATTGTCTTTTGAAATTGTCACCTTGCATAAGATTGCGACTTTTTCTCGATTCGCTTCTTTTTTTCAAAAATAAGTGACATGTGATCGCCAAGAGGCGTTTTTTGATTTTTCTTTTATGATCATTTTCATTGCTTCGTATAATTTTTTTTTTTTTTACCGTGAAAAACACTTTTATAGATTTTTTTTTCCTTTCAATAGATAGATTCTGATACAGGAGAGAGAAAAAATGGAGAAAGAAAATCTAGAAAGTTCTCTTTCGGTTCTCTCTGACAATCTCCTTCTCTTTGTTACGAACCATTTTTTATACTAATGAGTCACACAAGGTAGAGAATTAATGTGTGGTGTTGTATGAGCGAAGTGAAGTTCATGGGGCTACAAAGGAAAGATAACCTTTAACTCTAAATTTGAAGTGGTCAAGATAAAAATGATAAGGAGTCTGTTCCATAAAGCAGCACTTTTGGGAAGATGTTCCAATGCAACTTACTTCTTACTAATGGAATACGAGGGAAATGGGGATGATTCACGCTTGAGTATGTGGCATGGTCGGTCCTAGTTGTAAAGGTCAGAGATAGTAGAACTCAGAAATGTATCTTGTTAAAGCACATACCTTGGAAATATCGACAGAGCAACAAGAGGCTCGGAACGTTTCGTTTGTGAGAAAAGGATTGTAGGGTGGAAGATAATTCATCAGCCACAGTGCCGTGCAAACGCTTTTAAACTCTATCACGACAGGCAAATGACGACTTGGTAGCCCTATTGCCGATTTGGTAACAGTTCCCCATTTTTGGTCTGATCCGGCTCTTGCAAAGATGCAATATAACAGAGGGGGAATCGGATACTTACTGGAGCGGCCTGGTTTTTTATTCAATTTCTGTTCACATTTAATCTTTATGTATTCCTTTTTACTGACAACTATTGTATCAACATATTAGTTATCGTGTTAAAATTATTGGATTTCCACATATCTATAGAAACTAATATTATGAATGTATGTGCTTATAAAACTCAGTGAAATTCAAAATAAGTTATTCCAAAATTCGCTTGAAAATGAAACGGAACTAAGGACTTTAATTTAATTCTATAATTGAACTTGAAGTTTTTAGCTTCTGTTTTTGAAACGTGGTAATTCCTGTGTAGCGATGGAACCACACACACCCACACACACAAACACACACACACACACACACACATATATATATATATATATATTTGTATATATATTTGTATATATATATATTGAAGTAATTCATCGAGTCTAGAAGAAACCTACACAGAATGCAGAAAGCACTGGGCGGCCGTTTCGTCTTATTTTGGGACTCATCGGCAGTGCGCATTCATTTCCAGAGAATCGAACCCAGACCGTTACGATACGAGCCAAGCGTGAGACTCAATGGACATTGGTCCAGGCAACATACCCACTACAACAACGTCTATTAACAGTGCGCATTCAAATCCAATAATCGAATCCGGACCGTTTCGATACGATGCAAGCGTCACACCCACTGTATATTGCTCCAGGCGTCATACTCACTGGGCTTTGGTCCTAGCGTCATACCCCCTGGATCAACATCCAGTGTGTATGAAGCCTCGTTGATGAAGAGGTAACTAACAAGACTCGATATTGTGCCGCTCACACTAAACTCTATGGTGTAACTCACCCAAGTATACTTAACCGAAGAGATTGTGCCCCCACCCCAAGAGCCACGTCATCTTTTCCCGAGCCACTCCCTTCCGAGCATTAGAAGCCGGTTCAAGCAAGGATATACAACTGATAGAAATATTTAGGGTGATTTGAATAAACATATCAATGTAATCGTGTCTAGAAGAATCCTCAACAGAATGCATAAAGCACAGAACGGCCGTTTCGTCCTATTTTCGGTCTTATCAGCAGTTCGCATCCACTATCATTACAACCAATTTAGTGTGAGCCAATTTATTTCCCGAACAACCAATTTAATGTGAGTGAAGCAATATAGCAAGTCTTGTTAGTTACCCGTTAGTCCACTGAGTATGACGCTTGCGTCGTATCGTAACGGTCTGGATTCAGTTCTTTGTAGTGGTTGCGCACTGCAGCTGACCCCCAAATATAGGGCGAATCAGTCTTCCAGTGCTTTCTGCATTCTGTTGAGGATTCTTCTAGA
The DNA here is from genome assembly GCA_964036315.1 of Acanthosepion esculentum. Lineage (NCBI taxonomy): Eukaryota > Metazoa > Mollusca > Cephalopoda > Sepiida > Sepiidae > Acanthosepion > Acanthosepion esculentum. Next base: position 34,822,783 of record OZ038512.1, read on the forward strand.
CTCGATGAATTACTTTAATTTGATTATTCAAATCCCCATAAACATTTCTATCACTTGGACGTGAAGAACGCTTTGACTGCAGCTTCTGCATCTTCATTTGTCTTTAAAAAATTGCCAAGTTGCTTGTAACGGTGGTAGCCAGTGGGCGAGAAATCAGAATAAATTTTCGTATTCCAAGTCGGGGAACTTCTGCTTTGTCATCCGTCAACATGACGCTGATTATTGTCATGAAATAGAATTGGACCCCATCGATTAACCATTGCCGGTTGCATTTTGCTTAACTGAATGTGCATTTCATCTAGGTGTTGGCTGTAAACTTTGGCCGTGACACTCTGCTTGAGTTCTAGAAACGTATAATGGATAACGCCAATGGCGGACCACCAGAAGGTCACCATATCATTGTGTTTGCCGCAACGTTGGTTTTGGAAAAGGTATGGGCCTTTCGTCATGGTCAAGCCATTGAACCCATCATTTACGATTGCCATAAAGTATCCATTCCTCCTCACGTCACTATTCGCACAAGAAATGGATCATTAGAATTTCGAAGATGTAGCTTTGAACTCACTTCAAAACGTTGAACTCTGACTTTCGCCGAGTTCATGTTCCAATTTATCGAGATTTTTCAACGTGTAAATTTTCTTTAGATGGTCCGCTATTGTTGAAATGTTGACACGCATTATCCACTTCTTTGATACTTTGTCGTAGGTTTCCTTTGACTAATGTGTAAAGATGTTGATTGTCAATTACAGATGACGACCTCTATCACTTTGATCTCGAAGATTCGTATCCACAACTGTGGAACTTCAGAAGCCAGTTGCCATATTGTCTGCTCACAATGGATCCTTCATGATATGTCCTTGTTAATGTTGACAGCAGCCTGAGAAGCACTATGACCAACAAACATGAATGCATCTCTTCTCTTTCTATATAATGTTTGAAGATAAATACTGAAAAAAGATTGATATAAAATTAACAGAGGAAACTTTAATCATAAGGGATTAGTAATACATTTTTCTGTCGCTATTATAATATATAACACAGTTAAAAGGTTCCTTCTAAAACGGATATTATTTCCCGGACAACCAAATAGTAATTTCGATGTATACACATAGCGTATCACTTATTTGAGAACAAAATTCTGAAGGACATTGATATCCAATTAACAAAGAGGACACTTTAATCATTAACAATGAGTAATATATTTATGAGCAACTATTATCACAATATATTAGAAAACAATTATACTGTTTAATCTAAAATCCGACATTGTTTTTCAAACAACCTAATAAAAGAGACAAATTGTACCTAACGTATTTTAAATTTTCTTTTTTTACTGAATAATTAATTTCCATATGTTAGAATAAAAATTTTAATTCAACAATTCATACTTCACGTCTGTTACATAATTACTTTGAGTTTTCAAATCACTTCGGTGATTGTCAAAACTAGAAGACCTCTGATAAATTTGTATCTTTATTTTAAATACGATATGTTAGTTACTTTTAATTATATACCTTACATGATGTCACGATAACAAGATGTTATTTTTACTTTAAATGTTTGTCATGCCACGTGAATGTATGTGATCTAAGACATTGTCAGATAGGAAGAAAATGAGTAACTACCTTCACTGAGTTTCGAGCGTGACACTCTGGACATACAGCAAACTATTTCTTATTTAACAGTTAATATATTTAATCCTTGAAAATAGCTAAATGTATAGCCGAAAGCGCTCGGTTAAAAAGAACATTCGGACAGTTTTTATATAATTTATCATCGCAAAAGAAAAATAAATATTCGATCGCATGTATAAAAAATCTAAATAAAAGCACCTTGTCTGTAGCATTCAATGAAATGTTCATGTGTATATATTATTATTATTATTAAAGGATTATTTATAAAGTTCATATATATATATATATATATATATATATATATATATATATATATATATATATATATATATATATCTGTGTGTGTGTGTGTGTATGTATATATATATATGAAATTTATTTCAATCATTCTTGAGCTTCCGGTCCTTATCTATGATTAATTAATGATGCATATGTCATTTTCGTTTATGATCGATTTCATCACAATTCTTCTGTTAACTTTGGAAAATAATTATACATTATTCTTGCTCAAAATACACTCCAATAATGTTACAAAAGCCTCGGCGAATTCTAGTAAGATATCTTTAATCATTTCTAAGATACAATGTTTCAAAGCTTAATCCGGTAAGTGGACAATTTTGCTGTTACACGATTTCGCCAATTTTTCCCTTTCTGGAAGGGGACGATAAAAGCGTGCGGCTCCTTTGGAAAGTGCCTGAAAACCATTCAACGGGTTGACCCAAGCCTTGTGCGTGAAATTGAGTAGAGGGAACACTTGGGGGCCGTCGACAGATGTGCTAGCACGAAGTCGCACGACGTCGTGACGTCCATTTCCTCATCAAGCGAATTTTGGAGTCCAAAATTCGCTTGATGAGGAAATGGAACTAATGTCTTTGGTTTAATAACAAAATTAAATTCAGGGGCTTTAGCTTCCATTTCTGAAACATGGTCATCACTGTGTAGCGGTAAAACCATATTTTAAATCTACTAATTTATATATATATATATATATATATATATATATATATATATATATATATATATATATATATATATAAAAGTGAACATATATTATATTTACACACGCTCTATCTCTGATTTTGAGCACTTTATACCATAAATATAGCACATACTAAGACAATATTTCTTTATATATATATATATATATATATATATATATATATATATATATATATATGCTAAGAATAATTTGGTAATCCATATAGGTAGTGCCAAAAAGGATGAAATCCTGAGAGGTCAATGTAAATCCAGAGCTAATAATTTAAAGGAAAAACAGACCACTTTAAGGCTCCATGTAATAATTTATTTCACCATAGCCCTTTATTAAAGGACACTGGCTCATCAGACTCCACTTCCAAACGGTGAAACGAAAAATGATAAATGAAGATTGACATGGACCTATACATTTTTGACGGGTTGTATATATATATATATATATATATATATATATATATATATATATATATATATATATATATATATATGTATGTACCTATTCACCTGTAGCTAGCTGCCTGCTATAACAATCCATGGGAATATGCCTGCTATGGTACATATGTATTTGTTTAACATCCACACCCAGAAACAAATTCTGGTTTAGAATGTAAATATGCTGAGTGAACCAAACTATTTCAAACAAAATAAAAATGTGATGTCCGTTTCAAATTCAAGTATACACAATAATAATGTTTGAAGTAATAACTGTCATATTAAAAATCTCTCTATCTCTCTCTCTTTCTCTCTCTCTCTATATATATATACAAGATAACCAAAAAAGCTCTGTCCGTTTTTTGATTAGTCATTGAATGAAATTGAAATATATACGAAATGCGTGTAGCAATTGTTTTCAAATTCGGACAACCGGAAGTAGGAACATCAGACGTTATCAAATACACGCGCACCGTGCCCGGCCATCAGTTATAAGCCGGACAGCTGTGAGAAGGATGGAAGTGTCTAGAGATCTCGTTCGGGGCTGTTTGCTTTACGACTTCAAAGTGGCCTTAGCAGCAGCTGCATCAAGTCGCCGCATATGTCAAGCGTTTGGGGATAGTGCAATGGATGAACGTACTGCAAGGCGTTGGTTTCGAAAATTCAAGTCGGGGGATTTGTCTCTCCATGATGAGCCTCGCAGTGGACGACCACAGGTATTGAATGACGGAGTCCTGAAGGTGGTCATTGAAGAGGACAATAGCCTAACGTGTGGTGAACTTGCAAGACAGTTCAATGTTTCCGATGAAACAGTTAGACTTCACCTGCACCGCCTAGGTAAGACGTACAAACTGAGCAAGTGGGTTCCGCAAACGCTGTTGGAGGTCCACAATGGACAACGAGTGGCAGCCTGCGTATCGCTGCTTTCTCGCCACCGTACCGCATCCTTATTCAATCGAGTGCTTACCAGTGATGAAAAGTGTGTTCTGTACGAAACTTCCAAGCGTTCCAGACATTGGTTGTCTCCTCAGGATGCTGTTCCTCACACCGCAAGACCGCCTATGCACACACGCAAGATTATGCTTTGTGTCTGGTGGACAGGTCGTCAAGTGGTTCATTATGAACTGCTACCAACCGGCCAAACGGTCACTGGAGACCTATATTCGCAGCAACTGAAACGTGTGCAACAGGCATTTCGCCAGAAGGAGCCAGCACTGGTGAATCGCAAAGGTCAGGGATACCATACAGTAACTTGGGTGGGAGACTTTGTGCCATCCACCTTATTCACCTTACATTGCGCCATCCGATTACCACCTCTTCCACTTTCTGGATAATCATCTTCGTGGGAAATCCTTCACCAATGAAGCAGACTTGCGCCAAGCCCTCACGGACTTCTTTGCGCCCCCCCCCACCCCCGATTTCTACCGCAAGGGCATTGAACAGCTGGACACATGTTGGCAGAAGGTTCTGGATGCCGATGGCGATTACTTCGAAGACTAAATATAAGTTACACATACTGTGAAGCGTTTTCTTTTTTTCTTTAAAAACGGACAGAACTTTTTTGTTTACCTTATATATATATATATATATATATATATATATATATATATATATATGATGTCATTACGTTATGTGTGTATGAATTACAGTTAAAATATATCCAGTGGATATTTTGAGAGTTGTATATACACATGCATGTGTATGTGCATATGTGTATCTATGGGTACATGTGTATGCATTTCAGTGTGTGCGTGTATATGTACATATGTTCCCGAGTGTAACCACAAAATTGTTCA
>OZ038512.1:34832640-34845140 GCA_964036315.1 Acanthosepion esculentum
TTATTCTTTATTTAAAGTCATTCGGTTATGTTTCTATTGATTACTAGTTGCAGGAAATAAGTGAGTCACTTTTTTGGCACATAGTTTTTCTCCAAATCTCAATTATATCCAAAATTATAATTATCAATAGAATACTTTAGGGTGAGTAAATTTTTTTACTAGTTGGTCGGGAAGGGGTCTTTATATTAGTAAGATTAAAAATTAGTTTGACCCCAAAAACAATAGGCGAAAAAATGTTTAAGCAAAAAGAATCAGGTGAGTCACAGTCACGAACAGCACTGTATATACTAACACCCCCAACCAGTTAAGAACAGAAGCCATAAAAGCCATGTCTGGTGTAGCATCAGTGCATGTATTATTATTTTTTATTTACTTTGATTTCTGGCGTTTACACATTTCTTTCCGGGTCCCGCCCACGGACCTAAGCTTAGAAATGGTATCATGACACTTTCTGCTGACAAAAAAAAAATTACATAGATAAAGCCCTTCGTAAAGTGTAGGCTGTACATGTGACAACAATTTTTTTGTATTTCTTTGAGGCATGGACTTCCAGGGATCCCTTCAATCAGCCTACTGGAATCTTTTCCAATCAATCCGAGGACTCAAACTACAACAGGGGTTGTTGATGTTCTCATGTGCCACATTTTTGAGATTTCTATTTCAAGGTCCTTGTATTTTGATAGCTTTTTGAAGATCTTCAATGATACATTGCAGTCTGCAGGGACTGCCATATCAATCAGGAGGCACTTTTTTTGTTTGTGGTCTCTAATGACAATGTCTGTGTGGTTGGCTTTGATTGTTCTGTCAGTGTGTATTGTGTAGTCCCATAGAATTGTAACAGGTCCTATCTCTGTAACCGGGTCAGCGTGGTGTTCATACCAGTTTCTTTCAGTTTCCTTCCCGTAGAAGTTGCATATTTTCCAGTGCAGATATTGGCCCACTCTGTCATGTCGGGATTTATACCCAGTGTGTGCCAATATTGTGCAACCTGATACAAGATGATCACTTGTTTCTGGATATTTATCAGTTATCATTAATATTATTATTATTATTATTATTATTATTATTATTATTGGTCAATGATTGTTCAATTTACGCTGCATGTGAGACGAAACAGCTTGCCCAAATATTTTCCATGTTTTCAATCCGATTTCAATTTGAAGCCGAAATTGAGTTTATTGTGGATTATCGATTAGTCACGGCTGGTGATTTGTTGATTTTTCTTTCCGTCTGCAAAGTAAATTTCGTCTTCATTTCTTTTCTTTTATGCTTATCATTTTTTTTTTCTCTCGATCCTCGCATTTGCCAGTTCTTTATAGAAAATAAGAATGTCTCAATTCCCTTGCCTTCCGACATCCATGATAATTGTCCCTTGTGGGGAAAGTCTGTCGGAACTATTTCCTTCACCTATCGATTTTGTTCATATCAAATTGCAAGGATTGGAACAATTTTCTACCGGTTCCTTTATGCACTTTGTTAATCGTTTGATCTACCACACAGTTATTTGGAGGACGTAAGGCGTACAGGTTCCAACCGTACCGAAGCCGTTTATAAAACTTATGGAATATGAGAAATCAAATCAAAACGAAAAGCTATTGGTTTTTACATTACATCAATCATTTCATAGATAATAACTTTCCTATCACTGTATATTAGCTATAATTATTTAAGCCAGACACAAAGCACTATAAGAGAAGGATATCCTGTCATGATAAATATGCCAACAAAAGCAATGGTTAGCACGAGGGAGTTATTAACTAACTTTCATAAGGTTTTTATAGCCGCCTATAAGCACAAACGCACAAACATACTAGCACATAACCTCATGTTTTACATATTAGTGTTATAATCCATGTTTTTTATTATTTTCTTAAACAGTAAAATTAATAACATCCGACTAGCTTGTGGAGTCTCACCAAAGAAAGATTGTACACCAGACATAAATAATCTATAGATTCAGTTTCTCTGACGGAAAAAGAGGATACAGGTTTGATTAATGTCGGAGAACAATCCACATATATAACCTCATATATACAGGGTGACAAAAAAAAACGGGAACTTTTTAACAATCCAATAAAACCAAGAGTGATGGAAGAAAAATATTTAATCCATAGTAACTGAAACCTTAAAACATGCCATTTAAGAAACAATGATGGAATTTTCATTTTTTTTAAATTTAGGTCCTGTAGATGGCATCCTCCTGTACGAATGCATTCTTGAAATCTGCTGTTGAGATTCCTCATTGACTACTGCAACATCTCAGCTGGGATACTGTGAATTTCATTCTCGTTACTAAAATGGCGAAATGTTTACTTGCTCAAGGTCACTGTCTCGCAGTGTTGCCACTTGTTCATGTCTGGCAATACTCACTTCAAAAATGTCCGTTTTTTGGGGTCACCCTGTATATACATACTTTCATTGATTAGTTTTCTCTGGTGTATTAATCATTTGCAGGCTATTTAAAGCCAGAAAATATTTTAGATTGTTAGAAGATAGATAATATTGATTTAGTGATACAAGTGTTACTAATTAACCCATAGCTGGAGATAGAAGAGGTGGATCCATAATTTTCACAAAGGCGTTCATAAGTGAATATAATGAATGCAACTGGAACTGGAACTCGGATCTTCGATTAAGAATTCCGAGCCATTATCAATTACACCACCTATATGTCCAAGCTCCCAGCCCCTGGTAATTTTATATTATAGGATCTTCCGCGGGGGAATGGAAACAGTGATTTTATACTCATAGGCACTTATTTTCTAACCCGAAAATAAAACACAAGACAGATATTTAAAAAAAATTGGGAATTGGAGAAGAAGCGTTTGAGTTCACAGATAGTTTAGAAAATTATAGGTTCCGCACGTATTCCTATTAGTCTTAGACCAGAAGAAATTTTCATCTTTAAACTTAAATCTTCCATGAATCTCTTCTATTCATATCTGCTCTAGCGTATCAAATGTAAACAAATGACGTCATATATTTTTGAATTGGACAAAGTCCGACAATTTAAAGATAGTAAAATCGACCTTGCTAACCGGACGCTTCTCTGTGGCCGAACGGTTAAGGCACGTCCCGCGAAATGACGGTTCCGTATAGGATACAGGTTTGATTCCTGTCGGAGAACGAAAATTTTCTGTGAAAATTTCTCGGACATTCAGGCCGGTAAATGTTATTTAATACTGTTTATTATAAAACAGAGCATTTGCTTAAATACTTGTATCTATAAAAAAGAACGTTAAACATATCATAAATGTCTTTAAATACATATATATAAAGGTAAAATTTACTCTCAGTTTTTTTTTCCTATAGATTTCGGTAATTCATCTGAGTTATTCAGTCTTCTGTAAAGTTTTCGTCCATTTTTCAACTTTACCGATTTTTCATTTTCAACATTGTCCAACTCTCTGCTGTATCTGTAAACATCTGATATTTTATTCCACTTCCTTTCATTGTAAGTATTGTTTGAAAGAACTTCACAGTTTATATCCTCCTCTGCCGAATATATCTATTGTTCTATTGCGATTGTTGCTGTTACAATGGCAGATGTATCCACATAGACACATGCGCATCAAAAATTCAAATAGAAATTTCTCAACACACACACACACACACACACACACACACACACACACACACACACACACACACACAGATACAAATGGAAAAAAAACTTTTCGTTATTTGAATCTTCAAATAAATTGACGATATTTACCTGTCACCTTTTAAAGTTTACCTTCCCTTAGTTATTTCATACGACCGTAACGCCCTTCCAAAACCTCCTCAATATAATAGAATATTCCGATTTAACCGTCTGAAAACATGGAACTAAGATATTGGAAATGCTATATGGTATCAGTGAGAAAATGAATGAAAGAAAAAAAGAAAAAAGAAAGAAAGTGTTTAACATCTCCTGTAAGTGGCTCATAAATAATGAATCCATTTGATTGCGTGGAAAGACTGAACAAACAAGCTAATGTGTTTCATTAACCTTTTGATCCCTTACCACCGCTTTACAGGTGGTAGAAAAATGATGTAATGCCTAGACACTGGTTGAACAGTGGTAGAGAAAAATGACTTAATGTCCAGCCACCGGTTGAACGGTGGATAAACACTTGTAACTTATTTTTATATCTACAGTAAAACATTACACACCAATTATTTATGAATTTTGACTCAGTAGCTCAGGCAGGAGAGTTAAAATTGTTCAGGAACGCAGGACTCAAAGGGTTAAGAAACAAAGCGAGAAAGAAAGAAGGGCGTATCGAAGTGTTTACAGTCCTGTTGCGATTGAGTGAAGATGTTAAGAGGTATCAGAAGGTTTGAATGATCAGAAGGCTTAAAATTGTGCGTGTTCATAATCTCCCATCCATAACAATTAATAAAAGACAAAAATAATGATTTGAAAACATAACAATTGAATTTATTAAGTATTTGATGTACATGCATGTGAATTGAAAAGGTTAGACAGAGTTGTGTCTCTTAGACTAGGTAATATTTTTACCGAAGCTCATAACGAATGAGTTGATTATTAAACTGAAGAATAATGAATTGTTGCATGTTTGTAATTGTGTATTGTACAATGTTGGTAAGAGTTCAGAATTATACTTGTATGAAATGTTGTAAAGTACTTTTACGTCTCACTAAATTAGTCAAGACGGGAGTTCTTTTAGAGTCACATTTTGGCAGCGTTTTGAGATGTACGAGTGACGTAGAGAAGTTAGGTTTGAGTGAGGAAAAGAGGGCGAGAATCACACGTGTTGGGTTTTTATAAATTCGTTGTATCACGTGGGAGGCTCGAAACCGAGTTGGCGCCTAAATAGATTTGTCGAGTGGAGTTGATCTGATTGGTCGAAACTGACCAATCAGTAAGCTGGATTGAAGGTGATTAACCAATGAATGCTTGTTGATTACTTTGTAAGTATGATGTTGGTGAAATCGTAACAGGATGAGTGCATTTCCCAGCGGAGTGTAAACTGGTTGTCGTGGAAGATTCCACAACTACCCACTGGAGATTAAAAGTTGCGCGTACTAAAATTTTGAATATGTAAAAATATAGTGCTTGTGGGCATGTGTCACAAGTGTGGTGAAGATTAGATTCTGAAATGTGTGCGGTGTGTAGCACTATGTGTGTCATCGTAATGTACGCGCGAATGTGCTGTCATCTTAATGTACGCGTGAATTTGTTGTCATCGTAATGTACGCGTGAGTGTGCTGTCATCGTGAGTTTACTGTCAGCTGACGTTGTGTTGAATAGAATGCCCAAGTGTGTTGAGAAGAATTTCGAAGAAATGGAAAAAGTTGTCAATTTCGAATTGATTTTTAATGCGATAGATATTTTGTTAAAGTTTTTAAGCTCAAAAATTTAACGGTACAATAGGGGAATTTCTACGGATATTTTATTGTCATTTTTGTTATTGATCGTGGTATGTATAAACATCTAACATTTTATACCCCTTCATCTTATTGTAAACATTGTTTGAAAGAACTTCACAGTTTATATCCTCCTCTGCTGAGTATATCTTTGGCTCTATTGCTATTGTTACTGCTACAATGGCTAATGCGTCCAAATTGACGCAAATGAAATAAACATACACTTCCGCATTAAAAATGCACAGCCACAAAAAAGGGAACTTTATCAACAGAGAGAGAGAGAGAGAGAGAGAGAGAGAGAGACCCAAAACTAACTAAGCGATATTTGGATCGTCAAATAAATTGATATTTTCCTGTCACATTTAGATATATTTGTGAGTATATCAATATTACATTGTTAATGAACGTTTTTAAATGAATTTGTCGTGACGCGTTCAATTCCTGTTGGATTCTGTTTTTTTCCCCCTAAGATGATGATATTTTTTAGAAAAATTGAAGAATCAAACCATCGTAAAATGTTTCTATTTTCCCCATCTTGAATTGTTGAATAATAACATATTTTACACTAAGGCTAAGTTAGAAGTAACTATGTCTTCTGACAAGTTTCTATGGATATTTTATTTTCGTAGACATTTCCATGAGTATATTCAATCATTAATTTAAGAATTAGGATTCATCAGAAAAGAGAAATAGGTAAATCATACCCTCCTTTCGTTGGTTCCTTCGTACGACCGTTACGCTTTAGGCTTTACTATTGTATTCAGGTGATAACACGCAGTAAAAATATATTTTAGGTATTGTGTTTTTATATACTGTGCCGTATCATGGAAACGAATCTCTATAAATTTGCAATCGAACTTACTTACTGTTTCATGCTAGATGCAATCGTCCGGCCCCGTGGCCCGCCGATTGCATCTAGCATGCAACAGACTGTCGCCTCTAAGTGTTGACTTCTATATTCACTTTTATATTTACACACGCTCTATCTCTGATATTGAGCTCTTTATCCCATAAATTTAGCACACTTTAAGACTATATTACATCATATATATATATATATATATATATATATATATATATATATGAAGAGAGAGAGACAGAGAGAGAGGACTATATATTTGTGCGGAAAATTTATTACAAAGTTGAAAAAGTTTGTTTATGATGCGTTTCGTCCTTCATGGTTTCATCGAAATACAAATATATATATATATATATATATATATATATATATATATATTACAAGTAAATAAAATTCAATACCCCTTAAGATATATGGCCATTTCGCCCAGAACGGGCTAGACAACACCAAGATTTTTTTTTATCTAACTCCCTGATGTTTACAAACCTGTTCTTGCCTAAATCGCCATATATCATGGGGTATTCAATTTTATCTACTTGTATTTCATATATAGTTTATAATAAATATATTGAGCCCTCTTCTCTGCATCAGTTTTAATATTTCAACTTACTTGGATAAACTTACCACGGATGAAGGAGAGACTCTGGAAATTATATATATATATATATATATATATATATATATATATATATATATATATATATATATATATATTACATACACCGTATGTTAGCACGTGCTATACTTTATCTTCATCAGCCGCCGACCATCGGTGATCTCACGGTTTAGGTGGGTATGGCGGGACCAGTACTCCAGGCGCCACCAGCAGCGTTTGCCACCAGGCAGGGTATGACGAAAAGCTAATTGACCGTTCCTCTTTGTAAATTCTCGTAATGAATTAAATAAAACGAGTGTTCCTCTTTGCAGCTTCTGTCCGTAATGAAAGTTCCTGAACTTATATATATATATATATATACATATATATATATATATATATATATATATATATATATATATATATATATATATATATATATATACTGATGCCGAAGTTATTATTCTTAACCCAAAAAAAAAGAATATATCAATATAATATTCGGTCGCCAAAACGAATTATTCTTAAATTTCAAAATATGCGGGAGTCGAGTGTTTAAAAACTGTTTGTATGCTGTGAAATTTGAAAATAACTGCCTACTATCATCATGCCTTTCACTAGACTCCAGAAGAGAAACACACGGCGTCTTCTTGGCCCTACTTGTATTAATAGCTGCATATCCTGTAAGGATACCTAAGTCACTGTTCCACTAAAAAATATTCTCGTCAGATTACAACTTGAACATTTACAAATCTACCATTCGTCTTTGCGTTGAATACTGTTGACATATCTGATCGTGTGCTCCTGTTGTACATTTCGAGATTCTTGACAAAGTCCAAAGAAGGATCTGTATTTTAATCGATCCTAACCAGGCATCTCGACGTGACGTGGCTCCCTCTGTCTTTTCTACAAATATTTTCATGCCAACTGCTCTGCCGAGCCTGGGTTTCCCGAATACATGCATATTAAGCGTGCTGCTAGATTGCCAAAAATGTCTCAGCGTTTTACTGTTGAACTAGCGAGATGTGACCGCCACTTCTATTCCAACAGTTGCTTTTCTCGCACTTCTCGCTTGTGGAGCTCTCTTCTGATTTCTTGCTTTCTACAATTTGAAAACATCTAAATAAACCTTCACCGGTAACGTCTGTCTTTCTGTACCGTATTCATTTATTGCCCTTTCCTAACTTCCCCCACTCTTTCATTTCCCTTAACACCCTGCCTTCGTTTTGGTTTGGTTTGGTGTGTTTTATGGCATATCAGCTTTAATAGGCTATTTAATGCCGACAAGTTTTTAGGATAGATTCTTATGAATAGAATATGTATTCTTTGGTTTAGATTGGTTTGGTTTATTTTGTTTTACGGCATATCAACCTCAAAGGGTTATTTAATGCTGGCAAGCTTTTGAGGATAGATTCGTATGAATAGAATATGTATTCTTTGGTTTAGATTGGTTTGGCTTATTTTGTTTTACGGCATATCAACCTCAAAGGGTTATTTAATGCTGACAAGCTTTTTAGGATAGATTCGTATGAATAGAATATGTATTCTTTGGTTTAGATTGGTTTGGCTTATTTTGCTTTACGGCATATCAACCTCAAAGGGTTATTTAATGCTGACAAGCTTTTTAGGATAGATTCGTATGAATAGAATATGTATTCTTTGGTTGAGTTTGGTTTCGTTTATTTTGTTTTACGGCATATCAACCTCAATGGGTTATTTAATTCCGACAATTTTCCAAAAATCTATTGCCGCTAATATCCCTTTTTCTTCAAAAACCTATTGCTGCTAATATACTTTTTCTTAAAAAAAAAATCTATTGCCGCTAATATTTCTTCTTCAAAAATTTATTGCTGGTAATAATTTTTACAAAAATATATGTGTCATTAAAACCGATTTTTACACTTTCATAGTATTTTGACCCCAGTTTAGGGGTTCACTATTTGCCCAGAGCTGGTATCACAACAAGTGCTACCACCGCAGGGTGGAGCTGGGAACAATTATGAGGTGGTTCCACGCTCCTCAAAACCTCCTGATCAGGTACCTTGTTGTCGGACGTAGTTTACCGTCTTAACTAGGACGCGGATGTAGTTTATCGTCATACACAGGACGCGGATGTAGTTTATTGTCTTAGCAAGGGCGCGGATTTAGTTTATAGTCAATCGACATCTCCAGTTGCCTTGATCTATCCACTTCACTTCTCCACATACTTTCACCTTTCATTCCTATCTGCTCTCGCTCCAAATCTTCTGTAACCCCCTTGCTTTGATCGATCCACTATCTTTCTCCACATCCCCTCCTTTACCACTCCTATCTGCTCTTCCTCCAAACCTTCTGTAACCCCTTGCGTGCTAGTGGCTTCCAGCCTTGCTTGAGGTGATAAGCTTAAAAAAAAATACCCAAGACGTCCCCTGCCTTCTTGTTACATTATAACCTTTCTGATGGTGAAATGATTTAACTAAAGTATTAAATATATGGCATTTGAACAAATATCAATCCTACATTTAACAAAAGAAATCTTTATATTTAAAATACTGATCGACAAAAAATCAATCAATTCCAATTTATGTTACTTTGACGCCATATTTACAAGGCGTATATATTTCTTTGATATTCGTTTTATTTTATAGTAAAATGAAAATGGGTATCGTTGAATATTTGAAGTAATATGAACATATCTGCATAGATGCGCATCTCCAAGAAGTGCTGAATTCATCCATTAAAAAAAACATAAGGTAATTTCTTCTTCTTTTTCATATCCTACTTCTTCTTGGCAAAACTGGGTTTCGCACTGACTATTCAACCCGGGACTTGATTAAGGTCTTCGGTTATTTCTCAGCTCTGCCTAAGATAGTATGCATTGAATAATTGATAAGTGCCTGCTGGAATGCTGACTCCAATAAGGCGGCGGAAAGATAACGAGAAATCAGAAAAAGAAAATGAATAAAAGTAATAAAAGACGAAAGAATACAAAATACATTTTCTAAGAATCAAAAAGCAATGAAAAAAGAAAGGTGATTAAAACTTAATAGAACAGAAGGAAAAAACAGGAATATTATTGCAGAGTGAAATCAAAAAAGAAAGAATGGACGTAAGAGAATTTTCAACAGCATGATTGGTTTGAAACGAAAAATAAAATATATAAAAAGATAGAAAGAAGGAAAGAAAGAAACTAGAGAATTCAAATCATGACTGAAAGAGTATTGGTTTATTCAAGAAGAAAGAAAGAAAGAAAGAAAGAACATACTGAATTCAGATGAAAACTGTAAGAGCATTGTTTTAAGAAAGAAAGAAAGAAAGAAAGAAAGAAAGGAAGAAAGAAAAAATAAATAAAAAGAAAGGAAGGAAGAAAGAAAGAAAGAAAAAGAAAGAAAATGACAGAAAGAAAATACCGAATTCATATGAAAACTGTAAGAGCATTGATTTAAGAAATAAAGAAAGAAAAAATAAAGAAAAAGAAATAAAGAAAGGAAGGAAGAAGGAAAGAAAAAGAAAGAGAAAGAAAGAAAATACCGAATTCTTATGAAAACTGTAAGAGCATTGTTTTAAGAAAGAAAGAAAGAAAGAAAGGCAGAAAAATAAAGAAAAAGGAATAAAGAAAGGAAGGAAGAAAGAAAAAGAAAGAAAAAGAAAGAAAATACCGAATTCATATGAAAACTGTAAGAGCATTGTTTTAAGAAATAAAGAAAGAAAAAATAAAGAAAAAGAAAGGAAGGAAGAAGGAAAGAAAAAGAAAGAGAAAGAAAGAAAATATCGAATTCATATGAAAACTGTAAGAGCATTGTTTTAAGAAAGAAAGAAAGAAAGAAAGAAAGAAAGGAAGAAAAAATAAAGAAAAAGAAATAAAGAAAGGAAGAAGGAATGAAAAAGAAAGAGAAAGAAAGAAAATACCGAATTCTTATGAAAACTGTAAGAGCATTGTTTTAAGAAAGAAAGAAAGAAAGAAAGAAAGGAAGAAAAAATAAAGAAAAAGAAATAAAGAAAGGAAGGAAGAAAGATAAAGAAAGAAAAAGAAAGAAAATACCCAATTCATATGAAAACTGTAAGAGCATTGTTTTAAGAAAGAAAGAAAGTAAGAAAAAATAAAGAAAAAGAAATAAAGAAAGGAAGGAAGAAGGAAAGAAAAAGAAAGAAAAAGAAAGAAAAAGAAAGAAAATACCCAATTCATATGAAAACTGTAAGAGCATTGTTTTAAGAAAGAAAGAAAGAAAGAAAGAAGGAAGGAAAGAAAGAAAAATGAAAGAAAATACTGGATTCAAATAATGAGAGAAAAAGCAACTAAGAATGAAACAGGAAGGAAAGAAAACCTGGTAAGTAATTTAATAATTAAAAACATTGAAAGAACATAATGGGCTGATTCACAAAAGATAAGGAAGGCAGAAAGGGTATAAGGTTATTCGTAAAGAAAGAAAGAAAAAAAGAATGAACGAAACAGAATGAAATAAGGAAATAAAAGTGGAAAGAGAAAAGTGGAAATGCGAAGATACAGAAGAATGGAAACGAATGAAAAGAAATAAAAAAGGAAAGAAAAATGGAAACAAGAGTTAAAATCAAAGAGATTAAAGAAAAAGAAAGAATTCAAAAGTAAATAAAAAAAAAACGATTGTGCTTGAGTCACAAAAAGGAAATGAACGAAGTATGAAAGAACGAACGAAAGAAAGATTATCACAATGATTGCGCGAGAGACGCAAAGCAAAACGAAAGAAAAAGAAAAAAAAACTTATTTCGATGAAGGAAATTAATAGCGAAACTGAGGAAGAAGACAGAGAAAGGAAATAATCAGAAGTGAAAACAGAAATAGTTAATCAGAATGCTAGAAAACTTTGAAATGTAAGAAAGAATAAAACAAAATAAAGGAGAAATTAATCAATATGGCAGAAAGGAAAAAAAAAAGAACGAATGAAAGAAAAAAAATATGGAAAGTAAGTAAAAGAAAAAGTAGTGATTCTTTTTAAATTTTATTCTTTTGTGACACTCAGCTGGAGTGAAAATGACTCGGGAAACAATATTCGATTTTCTCAGTCGAATTTCACCGACGACAGCAAGATAACAAGTTCAAGCTGGAGCAATAGGCTTCCACTCTTTAATCGAAGTGGAATAATTCTTATCCACATCGATGCTTAGCCTTGATGTTAATATATGTTGCCATGATTGTTGAATGGTTCTGAAGTGATAAAAGTGATTTGAAGCCTTATTACAAAAGCTGGAAATACAGTGGCGGTAGCAGGGGGGATTGAACTATCTATAAATTGATACTTGATTTTGTTTTCTCTTCTCGAAAAAGCACTGATAATTTCTAATATTTTTACAATTGCACAACCCCTAAAATATCTCTGAGGACAAGCAATATTCAAACTATATATATATATATATATATATATATATATATATATATATATATATATATATATATATATATATATATAATGCACTCTCCTGTCGGTTTCGACGTATGAGTAATTTTGTGCGATAATCTTAAGTGGCAATTAAGTCCCGCTAGTGATTTACAAAGGAGGCCATAAATGTAAGATGAGATCATTGTTAGATTGACTGACCTTTTAGATCTTGATCTCGCTTCTTGAAGATGATTCAGACAAACAGATTGAAAACTGCTGAGTTCACTAAAACACGTTGATCTCCATTCTAATTGCTCTAAGGCTAAGCACTCAAGAGTGT
>OZ038512.1:34850140-34875140 GCA_964036315.1 Acanthosepion esculentum
AGAGAGAGAGAGAGAGAGAGAAATATATCGTGGACCCTTCCGTCGTTGATAGACCCTTCCGTCGTTGACCCGCGCCTACCGGGGACCCTTTTACGACGTATGAAGGCCAGGCACCTCAGTTCCTAGGAACCGATAGCCAGACAACCTTCACATATGATTTTATTTTAGTGGTGATGGTTTTGGGCAAAACCAACCACACTTTCTGAATAGCCGAATACAGACAGCTGGTACACAGTGTGCCACAAGGCCCCCAAACGACCACCCGTAGGTTTTGAATTCAGAGTTATCATTCTCATAGACCAGCTGTCATCCAAGGCTATAGAAGCCAGTCTGTCCTGCTATTTACCCATGGCTGGAGGGAGAAGAAGAGGATTCATAACTTTCCCACGGGTTTTCGCACGCAAGTAAATGTAATATATATATATATATATATATATATATATATATATACTTTCATGGTAACTGTCCAGTTGCACTCTTCGCTATGGTTCCCACTTTTGTGATGTTGGACGGCTTCGCTTGTCACTTTTGCTATGTCAAGCGAAGTCTCGTTATCACTTACTAAAATGCTGGTGATATTCGAAACTTCGTAGACGCCGGTGCTAGTAGTAACGTCTTCTAATAACATACAAACTAGTAATACTTGTTCAAGTAGTAATTGCCAAATAGTATAATGATCAGAAGAGAATCGTAATCCGTATAGTAGTAGAGTAGAGAGAAAGAACGTATAGCAATAGTGAATAGACAAGAAGAGTGAACAGAGATCGTATAGTTATCGCGCTACTTCCTATTTATTCACTTCTTTTATGATCACGTGATCTACTTAATAATGAAATCGCCCGTGTTACTCACTGGTGATCTAGTTTCAAACCACGGTGTCGGAAACGACACTTTCTCTTATACAAGACATAGACATTATGAATTTAAGCTGAGTAGTAGATTGGCGTCAATTTCTCTTCAATTCACTGTTGAATTGGCTAGATGATAACCGTAATTTCTATGCTAACAGTTTCTTCTCTGTCACTTCTCTCTTGTGGAATTCTCTTCTGGCCCTATGCTTTCAAACCGACTTTGATCTTCTAAAATTCAAAGGCAATCTCAATCGTTATCTACTGTCTTCTTCATTAGTCTTCTATTGTTCTCATTCATAATAAAGTTTCATATGTTTGCAATCTTTTAAAATATGCATTACTTCTTTTAAAATTGCTTTCTTTACATTTCAGAAACGGACCTGAACAGATATGAACTTTTGAGAATCTATGACGAGAAGGATTGCGCATAAAGGCAGTATTTGGCTTTGCTTTATCGGCGACGACCTTCGTGGCCGAGTTGGAAAAAACGCAAGTTTTGGATTAAAAAAAAAAAAATCAATAAAATTCTGTGTGTGTATGTCTATTTTAATTCACTTTCTGACCTTAAAATATTTCTGAGAAATTGCTTTAAAAATCTTCACAAAATAATTCTCTTTATTGCTAAATAATTTCTGAGGAGTTCAAATAAAATTTTATAATTATCTGATTTTTTTTACGTTTTAAAAAGTTAACGAGGTTGTTCACCGAAAAATCAGTCGTACAATTTTCTCCCTCTCATTCCGTCCGTGCCATTTAAAAAAAAAATTGTTTCATCTTAAAATCTAAATTCAATTATTATCCACTTAATAAACTTAACGTTTATTCCCTGGCCATCTATATGATATCAGATTCGAGGTATCAATAACTAGATAGGAAATGACTTATATAGATTTATGACAGATATGAATACACTGAACTAGGTAGACGTGACTAGATTCAAGTAGATAAGCATGAACAGACTGGTATCAATCGATAGACATGAATAGACTGATATCAATCAATAGAAACTGAGTGAAATCATTACCAGTAAGATTATAAAGCTTTCTCAGTGTAGGTAAAAGAAAAGAAAAGCGAATTATTTGTGTTTTATTTTGTAACTGTCATACTCTCTTGTAAGCACAGAGACAGTGTGACGGCTATGAACCTGTTAAGTTTTTCATATTTTTATTTTTTTTAATTGTTTGTAAATTAATTATTTTATGTCTCAGCCCAATGCGAGGATCGTCCAGACTGGATGGACGTGGAAATTATAATTCCTATATCTTATATCAGACTATATCAAATTGTTTTTTTTCTTTTTGTCTGTGTGCATGTGTTTACTGGATGTAACAGCGTGGGATATTTGTCCATCACACAATAAATTTAATATCTAAAAAACAAACAAACAAACAAAAACACGGAGGTAATTGAGTTTCTTTTTTCCAGGTTTTTAGATAAGACGTTTAGCCATCTTGGCACCATAAGAAGCACTGAAATTATTCGGCTAGAAAGAGAACAGGTTAAAATCGTTTTGTGTTAGTATCACTATGTCTTCTCGACCGAGTGATACTGATAGGAAAAAGATCATTCAAGGTTTCAGTAATAGCACCAATATTCATACTCTGGCTTCCATCATCGAAGTCTATTCAAGAGCTATCAAGAGAATGGTGAATAAGTTTAAAAAGGAGGGAACAGTAGAGATGAAAACAGGATCAGGATGTCAGAACAGACAAAGGGATTATCATTTCAACTTAGAGCTATAGAGATCAAGTAGAAAAGATCCAAGCCAATTTATAAGATGTTCGGAACAGGGGAGAGAAGTTTCAGCCATGACAGTCCAAAGAGCATTAAAAAAAAAGAGTTATAAACTGAATGGTACGGGTAATCTGTGATCCATAGTTTCCTGTCTTTTTTAGCTAGTAGCAATGTTTCTCTTTTTGTTATCTCTCCTCATCACTGATCTACCAACAAGCATGCTTTTTTTCTTTTTCTTCTGTGCGCCGTGTTCCTGCAGGAATTGATTGATCATGGTTCTCCACGATATCCCTCAATTTGTAGCTCTTAGTAATGTTTGAATTTTTGTTATCTCTCCTAATACCTGTTCTGCCAACCATTTACACAAGCTTGTTTTTTTTCTTCTTTTTCTTCTGGGCGTTGTGTTCCTGCAGGAAGTGATTGATCATGGTTCTCCACGATATCCCTCAATTTGTAGCTCTTAGTAAAGTTTGAATTTTTGTTATCTCTCCTAATACCTGTTCTGCCAACCATTTACACAAGCTTGTTTTTTTTCTTCTTTTTCTTCTGGGCGTTGTGTTCCTGCAGGAAGTGATTGATCATGGTTCTCCACGATATCCCTCAATTTGTAGCTCTTAGTAATGTTTGAATTTTTGTTATCTCTCCTAATACCTGTTCTGCCAACCATTTACACACGCTTGTTTTTTTTCTTCTTTTTCTTCTGGGCGTTGTGTTCCTGCAGGAAGTGATTGATCATGGTTCTCCACGATATCCCTCAATTTGTAGCTCTTAGTAATGTTTGAATTTTTGTTATCTCTCCTAATACCTGTTCTGCCAACCATTTACACACGCTTGTTTTTTTTCTTCTTTTTCTTCTGGGCGTTGTGTTCCTGCAGGAAGTGATTGATCATGGTTCTCCACGATATCCCTCAATTTGTAGCTCTTAGTAATGTTTGAATTTTTGTTATCTCTCCTAATACCTGTTCTGCCAACCATTTACACACGCTTGTTTTTTTTCTTCTTTTTCTTCTGGGCGTTGTGTTCCTGCAGGAAGTGATTGATCATGGTTCTCCACGATATCCCTCAATTTGTAGCTCTTAGTAAAGTTTGAATTTTTGTTATCTCTCCTAATACCTGTTCTGCCAACCATTTACACAAGCTTGTTTTTTTTCTTCTTTTTCTTCTGGGCGTTGTGTTCCTGCAGGAAGTGATTGATCATGGTTCTCCACGATATCCCTCAATTTGTAGCTCTTAGTAATGTTTGAATTTTTGTTATCTCTCCTAATACCTGTTCTGCCAACCATTTACACACGCTTGTTTTTTTTCTTCTTTTTCTTCTGGGCGTTGTGTTCCTGCAGGAAGTGATTGATCATGGTTCTCCACGATATCCCTCAATTTGTAGCTCTTAGTAATGTTTGAATTTTTGTTATCTCTCCTAATACCTGTTCTGCCAACCATTTACACACGCTTGTTTTTTTTCTTCTTTTTCTTCTGGGCGTTGTGTTCCTGCAGGAAGTGATTGATCATGGTTCTCCACAATATCCCTCAATTTGTAGCTCTTAGTAATGTTTGAATTTTTGTTATCTCTCCTAATACCTGTTCTGCCAACCATTTACACACGCTTGTTTTTTTTCTTCTTTTTCTTCTGGGCGTTGTGTTCCTGCAGGAAGTGATTGATCATGGTTCTCCACGATATCCCTCAATTTGTAGCTCTTAGTAAAGTTTGAATTTTTGTTATCTTTCCTAATACCTGTTCTGCCAACTATTTACACAAGCTTGTTTTTTTTCTTCTTTTTCTTCTGGGCGTTGTGTTCCTGCAGGAAGTGATTGATCATGGTTCTCCACGATATCCCTCAATTTGTAGCTCTTAGTAAAGTTTGAATTTTTGTTATCTTTCCTAATACCTGTTCTGCCAACCATTTACACAAGCTTGTTTTTTTTCTTCTTTTTCTTCTGGGCGTTGTGTTCCTGCAGGAAGTGATTGATCATGGTTCTCCACGATATCCCTCAATTTGTAGCTCTTAGTAAAGTTTGAATTTTTGTTATCTCTCCTAATACCTGTTCTGCCAACCATTTACACACGCTTGTTTTTTTTCTTCTTTTTCTTCTGGGCGTTGTGTTCCTGCAGGAAGTGATTGATCATGGTTCTCCACGATATCCCTCAATTTGTAGCTCTTAGTAATGTTTGAATTTTTGTTATCTTTCCTAATACCTGTTCTGCCAACCATTTACACACGCTTGTTTTTTTTCTTCTTTTTCTTCTGGGCGTTGTGTTCCTGCAGGAAGTGATTGATCATGGTTCTCCACGATATCCCTCAATTTGTAGCTCTTAGTAAAGTTTGAATTTTTGTTATCTTTCCTAATACCTGTTCTGCCAACTATTTACACAAGCTTGTTTTTTTTCTTCTTTTTCTTCTGGGCGTTGTGTTCCTGCAGGAAGTGATTGATCATGGTTCTCCACGATATCCCTCAATTTGTAGCTCTTAGTAAAGTTTGAATTTTTGTTATCTTTCCTAATACCTGTTCTGCCAACCATTTACACAAGCTTGTTTTTTTTCTTCTTTTTCTTCTGGGCGTTGTGTTCCTGCAGGAAGTGATTGATCATGGTTCTCCACGATATCCCTCAATTTGTAGCTCTTAGTAAAGTTTGAATTTTTGTTATCTTTCCTAATACCTGTTCTGCCAACCATTTACACAAGCTTGTTTTTTTTCTTCTTTTTCTTCTGGGCGTTGTGTTCCTGCAGGAAGTGATTGATCATGGTTCTCCACGATATCCCTCAATTTGTAGCTCTTAGTAAAGTTTGAATTTTTGTTATCTCTCCTAATACCTGTTCTGCCAACCATTTACACACGCTTGTTTTTTTTCTTCTTTTTCTTCTGGGCGTTGTGTTCCTGCAGGAAGTGATTGATCATGGTTCTCCACGATATCCCTCAATTTGTAGCTCTTAGTAATGTTTGAATTTTTGTTATCTTTCCTAATACCTGTTCTGCCAACTATTTACACAAGCTTGTTTTTTTTCTTCTTTTTCTTCTGGGCGTTGTGTTCCTGCAGGAAGTGATTGATCATGGTTCTCCACGATATCCCTCAATTTGTAGCTCTTAGTAATGTTTGAATTTTTGTTATCTCTCCTAATACCTGTTCTGCCAACCATTTACACACGCTTGTTTTTTTTCTTCTTTTTCTTCTGGGCGTTGTGTTCCTGCAGGAAGTGATTGATCATGGTTCTCCACGATATCCCTCAATTTGTAGCTCTTAGTAAAGTTTGAATTTTTGTTATCTTTCCTAATACCTGTTCTGCCAACTATTTACACAAGCTTGTTTTTTTTCTTCTTTTTCTTCTGGGCGTTGTGTTCCTGCAGGAAGTGATTGATCATGGTTCTCCACGATATCCCTCAATTTGTAGCTCTTAGTAAAGTTTGAATTTTTGTTATCTTTCCTAATACCTGTTCTGCCAACCATTTACACAAGCTTGTTTTTTTTCTTCTTTTTCTTCTGGGCGTTGTGTTCCTGCAGGAAGTGATTGATCATGGTTCTCCACGATATCCCTCAATTTGTAGCTCTTAGTAAAGTTTGAATTTTTGTTATCTCTCCTAATACCTGTTCTGCCAACCATTTACACACGCTTGTTTTTTTTCTTCTTTTTCTTCTGGGCGTTGTGTTCCTGCAGGAAGTGATTGATCATGGTTCTCCACGATATCCCTCAATTTGTAGCTCTTAGTAATGTTTGAATTTTTGTTATCTTTCCTAATACCTGTTCTGCCAACTATTTACACAAGCTTGTTTTTTTTCTTCTTTTTCTTCTGGGCGTTGTGTTCCTGCAGGAAGTGATTGATCATGGTTCTCCACGATATCCCTCAATTTGTAGCTCTTAGTAAAGTTTGAATTTTTGTTATCTTTCCTAATACCTGTTCTGCCAACCATTTACACAAGCTTGTTTTTTTTCTTCTTTTTCTTCTGGGCGTTGAATTTTTGTTATCTTTCCTAATACCTGTTCTGCCAACTATTTACACAAGCTTGTTTTTTTTCTTCTTTTTCTTCTGGGCGTTGTGTTCCTGCAGGAAGTGATTGATCATGGTTCTCCACGATATCCCTCAATTTGTAGCTCTTAGTAAAGTTTGAATTTTTGTTATCTTTCCTAATACCTGTTCTGCCAACCATTTACACAAGCTTGTTTTTTTTCTTCTTTTTCTTCTGGGCGTTGTGTTCCTGCAGGAAGTGATTGATCATGGTTCTCCACGATATCCCTCAATTTGTAGCTCTTAGTAAAGTTTGAATTTTTGTTATCTTTCCTAATACCTGTTCTGCCAACCATTTACACAAGCTTGTTTTTTTTCTTCTTTTTCTTCTGGGCGTTGTGTTCCTGCAGGAAGTGATTGATCATGGTTCTCCACGAACAAGCTTGTTTTTTTTCTTCTTTTTCTTCTGGGCGTTGTGTTCCTGCAGGAAGTGATTGATCATGGTTCTCCACGATATCCCTCAATTCTGGGCGTTGTGTTCCTGCAATGATATCTCTCCTAATACCTGTTCTGCCAACCATTTACACAAGCTTGTTTTTTTTCTTCTTTTTCTTCTGGGCGTTGTGTTCCTGCAGGAAGTGATTGATCATGGTTCTCCACGATATCCCTCAATTTGTAGCTCTTAGTAAAGTTTGAATTTTTGTTATCTTTCCTAATACCTGTTCTGCCAACTATTTACACAAGCTTGTTTTTTTTCTTCTTTTTCTTCTGGGCGTTGTGTTCCTGCAGGAAGTGATTGATCATGGTTCTCCACGATATCCCTCAATTTGTAGCTCTTAGTAAAGTTTGAATTTTTGTTATCTTTCCTAATACCTGTTCTGCCAACCATTTACACAAGCTTGTTTTTTTTCTTCTTTTTCTTCTGGGCGTTGTGTTCCTGCAGGAAGTGATTGATCATGGTTCTCCACGATATCCCTCAATTTGTAGCTCTTAGTAAAGTTTGAATTTTTGTTATCTCTCCTAATACCTGTTCTGCCAACCATTTACACACGCTTGTTTTTTTTCTTCTTTTTCTTCTGGGCGTTGTGTTCCTGCAGGAAGTGATTGATCATGGTTCTCCACGATATCCCTCAATTTGTAGCTCTTAGTAATGTTTGAATTTTTGTTATCTTTCCTAATACCTGTTCTGCCAACCATTTACACACGCTTGTTTTTTTTCTTCTTTTTCTTCTGGGCGTTGTGTTCCTGCAGGAAGTGATTGATCATGGTTCTCCACGATATCCCTCAATTTGTAGCTCTTAGTAAAGTTTGAATTTTTGTTATCTTTCCTAATACCTGTTCTGCCAACTATTTACACAAGCTTGTTTTTTTTCTTCTTTTTCTTCTGGGCGTTGTGTTCCTGCAGGAAGTGATTGATCATGGTTCTCCACGATATCCCTCAATTTGTAGCTCTTAGTAAAGTTTGAATTTTTGTTATCTTTCCTAATACCTGTTCTGCCAACCATTTACACAAGCTTGTTTTTTTTCTTCTTTTTCTTCTGGGCGTTGTGTTCCTGCAGGAAGTGATTGATCATGGTTCTCCACGATATCCCTCAATTTGTAGCTCTTAGTAAAGTTTGAATTTTTGTTATCTTTCCTAATACCTGTTCTGCCAACCATTTACACAAGCTTGTTTTTTTTCTTCTTTTTCTTCTGGGCGTTGTGTTCCTGCAGGAAGTGATTGATCATGGTTCTCCACGATATCCCTCAATTTGTAGCTCTTAGTAAAGTTTGAATTTTTGTTATCTCTCCTAATACCTGTTCTGCCAACCATTTACACACGCTTGTTTTTTTTCTTCTTTTTCTTCTGGGCGTTGTGTTCCTGCAGGAAGTGATTGATCATGGTTCTCCACGATATCCCTCAATTTGTAGCTCTTAGTAATGTTTGAATTTTTGTTATCTTTCCTAATACCTGTTCTGCCAACTATTTACACAAGCTTGTTTTTTTTCTTCTTTTTCTTCTGGGCGTTGTGTTCCTGCAGGAAGTGATTGATCATGGTTCTCCACGATATCCCTCAATTTGTAGCTCTTAGTAATGTTTGAATTTTTGTTATCTCTCCTAATACCTGTTCTGCCAACCATTTACACACGCTTGTTTTTTTTCTTCTTTTTCTTCTGGGCGTTGTGTTCCTGCAGGAAGTGATTGATCATGGTTCTCCACGATATCCCTCAATTTGTAGCTCTTAGTAAAGTTTGAATTTTTGTTATCTTTCCTAATACCTGTTCTGCCAACTATTTACACAAGCTTGTTTTTTTTCTTCTTTTTCTTCTGGGCGTTGTGTTCCTGCAGGAAGTGATTGATCATGGTTCTCCACGATATCCCTCAATTTGTAGCTCTTAGTAAAGTTTGAATTTTTGTTATCTTTCCTAATACCTGTTCTGCCAACCATTTACACAAGCTTGTTTTTTTTCTTCTTTTTCTTCTGGGCGTTGTGTTCCTGCAGGAAGTGATTGATCATGGTTCTCCACGATATCCCTCAATTTGTAGCTCTTAGTAAAGTTTGAATTTTTGTTATCTCTCCTAATACCTGTTCTGCCAACCATTTACACACGCTTGTTTTTTTTCTTCTTTTTCTTCTGGGCGTTGTGTTCCTGCAGGAAGTGATTGATCATGGTTCTCCACGATATCCCTCAATTTGTAGCTCTTAGTAATGTTTGAATTTTTGTTATCTTTCCTAATACCTGTTCTGCCAACTATTTACACAAGCTTGTTTTTTTTCTTCTTTTTCTTCTGGGCGTTGTGTTCCTGCAGGAAGTGATTGATCATGGTTCTCCACGATATCCCTCAATTTGTAGCTCTTAGTAAAGTTTGAATTTTTGTTATCTTTCCTAATACCTGTTCTGCCAACCATTTACACAAGCTTGTTTTTTTTCTTCTTTTTCTTCTGGGCGTTGTGTTCCTGCAGGAAGTGATTGATCATGGTTCTCCACGATATCCCTCAATTTGTAGCTCTTAGTAAAGTTTGAATTTTTGTTATCTTTCCTAATACCTGTTCTGCCAACCATTTACACAAGCTTGTTTTTTTTCTTCTTTTTCTTCTGGGCGTTGTGTTCCTGCAGGAAGTGATTGATCATGGTTCTCCACGATATCCCTCAATTTGTAGCTCTTAGTAATGTTTGAATTTTTGTTATCACTCCTAATACCTGTTCTGCCAACCATTTACACAAGCTTGTTTTTTTTCTTCTTTTTCTTCTGGGCGTTGTGTTCCTGCAGGAAGTGATTGATCATGGTTCTCCACGATATCCCTCAATTTGTAGCTCTTAGTAAAGTTTGAATTTTTGTTATCTCTCCTAATACCTGTTCTGCCAACCATTTACACACGCTTGTTTTTTTTCTTCTTTTTCTTCTGGGCGTTGTGTTCCTGCAGGAAGTGATTGATCATGGTTCTCCACGATATCCCTCAATTTGTAGCTCTTAGTAAAGTTTGAATTTTTGTTATCTCTCCTAATACCTGTTCTGCCAACCATTTACACAAGCTTGTTTTTTTTCTTCTTTTTCTTCTGGGCGTTGTGTTCCTGCAGGAAGTGATTGATCATGGTTCTCCACGATATCCCTCAATTTGTAGCTCTTAGTAAAGTTTGAATTTTTGTTATCTCTCCTAATACCTGTTCTGCCAACCATTTACACAAGCTTGTTTTTTTTCTTCTTTTTCTTCTGGGCGTTGTGTTCCTGCAGGAAGTGATTGATCATGGTTCTCCACGATATCCCTCAATTTGTAGCTCTTAGTAAAGTTTGAATTTTTGTTATCTCTCCTAATACCTGTTCTGCCAACCATTTACACAAGCTTGTTTTTTTTCTTCTTTTTCTTCTGGGCGTTGTGTTCCTGCAGGAAGTGATTGATCATGGTTCTCCACGATATCCCTCAATTTGTAGCTCTTAGTAAAGTTTGAATTTTTGTTATCTCTCCTAATACCTGTTCTGCCAACCATTTACACAAGCTTGTTTTTTTTCTTCTTTTTCTTCTGGGCGTTGTGTTCCTGCAGGAAGTGATCGATCATGGTTCTCCACGATATCCCTCAATTTGTAGCTCTTAGTAAAGTTTGAATTTTTGTTATCTCTCCTAATACCTGTTCTGCCAACTATTTACACAAGCTTGTTTTTTTTTCTTCTTTTTCTTCTGGGCGTTGTGTTCCTGAAGGAAGTGATTGATCATGGTTCTCCACGATATCCCTCAATTTGTAGCTCTTAGTAATGTTTGAATTTTTGTTATCTTTCCTAATACCTGTTCTGCCAACCATTTACACAAGCTTGTTTTTTTTCTTCTTTTTCTTCTGGGCGTTGCGTTCCTGCAGGACGTGATTGATCATGGTTCTCCACGATATCCCTCAATTTGTAGCTCTTAGTAAAGTTTGAATTTTTGTTATCTTTCCTAATACCTGTTCTGCCAACCATTTACACAAGCTTGTTTTTTTCTTCTTCTGGGCGTTGTGTCCATTCAGGAAGTGATTGATCATGGTTCTCCACGATATCCCTTAAATTGTAGCTCGAAGTTTTATTTTTGTTGCCGCTCCTAATCCCCGTTCTGCCAATCATTTATACAAGCTTATTTTTTACTTCAATTTTCCTTGTCCCTTCAAAAAGCGTGCGATCATGGCACTCCACATCTTCATATATTTTGTGGTGCATAGAAAGTTGTTTTTTTACTATCTCTCCTAATTACTGTTCTACAAATCGTTTATAGAAGCTTGTTTATTTTCTTTTGTTTGCGCCACTGTCTTTCGAGACATGGACTAACATCCCTCTCCACAGACTCCTATCTTTTCTAGCACTTTGCGATTTATGTCTTTTTCCTATCTCTCCTAATCACTGTTCTGTCACCCATTAACACGAGCTTGTTTTATTTCTTTTCCTTTACTGCGCCGTCTTTCTTCAGGAAGTGCTGGATCATGGTTCTCCGGGATATCCCTTAATTTGTAGCTCTTAACGATGTTTGACTTTTTGTTATCTCTCCTAATCCCTGTTCTGCCAAACATGTACACGAGCTACAGAACTCTGTCTCTTTTTACCTTCAGCATGTTCTGTGAGTGTCGAATTTTCCTGGCCCTGCTTCCTCATTACGTATCTCAGAAATGTCAGCCTCATTCTGATTCCGAGTTTAAATGTTAATTACGTTTCCATTTTCCTTAAGACTTACTTGGAAAGAAAGTCTTGTCGTATTTTTGCATAACCACTTTGGGTGTACTTTTTCATACTCACGATAAAGAACAATTAATTTTTACGTTTTTAAGTCGTTTTCTTTCTTTTGCTTTTATAGATTAATAAATAATATATTTTGTCAGTTTCTTATTTTACCCCTTTAAAATAAGTGTAGATCAAAGTCATGTCATACACCGTGTGCTGCATGGATTTAAAATGGATTACTGCAGGCACCCATGCGACAATATTCGTTCTGTTTATAAAAGATACACTCCGACAATTATTTTGAGACATTTTTTATGTTTATACGTTCTTTTTATAGAAAAAAAAATTAAGTAAATGCTCGTTTTATAATGTCCGAGAAATTTTCATAGAAAATATGCGTCCTCCGACAGGAATCGAACCTGTATCCTATACGGAACCGTCGTATGGCCTGACGTGCTTTTACCGTTTAAGCCACAGATGAGCGTTTCGGTTCGCAAGGTCGATTTTACTGTTTTTAAACTACAACTCTCCATGATTTTCTCTCATACATTCATATCTGCTCGATGCGTATCTAAATGTAAACAAATGACGTCACACAATATGAAATGTACAATGTCCGACGATTATTTTGAGACAATTTTATGTTTATACGTTCTTTTTATAGATACAAATATTTAAGTAAATGCTCGGTTTATAATAAACAGTATTAACAACATTTACCGGCCTGAATGTCCGAGAAATTTTCATAGAAAATATGCATCCTCCAACAGGAATCGAACCTGTATCCTATACGGAACCGTCGTATAGCTTGGCGTGCTTTAACCGATTGAGTTACAGAGGAGCGTTTCGGTTAGCAAGGTCGATTTTATTGTTTTTAAACTACAATTCTCAATGTTTTTGTCACATACATTCATAGCTGCTCGACGCGTATCCAAATGTAAACAAATGACGTCACACATTATGAAATGGGCAATTATTTTAAGACATTTTTTTATGTATATCTATAAAAAGAACGTATAAACATAAAAGAATCATGGAGAATTGTGTTTTTTGCCCGAGCCTACGGGCTCGGATATGCCGCAATAAACTCGGCCTTGTGCCACATCCGACAGCGTGGGGCGGTTAGTGAATATCATCACTCTCCGAATTACTTCGGAGCTGTGCTTGTCAAACTTTCTGCTTTCGGACAGAGAAGAACGCAGACGAGGCTGTGCCGAATGATAGTCTCTTCTGGGGTAGTAGACAGCTACCCGACCCCGTTTTTACAGGGTCTACGGGGAAATTTTGACCGGGCCAACGGGCTCGGATACTCCACAATAAACATCACCTTGTGTCGCATCCGTCCGCGTGGGTGGTAGGTGAATATCTCACTATCCTAATTACTTTGGAAATGTGCTTGTCAAACTCTTTGCCTCCGGGCAGAGATGAACCAAGAGGAGGCTGTGCCGAAGGGCAAAGTCACGTCTGGGGTGGTAAACATTAACCGACCCCGTATTTACGGGGTCTACAGGGAAGTTTTAACCGGGCCTACGGGCTCGGATACCCCACAATAAACTTGGTCTTGTGCCGCATCCGACCGCATGGGGTGGTAAGTGAATATCAGAATATACGGATTACTATTTAGATCACTAGTCGGTGGTTACTATTCGAGCGAGTATTATCAAGCAAGTACTATTAGTGCTAGTGTTATTCAAAGGCGTCTGGCACCAGTATTGTTCAACGGCGTTACTATAGTTGTATCTGCGATTACAAAGTCTCTACTACAACGAGCATTACGAAAGTGACAACAAGTATTCGTTGGCATTACAAAAGGGGAAACGTGTGTTCGTTGACATCACAAAAATGGAATGGATTACAACTGACCACATAAAGGATGACCTTTAAATAGAGTTCTGCACAGAAAATAAGACTAGAGTTATCTACTGTCAGATTTTCTAAGAGTTAAATGATTAATTGGTTGATTCAAACACAACTTTTCAAGATAGACAGAACTTCACCAACTGGATAAAATAAAAGTAGGTGAATAAATTTTACCTATACTCATTTGACTTTGTGGTTGATAAAGTCATTTTAAAATATAACACAAAATCTTTGTACAGGAATTGATGTGAAATCATCTATATGACTCAGAGAAGTAAAACATGGAACTGAAATAAACACCGAACATCAATCCAGCTGATAATTTTAGCAAGAAATATATTTTCCGAAGTAAAATTAGGCGCGAAATTACAGCTAAGAATTTAGAAAAATTAAGAAAACAAGGCATAATGAAATCAGTTCATTCCATGCGAACCCAAGCCTGCAGATACCAAAGGAAAAAAAAGGTATGTCAAAATGTTATTGACAATTAATTAAGGCAAATATCCCACCTCTCACGATAATTTCCAATTAAAATAGAGATTGACGAACTACTTAATTTTCCCTGTGATAGCCAGCGGCCAAAGTCAAAGCTAATCAGAACAGATGAGCGAATAAATCTATTGCTGAAGCCTTTTCTGTGCTCCTGGAAGCTAGTAGTATAATGTTAAAAAAAATTACGGTTTTTTATTGTGTAAAATATAATGCAAGTCTTTTTTCATTGTTCTAATATACACATTGTACGTTCTTTCTTCATAAATCCAAATATTAATTTGTCTTATAATATTCAACACGATAGATAGATAGATAGATAGATAGATAGATAGATAGATAGATAGATAGATAGATAGATAGATAGAGAGAAAGATATGGAAATGTTTAAGATAGATAGATAGATAGATAGATAGATAGATAGGGAAATGTTTAAGATAGATAGATAGATAGATAGATAGATAGATAGATAGATAGATAGATAGATAGATAGATAGATAGGGAAATGTTTAAGATAGATAGATAGATAGATAGATAGATAGATAGATAGATAGATAGATAGGGAAATGTTTAAGATAGATAGATAGATAGATAGATAGATAGATAGATAGATAGATAGATAGATAGATAGATAGGGAAATGTTTAAGATAGATAGATAGATAGATAGATAGATAGATAGATAGATAGATAGATAGATAGATAGATAGGGAAATGTTTAAGATAGATAGATAGATAGATAGATAGATAGATAGATAGATAGATAGATAGATAGGAAAATGTTTAAGATAGATAGATAGGGAAATGTTTAAGATAGATAGATAGATAGATAGATAGATAGATAGATAGATAGGGAAATGTTTAAGATAGATAGATAGATAGATAGATAGATAGATAGATAGATAGATAGATAGATAGATAGATAGATAGATAGATAGATAGATAGGGAAATGTTTCAGATAGATAGATAGATAGATAGATAGGTAAATGTTTAAGATAGATAGATAGATAGATAGATAGATAGATAGATAGATAGATAGATAGATAGGGAAATGTTTAAGATAGATAGATAGATAGATAGATAGGTAAATGTTTAAGATAGATAGATAGGGAAATGTTTAAGATAGATAGATAGATAGATAGATAGATAGATAGATAGATAGATAAATGTTTAAGATATATATATATATATATATATATATATATATATATATATATATATATATATATATATATAGATAGATAGATAGATAGATAGATAGATAGATAGGGAAATGTTTAAGATAGATAGATAGATAGATAGATAGGGAAATGTTTAATATATATATATATATATATATATATATATATATATAGATAGATAGATAGATAGATAGATAGATAGATAGATAGATAGATATGGAAATGTTTAAGATAGATAGATAGATAGATAGATAGATAGATAGATAGATAGGTAGATAGATAGATAGATAGGGAAATGTTTAAGATAGATAGATAGATAGATAGGGAAATATTTAAGATAGATAGATAGATAGATAGATAGGGAAATATTTAAGATAGATAGGGAAATATTTAAGATAGATAGATAGATAGGGAAATATTTAAGATAGATAGATAGATAGGGAAATATTTAAGATAGATAGATAGATAGATAGATAGATATATAGATAGATAGGGAAATGTTTAAGATAGATAGATAGATAGATAGATAGATAAATGTTTAAGATATATATATATATATATATATATATATATATATATATATATATATATATATATATATAGATAGATAGATAGATAGGGAAATGTTTAAGATAGATAGATAGATAGATATGGAAATGTTTAAGATAGATAGATAGATAGGGAAATATTTAAGATAGATAGATAGATAGATAGATAGATAGATAGATAGATAGATAGATAGATAGATAGGGAAATATTTAAGATAGATAGGGAAATATTTAAGATAGATAGATAGATAGGGAAATATTTAAGATAGATAAATAGGGAAATATTTAAGATAGATAGATAGATAGATAGATAGATAGATAGATAGATAGATAGATAGATAGATATGGAAATGTTTAAGATAGATAGATAGATAGGGAAATATTTAAGATAGATAGATAGATAGATAGATAGATAGATAGATAGATAGATAGATAGATAGATAGATAGATAGATAGGGAAATATTTAAGATAGATAGGGAAATATTTAAGATAGATAGATAGATAGGGAAATATTTAAGATAGATAAATAGGGAAATATTTAAGATAGATAGATAGATAGATAGATAGATAGATAGATAGATAGATAGATAGATAGATAGATAGGGAAATATTTAAGATAGATAAATAGGGAAATATTTAAGATAGATAGATAGATAGATAGATAGATAGATAGATAGATAGATAGATAGATAGATAGATAGATAGATAGATAGGGAAATATTTAAGATAGATAAATAGGGAAATATTTAAGATAGATAGATAGATAGATAGATAGATAGATAGATAGATAGATAGATAGATTTACTCTTCGATATCAAGTCACAGACAGAGCCATAAATCGAAGAATATTACCGTGGCAAATGATCCGTTTAGTAGTAGTGTAATGTCGAGCTGGTGCAATTCTGAATGAAGTTAGTTATACAAAACTGCTGGATATATAGATATATATTTTTTACAATGACATTTACCCTGTACAAGAGCCAAGTGACCTTCGAGATAGAGCATTACAAAGTAAAAGGCACCCTCTATATGAATATGTGGGGAATATAACGGTTGCCCGAGATCTGTGTGATCGGGCTCTTGTCAAGGTATAGGATAGCACGAGGAGTCAGGAACTTATGGAGCGGTAAAGAAAACCGATCATTTTCCCATCATATGTAGTCCGTCGTGTTACAATACCATCGTGAAAGAAATTAAGAAATATCTAATTTGCAATGTCGACGGTCAGAAATGAATAAGAGGTTTTCTGACAGAACAGAAATATTATATGCACTAGTCTTAACCCGTGAAAATTTCCTGGTTTTTCTATTTTGATATTCTGATGAATCTTAATTCTAAAGTTAATGACTAAGTAAGCTCACGGTGAGTTCAGTAACAATATGTATAGAATTGCCATTATTGCATCGTTAAATATTTGAGCTTAACAACTTTAACAAAATATTGTAATAACAATCATAAATATGAATGCTGGTCGTTATTTTAAGAAGTGGGTACAAATGAAAAGATTGACAACTTTTCTATTTCACTGAAACAATCGTTAAACACTTCTATCTTCCTTTCTTTCATTTTCTCACTGAAACCAAGTAGAGTCTTTTCCTCTCTTTACACGTGATGAAAACGGAATAGTCCATTATTTATGAGGGATTGGTAGGAAACGTTAAACACTTCTATCTTCTTTTCTTTCTTTCGTTTTCTCGCTGAAACCAAGTAGAGTCTTTTCCTCTCTTTACACGTGATGAAAACGGAATAGTCTATTATTTCTGAGGAATTGGCAGGAAACGTTAAACACTTCTACATTCCCTATTGGAAGACTGGATAGCTCCTGCCCAAATATGGCAGCAGTACACTATTTCAGACCTGATCTGACTCTTGTAAAGTTTGAGGATAGCACGAGGAGTCAGGTACTTACTGGAGCGGTAAAGGGAACCGACTATTTTACCAGCATATGCAGTCCGTCATGTTTCAATTGCATCGTGAAAGAAATTAAGAAATGTCTATTTTACAATATCTTCACTATTGTCAGTTTTCATCTCACTCAAGATCTTTTTGCAATGACACCGGTGATGTACAGTAAAAGATAATAGACATTAGTAGAAGGAAAAATAAAAATAAAGTAAAATAAATTTCATATGTCCCCGATAAACTTCCGAGAATGTAATACAATGAAAAATAGAAAAAAAATATTTGGGGGGGGGGTAGCATTTTTAAGCCAATTTATTTTCCAAGGCACACACTTACAATTCCCCGCAAAAGCAGTGGAACGAAAAAGCCAATTCCTTTGTTTTTGTTGTTCAGTGAAGACATCGGTTTACGATCAAGAGATGAATAGAAGACAAGAGTTCAGAATTTCAGTTTTTATTTCCTGGTATTTACATTTAGATGCGTTAAAGACCTTAGGACATGCCACCTTTTGTAGCAGAACACCCCATTTTTGCATTATCAAACGTAAAGGAACAGATGTACGTAAAGGAAATAACATATAATATTTGGTTGCATAATATTTGTTTGCAACAACTGGAACAATCCTGCGACTAATTGACATTACCAAACAGATGTATCTTTCATTTGTCATGCTTTTCCAGGCATTTAAAGCAGCCTATTTCAGTTCTTGTTTGTATTGTGGGGCGGGGGCTTCCACCAGTCTCTTCTTTAGGATATGAAATGATGCATGATCCCCCAGGTTTACGTTCGAGGATTCATTTGGTCATATTAAATTGTATACTTTTTTCCCCTGATGAAGTTCTTTGTTTTGTTGTGATTATCTTTTGGGTCATTGTCCTTCTGCATGATACACTTTCTCCCGATTAGTTCAGATGAATTTCTTTGTAAATTAGCAGACGAAAATGTATACTGCGTAATTCACTCTGCTGCTAGTATCTTGAGTTACATCATCAATAAATATGAAAGAGCCTGTTCCAATGCAGCCAAGCAAGCCTAAGACAATAACCTGCCTCCACCAGGCTTCAGAGATGAGCTTGTATAGTTTGGATCATAAACCTTTCTTCCTCCATAATTTGGCCTTTCATTCACTTTGATAGAGATTAATCTTGACCTCATCAATTCATAAGCCTTTCATCCAGAGGTTTTGTCGCTTATATATGTACTTCCTTGCAAATTCAAGTTTGGCCTTCCCATTCTTACTGCTGGTGAGTGGTTTGCATCTTGTAACATGGCCACTATATTGCTGCTCTCAATGTCTGCTTCAAACAGTGTATTTTGAAACTATAACCCCTGCACAGTAGCGATTATTGCCAATGTCTCTAATTGTTGTTTTGGTGTTTTTTCCTCAAAGCTATCATAATGTTTCTGTCATCAGCTGCTGTTGTTTTCTTCTTCCGGCCTCTTTTAGGTCTGTTGCTCACTACACCAACAGTTTATTTCTTTTTCATTACATTCCAAATTGTTGAGTTGGCTATGACTAATGTTTGTCCATTGCTTCAGATTAATTTTCCTTCTTTTCACAGCTTCAAAATGGCATACTTTCAACCGATAGATAGGTCTCTCGTCTTCATGTTCACATCCTCTTTAGCAAGAAATGCAATCCTTACAGGTGAAATCCAGTGCTAAATCCAAGAGTAGTCATTCAGAGCTATATAATGTTATAACAATCAATCTAAAAAGCAATATTGCGGGCAAAAAGAATTATCTGCCAGTCACGTGTTCCAGTCGTTTTTTTTTTTTCAATTAAAAAATGGGTGGGTTCAAACAAACGGTGGTATGTCATAAGTTGTTTAATGCATCTAAATGTAAATACAAGAAAAAAAGAGTTGAAATTCTGAAATCTTTTCTCATATTCATCTTTGATCTTAAACCCAAATATCTTCAGTGAACAACAAAACAAATAAATTGACTTTGTCTTTCCAATACGTGTGGAGAGTACTGTATTTTCTCTTGTTCATACATTAACAATAATAGACTGATTATAGTTACTATCAAATATATTTTTGTATAACGAGAAATCAATACCGCCGAAACGTTCCATCTGGCTCTAAAAATGTGAGGTTCCTGCATGAAATGGTTTGAATGTGTAGATTAATATTTAGGAGGTATATTTGTTATTATTAATATAAGTGGCAGACTAGAAACGATTGTCGGACTGGTGAAGTTCCGCTGCAGAGAGATAAGGGTAGGAAAAATAATCCACCTAGTCGAATAGTTTTGAAGCGTCCACCTAGACGAATTCTTTCGGAACAAACAGCGTTCGTCTGTTTGTGTAAAGGGCGCTTGCAGAGACACTGTAGGTTTCAGGAAAACTATTACGATCTGTCCGTAAGGAGGTCACAGAACAGACAGGAGGATTGCCGACGTTAAAAATAAGTGCTATGGAAAATCTTAGTACCATTACGGGGAACATTGAAGTGGGTACCTATACAGCGCTGTTAGATACAGGATCAGAGACTTCGATTATACACAAGTGGGTGTTAGACTCTATAAAAAAATAAGCCTGCTCTTAAGGATAGAAAAATAAATTTTTAAACAAATAAAAAAACGTAATTGAAACTCGACGGGTATGCGACTATAAATTTACGAATCAGTCGGCTAGCAACCAAATACGGACTTTTTCGCAATTTAAATAGAAATATTATTCTAGGTCGTGATTGGCTGCTGGAAAAAACTACGATTTCAGAGCATTACGAATCAGATGTTTTGTACGTGTTTTTAGAAGAGGATTTTCTTATAGTGTATGAACTCCGACCCGGATAACCTTCGACACCTCATTAAAGCCTCAGAGGGCCATGTCATGTTTAGTTAGAATTAGGAATACGTTAGGAATAAGTTAGAGAAAGAACAACCACACGACATTGAACAGATAACTTCGGGATATATAAGTAATTTCCCATTTATTTCACTGACGAATGCGTTAGTAAGGACGAGTACCTATAAGAAGATATCGACATTTATTAACAAGACAAATCACACCATTTGGTTTTGACGAGGATGTGTAGTGTGAAGAGTTTCTCCAACGTAAATACCGCGTTCAGTGGTGGTAGTAGTGGAAGTAACAATAAATATATCAGTAATGTTGTTGTACACAGTGAATTTAGGGATGCCATCCAAAAATTATTAGAAAAAAATAAGGAATTATTTTCGACTACAGATAAAGATCTCTGTAGAACTGATACGATGAACTGACCACCTCCCAGTTAAATTGAACCCACTCTGAAGCTCCAAGATGAAGTAGATAAGGCCATCGAAATGATGTATAGCTGGCCACCCGTATTCGAGGATACCTGTCTACTAGGGCAGTTAGCCAATCCCTATTGTCGACGCTTGCTCAGGCGTATTTGTGTTTTTTCACAGAGCCCAACTGTGGTTTATACTGCAACTATGCTGATCAGATCTTAGTTACAGTTTCTGGGAACATGCGTGTTATCTAGCGATTTGAACAAGGCCAGCATGTTCAAGCCCTCGGCCACGATGATTTATGACTTCGTGCTAGCACAGCTATCGACAGCTATCACTCACAAGGCTTGAGTCAAACCGTGGCACAGTTTTCAGGCACTTTTCAAAGGTGTCGCACACTGGGATCGAGCCCTCCAGTCCGATAACATCAGACAGTTTCCTTACTGACAAATCGACTATGGTGAGATTCGAACCCAGATAGATTACGAACGTTCTAACCACGTGCCCACAAGCGTTAGGTGATAGAAAAATTACGAAAGCGTTGTTTTTTTTCCCATTGTTTTAGCCCAGAAAAATTAGGGAAGAAAACGTTTTTCGTTGACTATAGTCCTTTAATTGAAATAACTCGGATTTATACATACCCACTACCGGTTATTGATTAGGTACAGTGTAACCCGGATATAAGAGACCCGGATATAAAAGAAACCCGGATATAAGATAGATTTTCTCTGGTCCCAAATTAGAGTCTGTGTTAATGTATAGACCAAACTCGGATATAAGAGAAACCGGATATAAGATAGATTTTCTATGGTCCCAAATTAGAGCCTGTGTTAATGTATATATAATAGACCAAACTCAGATATAAGAAAAACCCGGATATAAGATACTTCTTCTCCGGTCCAGGCAACTCTCTTATATCCGAGTTACACTGTATTAGCAACTTTAGGTAAGCGCTAAGAACTTTTCGAAATCGGTCTTGAAAATTGTTTATTCTTAAATGGTTACACATGAACAAGATAACGAGAAAACAGAATTTTGTTTCCATAGGGGACTTTTTCATTTTAATTGCATGCCTTTAGGATAGCAAAAAAAAACCGGGCCCTAATATTTCCCAGGCATTAATGTCTGTTGTTTTAGATGGGATGGAAAAGTATGCAGTCGCGTATGTAGAAGATATTTTAATTTTCTCCTCGACGAAGGAATATCATTTAAGATATGTACAAAATGTATTTAACCAGGTACGTAGACATAAACTAAGGTTAAAGCTATCGAAATATGAATATTTTATGAAAGAGTTACATTACGTAGGTTTTACCTTAAGTATGGAGAGCATTAACTTAGACAAGAATAAACTAACGGCAATAAATTTATTCACTATTCCCAAGACAATTAAGCACGTTCGTAGTTTTATTGGAATGCATTTTTTTTTCTGCAGTGGCAGACCGACTAATTCATTTAACACGAAAGAATGCCAGATTCAAGTGGATGAATAGTTGTCAGCAAGCCTTTGAACTTTTAGTTCAGTATCTCTGCTCGCTTACCCCGATTTGAATAAGGCACATACCCTCTATACAGACGCTTCAAATTCAGCCTTACACAAACTAAGTTTGACGAAGTAGCAGGGAAAGAAATAGAAAAGCCCCTTTATTTCCTGTCTCACTAATTAAGAGATACACAGACTCGCTGGTCGACTAGTGAAAACGAAGCCAATGCTATTGTTTACGCATTACAAAAACTAAATCACTACCTTCATAATGCGAAATTTATAATACAGTTACACTGTATTTACAGACCACAAACTTATTTAGTACACTTTGAAGTCGCCAATACAAAATAAAAATATTTAACTATTGGCCTTTAGTATAAAGGGATGTGTTTGCAGGGTAGACTATTTAACAGGTAGAAAAAATGTGAGTGTAGATCTATCAAGATCACCCAACCCACCAGTGGATGAAGATTTTTAAGCCATTAGGCATGGATGATTGGTTTGGTTTATTTTGTTTTACGGCATATCAACCTCAATGGGATATTTAATGCCGACAACATTTTTATTGCTGGTAATATTCTGTTTTGTCAAAAATCTATTTCTGGTAATATCTTTCCTTCAAAAATGTATTTCTGGTAATATTTTTTTCAAAAATATATTGCTAGTAATATTTATTTTTTTAAAACATTGTTGGTAATATTTTTTTTTTCAAAAATGTATTGCTGTTAATATTATATTTTTCTTCAAAAATTTATTGATGGTAATAATTTTTTAAAGTATTTCTTGTATTAAAACCTCTTTTTACACTTTCATAGTGTTTTTAACCCAGTTTTGGGGTTAAGTATTTGCCCATAGCTGGCACCTTAAAAGGTGCTACCATCCCGAGTCAGGGTGAACCTGGGAACATCAGCAATTAAGAGGTGGTTCCACGCTCCTCAAAACCTCCTGATCAGAGGTCTTGCTGCTGGACGTAGTTTATCGTCTTACCCAGGACGGAGAAATGGATGATCGGACGTTTGAGGTAACTCCAATGAGTTCCACCTGCGTGATTCCGCATCGTACAGCCTGGAAGAAAACCCAGTTACAAATGAAGTGAAATCACAAATACAGAATACAAATATAAGTTCAGAGGAAGATGCAGTTAAGGACATTAAGGAATTGAAACACCGCATTAAAACAGGTAACTCGAGTGTTAGAGAAGGGAATAAGTATGTTCTGCTGGAGCCTGTGCATTACTATTTAAGGAATCCAGACGACGAACCTACTGTACGATTCTATATCCCAAATCATCTTCATATGAAGATTATAGGATAGTAACAAGATTTCAACAGACACGCAGAAATAGAAAAGTATGCAAGAACTATGAAGCACAAATATTATTGGCATGGTATATCTAATGATACCACGAATAATATTAGTAAGTACGTTCCATGCCAATCTAGAAATCTCCAAATAGTAACTCCTAAAATGCAGAGAACTGGCCTGCTTCAATACACTTTTGGTAAGATTGCAGGTGATGTATCAGGACCTTACACCTGCTCATTATCAGACAATCAACGCATCGTTAATTTTATTAATTTATATAGCAGATGGCCTGAGGCATTTGCCGTTCCTAATAAACAAAGGTGAAGTCATCGCTCATTTATTGATAGAATGAATTTTTTTATCTCGTTTCGGGGCTCCATTACAGTTACTTTCAGATAACGGTACTGACAACGTAAATCGCATTATGAAAAAAACGCTGGAAAATCTGAGAATGGATCATATGACTACCTCGTTTTACTATCCTCAAATACCGGTAGAGAAGAGAGGCTTCATAGCATGATGTACGACATATTAGCAAAGAGAGTAGCCGATAATAAATGATCCTTGAACTTCAATCAGACGCTAGCAGCGATCATATTCAATGAAAACGAGATAACAAAGATCTCTCCATTAAACTTATACAGTTGGCTGAAAAATGTCCAGCCACACCGCTTGTCTAGCACTTCAGAGGTCTTATTTTTAATGGGGACAACTTACCTCTTATTTCTCTACGGGGGTCCTACTGTCGTTTCCGAATGCTTATTCTTCTCGGGGACGGAGGTACTAAAATGTCTATTTTCTTAATCCCTAGTCTCCTATCCCCTGCATCTGTGCACCACTTTGACTTGCTGCCCAAACTTCCGCGCTTAGCGGAATTCGGACCTAGTGACCTGGGGACTCATCTCCAACTGGTAGGACAGTCTCTGCCCCTGTGTCTTCCGCAATTGCAGGTCCAGCATACCGTAGTGGACTTATGAAATCCGTACCGTATATTTTATTCCTTCTGGTTGGAGTCAGCCTCGACCTCCCAATCCTCCTACGCGTTCTTACGCGGTTTTACGTTCATTATCCTATTCCTGGGGCCCTTTTCTGTACGTTTTCCAACCCCTGTGTCTTTGGGTTCCCTGTTCTTGGCCATTTCTTATCCTCTCCCAGACCCTCTCGCAATTTGTAGCTACGTCTAAAGGCACCGTCGGTAAGTGATATTGCGTTGCCTGTAGACGATATTTTTATAGCCTAGACGACCTTACAATGGAGATGAACATCACCAAATAACTTTCAAGGAACGACATAAAACT
The DNA here is from genome assembly GCA_964036315.1 of Acanthosepion esculentum. Classification (NCBI taxonomy): domain Eukaryota; kingdom Metazoa; phylum Mollusca; class Cephalopoda; order Sepiida; family Sepiidae; genus Acanthosepion; species Acanthosepion esculentum. The sequence goes on from OZ038512.1 coordinate 34,875,114, forward strand.
TTCATTAGAGTGAAAACGAATGAATCT
>OZ038512.1:34880140-34922640 GCA_964036315.1 Acanthosepion esculentum
GATAGATGATGCATTATAAATGAAGAAGAAAATATTAGTAACAGCGGCGAATAGAAGAAGAAGAAGAAGAAGAAGAAGAAGAAGAAGAAGAAGAAGAAGAAGAAGAAGAAGAAGAAGAAGAAGAAGAAGCGAATTAATGATAGAAGATAAACGAAATGGATGATGATGATGTTGATGATATTGATGATGATGTTGATGATGATGCATTATAAATGAAGAAGAAAATATTAGTAACAGCGGCGAATAGAAGAAGAAGAAGAAGAAGAAGAAGAAGAAGAAGAAGAAGAAGAAGAAGCGAATTAATGATAGAAGATAAACGAAATGGATGATGATGATGTTGATGATATTGATGATGATGTTGATGATGATGCATTATAAATGAAGAAGAAAATATTAGTAACAGCGGCGAATAGAAGAAGAAGAAGAAGAAGAAGAAGAAGAAGAAGAAGAAGAAGAAGAAGAAGAAGAAGAAGAAGAAGAAGAAGCGAATTAATGATAGAAGATAAACGAAATGGATGATGATGATGTTGATGATATTGATGATGATGTTGATGATGATGCATTATAAATGAAGAAGAAAATATTAGTAACAGCGGCGAATAGAAGAAGAAGAAGAAGAAGAAGAAGAAGAAGAAGAAGAAGCGAATTAATGATAGAAGATAAACGAAATGGATGATGATGATGTTGATGATATTGATGATGATGTTGATGATGATGCATTATAAATGAAGAAGAAAATATTAGTAACAGCGGCGAATAGAAGAAGAAGAAGAAGAAGAAGAAGAAGAAGAAGAAGAAGAAGAAGAAGAAGAAGAAGAAGAAGAAGAAGAAGAAGAAGCGAATTAATGATAGAAGATAAACGAAATGGATGATGATGATGTTGATGATATTGATGATGATGTTGATGATGATGCATTATAAATGAAGAAGAAAATATTAGTAACAGCGGCGAATAGAAGAAGAAGAAGAAGAAGAAGAAGAAGAAGAAGAAGAAGAAGCGAATTAATGATAGAAGATAAACGAAATGGATGATGATGATGTTGATGATATTGATGATGATGTTGATGATGATGCATTATAAATGAAGAAGAAAATATTAGTAACAGCGGCGAATAGAAGAAGAAGAAGAAGAAGAAGAAGAAGAAGAAGAAGAAGAAGAAGAAGAAGCGAATTAATGATAGAAGATAAACGAAATGGATGATGATGATGTTGATGATATTGATGATGATGTTGATGATGATGCATTATAAATGAAGAAGAAAATATTAGTAACAGCGGCGAATAGAAGAAGAAGAAGAAGAAGAAGAAGAAGAAGAAGAAGAAGAAGAAGAAGAAGAAGAAGAAGAAGCGAATTAATGATAGAAGATAAACGAAATGGATGATGATGATGTTGATGATATTGATGATGATGTTGATGATGATGCATTATAAATGAAGAAGAAAATATTAGTAACAGCGGCGAATAGAAGAAGAAGAAGAAGAAGAAGAAGAAGAAGAAGAAGAAGAAGAAGAAGAAGAAGAAGAAGAAGCGAATTAATGATAGAAGATAAACGAAATGGATGATGATGATGTTGATGATATTGATGATGATGTTGATGATGATGCATTATAAATGAAGAAGAAAATATTAGTAACAGCGGCGAATAGAAGAAGAAGAAGAAGAAGAAGAAGAAGAAGAAGAAGAAGCGAATTAATGATAGAAGATAAACGAAATGGATGATGATGATGTTGATGATATTGATGATGATGTTGATGATGATGCATTATAAATGAAGAAGAAAATATTAGTAACAGCGGCGAATAGAAGAAGAAGAAGAAGAAGAAGAAGAAGAAGAAGAAGAAGAAGAAGAAGAAGAAGAAGCGAATTAATGATAGAAGATAAACGAAATGGATGATGATGATGTTGATGATATTGATGATGATGTTGATGATGATGCATTATAAATGAAGAAGAAAATATTAGTAACAGCGGCGAATAGAAGAAGAAGAAGAAGAAGAAGAAGAAGAAGAAGAAGAAGAAGAAGAAGAAGAAGAAGAAGAAGAAGAAGCGAATTAATGATAGAAGATAAACGAAATGGATGATGATGATGTTGATGATATTGATGATGATGTTGATGATGATGCATTATAAATGAAGAAGAAAATATTAGTAACAGCGGCGAATAGAAGAAGAAGAAGAAGAAGAAGAAGAAGAAGAAGAAGAAGAAGAAGCGAATTAATGATAGAAGATAAACGAAATGGATGATGATGATGTTGATGATATTGATGATGATGTTGATGATGATGCATTATAAATGAAGAAGAAAATATTAGTAACAGCGGCGAATAGAAGAAGAAGAAGAAGAAGAAGAAGAAGAAGAAGAAGAAGAAGAAGAAGAAGAAGAAGAAGAAGAAGCGAATTAATGATAGAAGATAAACGAAATGGATGATGATGATGTTGATGATATTGATGATGATGTTGATGATGATGCATTATAAATGAAGAAGAAAATATTAGTAACAGCGGCGAATAGAAGAAGAAGAAGAAGAAGAAGAAGAAGAAGAAGAAGAAGCGAATTAATGATAGAAGATAAACGAAATGGATGATGATGATGTTGATGATATTGATGATGATGTTGATGATGATGCATTATAAATGAAGAAGAAAATATTAGTAACAGCGGCGAATAGAAGAAGAAGAAGAAGAAGAAGAAGAAGAAGAAGAAGAAGAAGAAGAAGAAGAAGAAGAAGAAGAAGAAGCGAATTAATGATAGAAGATAAACGAAATGGATGATGATGATGTTGATGATATTGATGATGATGTTGATGATGATGCATTATAAATGAAGAAGAAAATATTTGTAACAGCGGCGAATAGAAGAAGAAGAAGAAGAAGAAGAAGAAGAAGAAGAAGAAGAAGAAGAAGAAGAAGAAGCGAATTAATGATAGAAGATAAACGAAATGGATGATGATGATGTTGATGATATTGATGATGATGTTGATGATGATGCATTATAAATGAAGAAGAAAATATTAGTAACAGCGGCGAATAGAAGAAGAAGAAGAAGAAGAAGAAGAAGAAGAAGAAGAAGAAGAAGAAGAAGAAGAAGAAGAAGAAGAAGCGAATTAATGATAGAAGATAAACGAAATGGATGATGATGATGTTGATGATATTGATGATGATGTTGATGATGATGCATTATAAATGAAGAAGAAAATATTTGTAACAGCGGCGAATAGAAGAAGAAGAAGAAGAAGAAGAAGAAGAAGAAGAAGAAGAAGAAGAAGAAGAAGAAGAAGAAGAAGCGAATTAATGATAGAAGATAAACGAAATGGATGATGATGATGTTGATGATATTGATGATGATGTTGATGATGATGCATTATAAATGAAGAAGAAAATATTAGTAACAGCGGCGAATAGAAGAAGAAGAAGAAGAAGAAGAAGAAGAAGAAGAAGAAGCGAATTAATGATAGAAGATAAACGAAATGGATGATGATGATGTTGATGATATTGATGATGATGTTGATGATGATGCATTATAAATGAAGAAGAAAATATTAGTAACAGCGGCGAATAGAAGAAGAAGAAGAAGAAGAAGAAGAAGAAGAAGAAGAAGAAGAAGAAGAAGAAGAAGCGAATTAATGATAGAAGATAAACGAAATGGATGATGATGATGTTGATGATATTGATGATGATGTTGATGATGATGCATTATAAATGAAGAAGAAAATATTTGTAACAGCGGCGAATAGAAGAAGAAGAAGAAGAAGAAGAAGAAGAAGAAGAAGAAGAAGAAGAAGAAGAAGCGAATTAATGATAGAAGATAAACGAAATGGATGATGATGATGTTGATGATATTGATGATGATGTTGATGATGATGCATTATAAATGAAGAAGAAAATATTAGTAACAGCGGCGAATAGAAGAAGAAGAAGAAGAAGAAGAAGAAGAAGAAGAAGAAGAAGAAGAAGAAGAAGAAGAAGAAGAAGCGAATTAATGATAGAAGATAAACGAAATGGATGATGATGATGTTGATGATATTGATGATGATGTTGATGATGATGCATTATAAATGAAGAAGAAAATATTTGTAACAGCGGCGAATAGAAGAAGAAGAAGAAGAAGAAGAAGAAGAAGAAGAAGAAGAAGAAGAAGAAGAAGCGAATTAATGATAGAAGATAAACGAAATGGATGATGATGATGTTGATGATATTGATGATGATGTTGATGATGATGCATTATAAATGAAGAAGAAAATATTTGTAACAGCGGCGAATAGAAGAAGAAGAAGAAGAAGAAGAAGAAGAAGAAGAAGAAGAAGAAGAAGAAGAAGAAGAAGAAGAAGAAGAAGCGAATTAATGATAGAAGATAAACGAAATGGATGATGATGATGTTGATGATATTGATGATGATGTTGATGATGATTCATTATAAATGAAGAAGAAAATATTAGTAACAGCGGCGAATAGAAGAAGAAGAAGAAGAAGAAGAAGAAGAAGAAGAAGAAGAAGAAGAAGAAGAAGAAGAAGAAGAAGAAGCGAATTAATGATAGAAGATAAACGAAATGGATGATGATGATGTTGATGATATTGATGATGATGTTGATGATGATGCATTATAAATGAAGAAGAAAATATTTGTAACAGCGGCGAATAGAAGAAGAAGAAGAAGAAGAAGAAGAAGAAGAAGAAGAAGAAGAAGAAGAAGAAGAAGAAGAAGAAGAAGCGAATTAATGATAGAAGATAAACGAAATGGATGATGATGATGTTGATGATATTGATGATGATGTTGATGATGATGCATTATAAATGAAGAAGAAAATATTTGTAACAGCGGCGAATAGAAGAAGAAGAAGAAGAAGAAGAAGAAGAAGAAGAAGAAGAAGAAGAAGAAGAAGAAGAAGCGAATTAATGATAGAAGATAAACGAAATGGATGATGATGATGTTGATGATATTGATGATGATGTTGATGATGATGCATTATAAATGAAGAAGAAAATATTTGTAACAGCGGCGAATAGAAGAAGAAGAAGAAGAAGAAGAAGAAGAAGAAGAAGAAGAAGAAGAAGAAGAAGAAGAAGAAGAAGAAGCGAATTAATGATAGAAGATAAACGAAATGGATGATGATGATGTTGATGATATTGATGATGATGTTGATGATGATGCATTATAAATGAAGAAGAAAATATTTGTAACAGCGGCGAATAGAAGAAGAAGAAGAAGAAGAAGAAGAAGAAGAAGAAGAAGAAGAAGAAGAAGAAGAAGAAGAAGAAGCGAATTAATGATAGAAGATAAACGAAATGGATGATGATGATGTTGATGATATTGATGATGATGTTGATGATGATGCATTATAAATGAAGAAGAAAATATTTGTAACAGCGGCGAATAGAAGAAGAAGAAGAAGAAGAAGAAGAAGAAGAAGAAGAAGAAGAAGAAGAAGAAGAAGAAGAAGAAGAAGAAGAAGAAGCGAATTAATGATAGAAGATAAACGAAATGGATGATGATGATGTTGATGATATTGATGATGATGTTGATGATGATGCATTATAAATGAAGAAGAAAATATTTGTAACAGCGGCGAATAGAAGAAGAAGAAGAAGAAGAAGAAGAAGAAGAAGAAGAAGAAGAAGAAGAAGAAGAAGAAGAAGAAGCGAATTAATGATAGAAGATAAACGAAATGGATGATGATGATGTTGATGATATTGATGATGATGTTGATGATGATGCATTATAAATGAAGAAGAAAATATTTGTAACAGCGGCGAATAGAAGAAGAAGAAGAAGAAGAAGAAGAAGAAGAAGAAGAAGAAGAAGAAGAAGAAGAAGCGAATTAATGATAGAAGATAAACGAAATGGATGATGATGATGTTGATGATATTGATGATGATGTTGATGATGATGCATTATAAATGAAGAAGAAAATATTTGTAACAGCGGCGAATAGAAGAAGAAGAAGAAGAAGAAGAAGAAGAAGAAGAAGAAGAAGAAGAAGAAGAAGAAGAAGAAGCGAATTAATGATAGAAGATAAACGAAATGGATGATGATGATGTTGATGATATTGATGATGATGTTGATGATGATGAATTATAAATGAAGAAGAAAATATTATTAACAGCGGCGAATAGAAGAAGAAGAAGAAGAAGAAGAAGAAGAAGAAGAAGAAGAAGAAGAAGAAGAAGAAGAAGAAGAAGAAGAAGAAGCGAATTAATGATAGAAGATAAACGAAATGGATGATGATGATGATGACGATGATGATGATCCAATAAAGGTCCCAAGAGCCAATAAAGTCAAAATTTTACTGAAAACTTTTGTTCGAGCAAAATAATTTTTAATTTGATGGATTCGTTTTCTACGGTTTATCAACCCTTTAAACCTAGAAAATAATTTTAGAAGAATTTTTGTTTTAGATAATTATGGTTTATTAATGGTTAATCGTATTAAGTAATTCACATCTGGCGGGAGAAGAGGGGTATCCATACCTTTTTTCCAGGATGATTTTCCCGTAAGTGAACAAAACAAGCACAACCAGAATTAGAACTCAGTTGTCAGATTAACAATTCCGGGCATTTACTCTTTACACTCACCAGAGATCCGAGCTTACAGCACCTGTTATTCCCAAGTGGTCACCCATCTAGATACTGACAAGGCTGGACGTTGCTTACCTTCGATGGTCAGGCGTAAGAAAGTGGGATAAGAAGTTCAATTTGTTAGGTTATGTAGGAATGATAAAGGTTAAGCCTAAGATTAAACCTAGGTTAAGTTTCTGGTGATCGGGAAAACATCCTATTAGAGGTCTGTTCCACAAACTATCTAGCTAAAAAAAAATATCCAAATATCACGCCATCTTACTAATGGAATACGAAGCGAGTGAGGGTGATTCGTCCCAGTGCACATGGCATGACAAGTATCCGATGCAAAGGTCCGGGCTGGAGAAAGGAAGGAATATAGCTCCCCTAGATGCAAGCCGCTAGTGGCTCGCTGGCCGACCGCCAATAGCAACGGCAGCGGTCCCCTTGCGGCAGCCAGCGGTGGGCCTCTAGCGTTCCGCCAATGCTAACATTGCTGAGAAGAACATGCCGGCGATCCGACAGTGGGCCACCAGCTGTAAACGCTAGTGGCATGTAACCCAGTGGTAGATTGGGTGTGTCAGCGTGTAGGGCAATGGTATGTCACTCAGTGGCATCTCATCCAGGGGCAGATTGGTGACTGGCGTGTAGGGTAGTGTCAAGCCACCCAGTGGCAGATTGGTGGCTTGCGTGTAGGGTCGTCAGTAAAGGGCGTGTAGCATTTCATCTGCGCAAGAGGGATCGTAGGTTGGAAATAATTCCTCACCCACAAGGCCTGTTTTGAACGTTTTTGAATTCTATCCAGACACAGAAGTGAGAACTGCTAAGTTCTAGCCCTGGCTTGGCAGCAATATATTATTTTGAGTCTGATCTGGCTCTTGTAGAAATAGAGGTTATAATGAATTCTTGGTTAAGCTGCGAACCTTTCAGTATCCTCTTCTGTAAAATATAAAGTCAATATTTTATATTGCAAAGAAAGAACGCGGAGCCAATCTTTCATGTAAACTGAATCTTAATACATTCTTGGCATCTATGGCATCTTGGCATCTATGCATGACATAATTTGATTTTGTTTTGCAGGGAACTTGCAAGATAGTATACAATTATTAAAATTGAGAATGCATTTAACATGAGTTACGTTTTTATATCCAAACCAAACATTTAAATTAAAATTACACCTGCATCGCCTCTCGGGACCCAATCAGAGTCGCAATGAATTATTATTCCCTCAGTTGATTTAAGGTATGACTCAATGATCCCTCACTGTGCATACATTGAATTTTGCCCAAACTAGGGAGGACGTATCGATCGTACTGAAATTTTACAGCGTTCAATTAAAATGGAGAAGATTTTAATACAGAATCAAACATTAAAGCGTTTGTAGGACGGAAAATAATCCATTACCCTCGAGGCCGAGTAAACGCCTTTGTACACGATCGAAATTTGAAAGTGAACACTGGGAAGCTTCTGCACACACACACACACACACACACACACACACACACACACATATATATATATATATATATATATATGAAGAAATATAGTCTTAAAATGTGCTATATTTATGGGATAAAGTGCTCAATATCAGAGATAGAGGGTGTATAAATATAAAAGTGAACATAGAAGTCAACACTTAGAGGCGTCAGTCTGTTTCATGCGAGATGCAATCGTCAGGCACCTAGTGCTGTTATTTTTCTCGGCTATTTATATATACGGGTCAGTGGTGCATTGTGGGTAGTCTATTTTGGCGGTTATTTTTACCGGAAGTCGTTTATTTATTTATTTATTTATGTCAAATTATTTTGCTTGTTTTTATTTAATTTAATTTTTATTTTTTATCTTATATATTTATTTATTTATTTTATTTTTATCGGTGTATATATTATTTTGATCGATATATATATATATATATATATATATATATATATATATATATATATATATATATATATATAAGTAATAATTAGGAGGATTTGATAAATGTAATTAAGTAATTCATCGAGTCTGAAACCTTAACAGAATGCAGAAAGCACTGGACGGCCGTTTCGTCCTATATTTGGGACTCATCAGCAGTGCGCATCCACTACCGAGAATTGAAACCCTGACAGTTAGGTTGTCAAGCGAACACCCTACCAACTGTTCTACGGGCCTCGGTGAGGTAGCAAATCAGACTCAATATAGCGCCACTCACTCACATTATTCCGTGGTGGAACCCAACTGAGATTCTCTCTAGCCATAGGACTGTGTCCCCGGGAGCCACGACTACTATCACCAAGCCGCACCAACTGGAGCATTAGAAGCCGGATCTACTCGCCAATCATTTACTAAGGCCTAATGAGATGTGTTAATGTACATCGAAACATGATTGCATATTTGTAGCGTTTTTACATGCTTTTAATGTAATATCCTAAAATAAAGAATATTGCCTTACTTTTGTATTGGGCCCTCTTTTAAATTGAATGTTACAAATGTCGTAACTCATTTTCATTTTACATGCATATATATATATATATATATATATATATATATATATATATATATATATATATATATATATAACAAAAAGGCTTAAACACTAATATTCCATGGTCATAACTTATTCCATTGGAATCGTAAATACGATCCAATTCATCAGACCTACGAAATTTTTATACATATATGTATGTATGTATGTATGTATATTTATATATTTTTACCACTAATATTATCAATATATATATATATATATATATATATATATGTGTGTGTGTGTGTGTGTGTGTGTGTGTGTGTGTGTGTGTGTGTCTGTGTGTGTCTGTGTGTGTGTGTGTGTGTGTGGAGAGAGAGAAGAGAGAGAGAGAGAGAGCCGAATTCATTTACAGTCTTTTCTCGTTTTCCATCACTTCAGTTAGTAGGTATCCCACGCTGTTATATTAGAAGATCTCCCCGGAATGGTGAAATGTATTAAGATCCAGGTGGTAAATTTACTGTAGATGACTTTTACGTTTGGGTGTTAATCTGAGAATAGTGCGGAGAATTCGGAAATTGTTGGATGACTCTAATGTTGATTTTGAAGGTGTTTGCAGTTTTCTCTAGTAATACCGCCGTTATGCCTCCAGTCGTCATCTCACAGGGCTTTAGACTCAAAAGGGAGGCTTACATCAAGTGCCTTGAGGTGCTAGTGCTGCCCTGGTTGAAGAGAGAGGTTACTAGAAGACTCTATGTCTGGCAACAGGAATCTGCACCACGCCACACAAGTGGGAGAACCCAGTCATGACTGTCATCAATTTCTACAACCTCATCGCCCCTTACATTCGTCCGCCTAACTCCACAGACAGAAACCGCCTTGTTTATTATGTGTGAGGCGCAGTAAGCGAGAGGCCAGCAAAACTGTAGTTACACCAAAAATGAACTTATGGTCAGGATTATGGCATCATTCACCAACTTAAACTAGGAGACCACCCAGAAGAGGAACAGTAGCTTCCGAAGTAGTATGGAGACCGTGATTAAAGCTAATGGCGATTTTATTGAATAAATGTACTCTTTAATGTTTCAAGATATTTCTGTATGATTTTGGTAAATATATCTGTTAAAATAAGATGTCAGTGTTAGTTTCATTTATGCATAATTTAGACGACAGTTTATCCATCGCACATAGTAATACATTTTATCACTTATATTATGTTTGGTGCCGAGTCCAGGGAACTTATAATTATCGGGATATGTTTGTTTTTTGTTTTTTCGATTAAATTACATAAGCTTCTTTGGTTTTTGTTGAGAATCTCGGAATATAGATCAAGCGCGCTACGTTAGTTATGGCGGTAGCAATGAATGTACGGACGAATGGTAGATTTATAACTGTTTAAAATGGATTCTGACGAGAAAAAACTGTATATTGTTTCCTTAAAATATTGATACTGAAACGACGTATCGAAGTAAAATTAATTTTTCTCCATAAGCCCTCGATCCTACCTATTCTGTCCTCTTTGCAAGGAATCTGAACATTTCAATGTATCTATAATGCAGATTTTCATAAATTTTCCCTTGCCTCCGTTTGAAATATGTGGCCTTTAATATTGGGGGAACAGTCGCAGGCATATAAAACAAAGATTTTCCGAAACGTAATAAGGATATTATTTGTTTGTCATATCGAGTCGAGTATCTATTCGAAATTCTATGAATAAATCCAGAGATTACGAAAAGCTTCCCGCTTTCATTTACTTCCCAGTTCGAGATTAATTTGCATCTGCGCCATGTAAGAGAATGAATATCGTCCGTTTTCTTTGAAATTTAGAGAAGATTTTTTGTTGTCAAATATACTTGGTTATTCTGTTGTTTCTGTTTTTGCTTTAGCAACCTTGCACTTTATCTTTTATTATTGTGATAATTCCACTCCAAGCAAAACGACGAAGCAAATTGCAACAGGGAAATTAATTAAAAATCACCGCACTTTTTCTAACGGCACGTGTTGTGTAAATTTTCTAAAGGCATTTTTTTATTATTTTTAATACCTTAAAAAGCATATTTGTTTATTATATGAGACAATGTAGTTAAATCCGGAGAACCAAATAAGACATCTCGGCTTCACTCCTTTTCCAACCGCTATAACTATGCTTCCTATTCTACAAGTATTTTCATCGAAATTGATAGGGTGAAATCTTCCCTTTGACACCGCCACTTTTCGAGGAAATGAAGATTGTCTTGAATGGCCACTCTTCTAGATCATTTTAAATAAATGAAGGTATCCACTAGAGCTATATCCTCGGGCATATTATATTCTTAATTTTTGTCACTGACTCAGCATCTATGCCGAAAACACAATTATTTATTCCTGTCTTAAGCGTAAGTCTGAGAGATGAGGTAGTCAAATTGCTAGCTAACGTCGAAAATGACCTTTATTTATAACTGGAGTAAGAAATGTTTCCTTAATTTTAACACCTCCAAAACTAAACTGATCTCTTTAAATCGTATTAGAGAACTCTGTTTTGGTTCCATCTGATATGAATTTGAAAGATTATATCGAATCATATGTTAAGACTGCTGCTATGAAAGATGATTCACTATTTCGTCCTACATAATTTTGCTTACCCGAATCTGTCTTGCACCTTTCTAAATATACCATTCGTCTATGCATTGAATACATCGCTCCTTTTGGTCTGGTACTTTTCCTATGTGTCTAGATTTCCTGGACAAAGTCCAAAGAATAATTCGTAAGGTTATCGGCAGTGACCTGTCATTTCAATCATTTTCCCAAAGTCTTAATGTACGTTCCCTGTGACTTTTCGATAAATATTTTCATGATAATTATTCTGATGAACTTTATTCATTGATGTATTTAAGCGAGGTACTATTGAAGTCGCATAATTCCACTGATGAAATTGCTAGATGCAACCGTAAGTTCTATTTCAATCGTTTCTTCTCTCCCTCCGTCAATATCTCTTGCCTTCCTACGATCTTCAAAAATTTAAATGCAATGTCAATCGTCATCTTCATTCTCCTTGAATCCTGTCCTTTCTTCCCAGTAACGGCTTTTCAGTAACCCACCGTGCGTCTTAGGAGTTTTATCACCTTGTTTCGGAGATAAAATTGCTAAAAACAAATAACTGCAATGTATGATTAGTAATTTATGTGATGAACCAGTCATTAAAATTAGTTCCCCAAAACGGAAATTATTTATAGTTGAAATTATTTATAGTGGGTTTCTAAGCGTAGCTCGTTGCAGTACAAGGCGAAAAGTGTTGGGCACCTAGTGAGAATCTAACTCACTACTCAGTTGTAACTGATCTAGCAAGACAAACTTGGTAACTATTACACCATTTGACAAGTCCTCAAAAAAAGGAAATTACTTCTGACTCAAATTAATATGTATAGAATATACTTGAATTTGTTGATTTTGTATAGTAGTATATCAATCTTATTTACTGACGAAATCTGAATATTTTATACACAATTTTATGGCTTCAACTAAACATATTTTGAATACAATTGTATGCTTTCAACTACAGATATTTTTTCACAATTTTATACTTTCAGGATAAACGTATCTTTTATAGATATATAATTTGTAGATGATTTCTTGCAGGTGTTATATATTTTGGTATATGTCTTTAGGGTAGGATATTACGCTGACTGTTTAAATAGTTTTCACATGTTCGTTTCCTGGTAGTATGTATAGCTTACAAGTACTAACTTAGTACATTCAATTAAAATGTATCACAAATAGTTTTGCATTTTGAATGTTTTTAGCACACCATTATCAGTATTCATTTTTTCACTTCGATGAATTAATTATAAAAAAATATATTGTTATATTTTTAAAATGAATTCCTGTTCTTCTTAAGAGAATCGTAAGACAATTTCTCTTTTCGTGTAAATGAAAAAAAAGTCTAGAAGAAAAATAAAGTTAATTGTTTCAATATTTTCAGATAATTTTCTCATGTTGTATTTTTTGTAGTATATATTTCTCAGAGGTGCTAAGTAAGTACATTCAGTTAAAATGTGTTTCATCGTGAGTCCGGTTCATCTTCATTCATCAGCAAGTATAAATGGGTGAGATATTTGTGGGCTGTGTGCACAAAACGTAATTGAATTTTCTTTGGAGAATAATGATGATAAACAAAAAAAAAATTACTGAAAATTAATTATGACTTAATTTAAGAATATTAAAAAATCGGAGCCATGATTTAATTTTCTCACCACATACCTTATCTGACGCCGAGGTTTGAAATTTTCATATTCTCCGAAGGTCTTCAGGTATTTGTCGATGGCATTCGATCAGAAATCTTTATTTTTAATTCATGAAGAAATCGAATAGACAATAGGCTTCTAACTTCTTCTTGCTGTTTTTTTTCTTACCGATTATTTTCCTTCTTTTTTTTCTTCCCAATCTGTCATGGCGGTCGCCACTGCCCACCGACATAAAAATATATTATATATTTCAGTTTTATCGTTCGCATTCCTTTATGAAATTTAACTTATAACGAATAGGTCGCTATATGTTTTTGAATTAAGCAGAAAGCTTTACATGAAGCCATACGTCGATGGATTAATTTTCTATTTCTAATTAATTAAATCAGTGTAATTAGTCCAAATTGCGTTCGTTTTCAAAAATTAAAAAAGAAATATTTATTAGAAGTCTTAGGGATTATCTTCCCAGATTCACTGACAATCGACACCCCACCCCTACAAAAAGTTACCTGGCCTCCCTCTGACGGTCTTCTTCTTTCCATTCGGAAATTTAATTAAATATTGAATTTCCATTTCTTTGAAGAGTACAATTGTGTAATGACAGAACGTGACCTTTTCTCGTGACAATATTTTTTCCCCGAAAGTTAGACATTCTAAATTCTATTAAAATCACAATGAATATTTTAATTTTAAAATATGCTTTCAATTATCTTTCGACAGAATGGGAATTAAACAAAGATCGTCTCAAGAAGAGGTAACCATAATATGAAAATAACAATAAAAATCATCCTCTATTGATTGGCGGTTAGCAAAATATTTTCACATACCATTGAAGAGTGTTTTGATCCTCACAAAATGCTCAAATGATGTAGCCTTGTGTCAAAATAAGGTAAACATATCAAATAAGATAGGCTAAGTGTTCGTTGCTTCCTTGAACGCACCATGGTTTCGTCTTAGCTCGAATCCTGTATGACCACTTGTATCAAGCTATGCCTGTCAGCTAGGGCGGCTAGATAATCCCTGTTGACGCTTACTCGAGTATTTCGTTCCTTGTTCAGAGCTAACCTGAGGTTTATACTGCAATTTTGCTCAATAGGCCTTACTTACGGTTTCTTGGAAAAAGCGCATAAGTTGACGTGATCACCAGTTCTAACAAGGCCAGTACGTTCACACCCTTGGTCACGATGACTTGTGACAACTTCCGAATAGCTTCACTAGTATAACGTTTGACTCACCCGGTATTTCCCCCCTCTATTGAGTGACATACACATAAACCCATCAATGGTTTTGGACATCGTCTCAAAATTAGACTCCCATAAGTCTAGTGGCGGGGACGGGATACAAGCCGTTGTCCTGAAGAAATGTGTTCCTGATCTGGCACCACTCCTCTCCAAACTATATAACTATTGACTCTTGCTTTCCAGCCTGTTGGAAGACCTTATCTGTTGTCTCTGTCTTTATCCTTCTGACCCACCTAACAACGTCCTATCAGTCTCCTAGCACTCTTCGGCAAAGTCTTCGAGGCTTTAATCAACGCTGAAGTGGTGAAGCACCGTACGTCTCATGATCTACTCTTAGACAAGCAACATTCTTTCCGCTTTTCCCGGTCCACCGCTGACGTGCTCACGGCCAAAACTGAATTTGTATACAAAGCACTTGACAATAACGGAGAAGCTCGGGCCGTAGCCCTAGATATCTCTAAAACGTCTGATGGGGTCTGGCACAGTGGCCTTCTTCGGAAGCTTCAGGGATACGGCATTACAGGACGATTATTTGACTTAATAAAATCATTCCTGTCAAACCGTGAAATGAAGGTCGTCCTTAATGGGTTCTCCTCCAATTCCTTTCATACAAACGCTGGTGTCTCCCAAGGCTCTATCCTGGGTCCTACATTGTTTCTGATCTTCCTCACCCATCTCCATGATGTCATCAACTCCCAAGTTGACATCTACGCTGACGACATTACTATTTACTCCTGCCTCAACAGTAGATCCGGCATCGTTGACAAAACTTACCTGAACGTAGGCCTTGAGAAGGACCTCCAATTTGTGATTGACTGGTCAGGAAATGGCTTGTAAACTTTAATGCCTCTAAAATGAAACTGCTCTCAGTTATCCGCCATAGAGAACCCTCCCTGCCTCCCATCAGCGCCTTTATGCGCCTGCTTGGTCTGACGCTGTCCACTGACCTGAAGTGGAACAACTACATTGAATCTATACCTTCATCTACATGCAAGGAAAGTTACTTCTCTGTGTCGCGCCAGAAAGTTTTTCTCGACTGAGTTCATCCTTCAAATCTACAAATAAACCATTCGTCCTTGCATGGAATATTGCTGTCATATATGGTCGGGTGCTTCCGCTGTTCATCTTAAGGTCCTCGACAAAATCCACAGACGGATATGCAACGCGAATGGCTCTGATCTGGAAGCCCATCTACAGTCACTATCTCACAGACGTGCTGTGGCTTCCCTCTGACTTTTCTACGAGTATTTTAATGGCAATTGCTCAGACGAGTTTCTTTCGCTGGTTCTTAAACTGCATGAATTTAAGCATGCTACTAGTTTGGTATCTCGGTTCCACACTTTCACTGTTGAAACGGTTAAATGTAGCCGTCTTTTATACTTCAACAGTTTCTTATCTCGCACCTCCCGCCAGTGGAACTCTCTGATAGCTATAATCTTCAAATATTCAAATGTAATGCCAATTGTCATCTTCTGACTTGAAGTTGATCCCCGATCTTCTCTTTATCCTTTTCCCAAATACTCCTCTTTTCTCTTACTCTCACTCTCTGTAATTCCTTGCGTGCTAGTGGCACTTCCGTCTTGCTTGGGGTGATTTGCTTAAAAAAAAGAAAGACCCTTCCCAACGATATGGCTTTGCAGACAATATACATTGCGAAGAAGATGAACACGTCCGTCTGGGGAAGAACCTGGATATAACCAGTTATGTTATGAAGATTAATTCCGAAAAGAAAAAAATACAAACTCACAGTGAATAACTGAAACATGCTTTCAATCCAGATAAATGTCGACGGTGAATAACTTAAAGTAATTCGAATATTTTGGCTGGGTTATCAGTGAAGAGGACTTCAGAATATAAATATTTTCATGTGTAGTACAATCAGTGGAGTTGTCGCAAAACTAAAACCCATCTTGAAATACGAAATCATTTGTCTGACAACAAAGAGCAGACGGTCGTATGCATTTTGGTCTTTTCAGCCATTGAGTTCGCCTGTTAATCTTGGATATCAACAGTAAAATTCCCTGCAAAACATCCAAGCATTAGAAACTGAATGTTACAGAACCGTCCATCATGAACCTCATTACAAACGGCGCGGAGCGAAAGTTCATCAGACAAATAAAAAACAATATACAGAAATACCTTATAACAACCGACAAAAAGATGAAATGGCATAGACGCATCATAAGAGCCAACGATCTTTCCGCTGCCATCCAAACAGTGTATCTCCTGAGGAAAAAAGAATATGAGGCAGAAAGAGGAAACAGCAGACTGAAAGAATCAAGGAGTGAACTGGAAGATCCTTCAGCGAGACTCTAACATTGGCATGTAATCGAGATATAATTGTCTCGGTTGACTGACAATGTTTGAATTTCTCTGAACGAGCTGCTCAAGTACGTTGTTACTATATGGCCACACCCGGTCATTGAGGTGGTGATGGTGGTGATGATGATGATGAACTCTTGAGAATTGGTGCAAAGGGTGCAATGGTTAAATTGTCGTCATTTTATATTTTTAATCTCGCGCATGCGCGTTGTTTGCTTTTCATTCGTTTTGACAGCGCAGTATACTAGGGTCAGTTGAGCACCGTCTGTGAGAAAAATGATGCAATTCACTCTGCCAGAGATTTGGAAATGGCATGCAATATTTCTTGGCATTCGCACCAGAGGTTCCAATACAGACTCCTCACATTGACTCCCATTTTCAGAGTGACTGTGAGTCAATCTGAGTAGAGTGAAAAGGAATCGGAAAGAGTTGGATTAGTCTAATGAGGTTTACGTAGGTACGGCCCCTCGGGAAACGCACACTAATCATCCTGATCAGAACATAACTCTGCACCATGACATACAAGTAGGTGACCCCAGTCATGGCTGTCAGATAATTTCTGCGACTACATCACTCCTTACATATGGCCAGCTAACTCTCCAGACTGCAACCATTTTGATTATTATGTGTGTAGTGCAGTTGAACGAGACACTTGCATAAATCTTTTTAAGACCAAACATGAACTGTAGGCAATAATTATGGCAGCATTCACAAACTTAAACAAGGAGACCATCCAGAAGAGAAGCCGGAGATTCAGAAATCGTCTGGGGGTCATGATTGAAGAAAATGGCGATTTTATTCAATAAATTTACTCTTTCGTATTTCAAGATATTTTTGTGCAATGTTGATAAATATATCTGCTAAAATAAGTTGTCAGTTTTACTTTCATTTTTGCTTAATTTAGACGACAATTTATCTATCGTCTCCTGGAAATATGATCGTGATGATCATGATAATTATGTAAAAGAAATCAACCTTCTTTCAAAGAATTAGGACTTAAATTAACCTTCTCCAAGACAGAAACTATGATCTAGAATTGAAATTAAAGCTAGTGCTAACATATACCTTAAAGTAGACTCTGAGTCGTACTCTGCCCGTAGAAAGTTTGACAATTGACAGTGTACTGCCTGACTCCGATGGAGCGATATTTAGCGGCCACCCCACTGCAGACTACGTGCAACACAAGGTCAAGTTTTCTGTGGGGAAACCGAGCGTTTCCACCCGGGCCACTGTTCAAAATTTACCCAGCTCCTGCCAAAGCGGGTCCGGGTGCAGTACTGGTCAGCTTTTCACAGCCTGTCCGATGACTGAACGTCTGAGTCACCCTCCGATCGAAGACGGAGGTATTGTCTCCCTCTGCCTGAAGACAGAGGTCCAGTCTAGTCTGGTCTTGTTTTGTTTAGAGCCTGGGACTGACTCCGACAGATTTCTCTGACTCATTTGGAGTTCTTTATTTAAAGCGTTTTGCCTAGTTCATTTTTGTTCATTTGTTAGACATAAAGAGGTGATACTGATATTCAAATTCATCTTATCTTAAATAGTAGCAGTCAAATACACCCAGCACAAATTTACTTTACCTAGTTAAACGGGGATATCTATACCCCTTGGGAGTATGCGTAGCAAGTTCTGGGTGTATGGGACTAAAAGTAAAAGTCTGTTTTATGTAGTCGAGATACTAAAAAAACTTGCACATTAATGTTCTCTTGCTTTTTCTTGTGTAATAAAACTGAATTATAACTTTATTTTGCTTTCAGTAAAAAAAATATAATAAAGTTATCAATGCTTATGTGTTTTTTTTTTCATGTTCTATTCCTAGCAATCCATATCTAAAGTACAGTAAATTCAAGCGATTGTAATATTTGGAAGACATACTGGCAAATAATAGGATTGGTGATAATTCTTTCGACAGTCAAGTGACGGGGGTAGGGGACCATATTGGAAAATCTATTGGGGGTCTGGAATAACCAAAAGTTTAAGAAACCCTGGTTTAAATGTTTATTTTATTTTTCAAATTTTCTAATAGCGTCCAACTCTAAAAAGTAAAAGTTTGGAAGGAAAGAACGAAGCAACTAAACCATTGAAAATCAATAACTCGAATGTAGTAATAGCCTGCAAGTTTAACTTGCGAATTGATTCATTTGTTTGTTCATAATGGCTTATCAACCCAGTTCGACATGAAAAGCCGAAACCTATTTTGAATTTTAAGGTTAATTACTGTTTTTTTTTCTGAGTGAATATCAGATCTGATCAAAAAGTTTAGGGACTCTAGATATTAAAAAAACCACAACACATATCACTTTCGTTATTTTGGAATCTTTTTTTGGTTGGTCCATATACGTTTTGGTCAGCCCTAAACATACATAAATAGACGGGGTCTGATCAAAAAGTATCAGAACTGGTGCTATAAAAGGAAAACTACAATGTATATCAATTCAGGATTTCATCTCCTTCGAGGTAGTTCCCTTCTGAAGCCACACATTTTATCCAGCGTTGTTCCCGTTGTTGGAAGCATTCCTAGTACTCCATTTTGCTATAGCGAGCATCATCCCTTGCCGCATTCTCCTGGATTTTCTCGACGTCTTGAAATCTCGTCCCTTTCAAGTACGATTTGATTTTTAAAGAGGAATAAGACGCAAGGAACGAGACCTGAAGAATATTGTTGTTTCTGACCCAGGGAATGTTGTCCCTTGGCAAAAACGGCTGCACAAACCATGGAATCCCTATGGTGTGGTGAGACGACCACGCGTTAGAAACATTACTTCCAAGCATTTCTATGAACAACGGTATGGAGCAAAACGTTATAACTTGTGTATATGCGACCGAGTTCAAGATTAATCTGTGCCAAGCGGCTTTACCTCGGCGGACATTAGCTCTTTAAGCATTGCAATAATCCGGATAATAACTTTAAGTTTTTGAGATAACAATAATTTTCAACATACAAATCTTACTATTTTATCTCTATTTGTGAGGGAGAGGTTGATTCATGCCTCTGCCAAAGATATTTGTACGTAAGTGAATGTAACGAATTCGACTAAAATTCGAACTCCTCATCATGGGTCGCTATCCATTACACCAGTCACACAGCCTCTAGTTTGCTGAAAAAAGCTTCCACTGTGGAAGAATCAGTCTAAACTTAGGAAATCGTTATTATAAAGTATTGCCTTTAGAACTTATGCTAATAAGTGCTGCGTGTGTTTGCTTCGATAATTTAGGATCCATAGCCATTTAACGAGTTAACAAAGCGAATACCACCAGGTTGATAAAGCGGAGACTTATTACTGCCACCAGTCAGCCAAAGTTAGAAAGTATATTTTCCGCTCAAATCAGTTGTCTTGGATTAGTTTCCGAAAATAAAAAGATAATGTTTGGGTTCGCTCAGGTGCAAAGTTTGATTAAAAGAGTATAGATTCTGAGACGTCTTCGGGAGTCTTCTGATTCTGATTATTATTATTCTTCCAATTCTCTTGCTTCTTCTTCTTCTTTTGATTATACTTCTTCTAATGCTGATTCATTTTCTTCTGTTTCTTCTTCCATGTCTTTTTTTGAATTCTTGTCTTTCTTCTTTCGTGTCTTCTAATTCTTCTGTTTCTTTGGATTCGTATTCTTCGGATTGATCTTTTTTATTCTTCATCTGGTTCTTTTTCTGGTTATTCTTCCTATTCTTCTTATTCTGTTTCTTCTTCTTCTTCTTCTTCTTCTTCTTCTTCTTCTTCTTCTTCTTCTTCTTCTTATTATTATTATTATTATTATTATTATTATTATTATTATTCTGAATATTCTTCTAATGATTATTGTGCTGATCCTGTTTCTTCTGATTCATCTGCTGATTCTTCTTCTGATTGTGGTTCTTTTTCTGGGTATTCTTCTTATTCTTCTTTTTATTTTTCTTCTTCTTCTACTTCTTCTTCTTCTTCTTCTTCTTCTTCTTCTTCTTCTTATTATTATTATTATTATTCTAATGGTTCTTGTGCTGATGCTGATTCTTCTTCTGATTTTGTTTCATCTTCTGATTTCGATTCTTCTTCTTCTTCTTTTTCTTCCGATTCTTTTTTCTGATTTTGATTCTTCTTTTAATTCTTCTTCTGTTTATTCATCTAATTATATTCTTCTAATTCTATTTTTCTTCTGATTCTTCATCGACTTATTCTTATTCAGATTCTTCTTCGCATTCGTCTTCTGATTTATCTTCTTTTATATCTTCTAAATATTCTTCCTCTTTCTATACTTCTGATTCTTCTTCTTTGTCTTCTTGTACTCAACATCTGATTCTGATTCTGTTTCTTATTATTATCCTCATTCTAATTCTTCTTCTTATTCTGATCCTTTTTCTTCTTCTGGTTTTTTCATTCTGATTCTGATACTTCTGATTTTCCTTCGCTTTATTCTGATTCTTCTTCTGATTTTGTTTCTCCTGGTTCTGATTTTTCTTCTAATTCATTTTCTGATTCATCTTCGGATTTTTCTTCTTCTGATTCTCCTGTTTTTTTTTAATTCTTCGTCTTGTTCTTTTTCTGACTCGTCTTCTTCTGATTCTCATTTTTCTGATTCTTCTTCTTTTGACTCTGATTTTTCTTCTGATTCATCGTCTGATTCTTCTACTTGTGATTCTTCCGATTCTGATCATACGGATTCTTCTCCTTCAGATATTGCTCCTTCTGACTCTGATCCTTCTTCTTCGTCTGATTGTGATTAAACTTATTATTATTATTTCTGATTGTTTCGCTCGTTCAGTCTCTGATCTTCTTTTTTCTGATTATTCTTCTCATGCTTCTTTTTTTGATCCTGTTTCTTCTTCTTCTGATTCAGGTTTTTTTCTCACAATAACAGTCAGAATAAAAGCTATAAATAGGAGCAGGTACTGCCTTTTGGAGAGGGAAGTTTTCAGCAATACGCTCTGAGAGTCTGACCGAACATTCTTGCAGTAACAGTCTCGTTTGTATATGTTTGTATTACTGTTTCTGTTAATATATTTGTTTAACTCAGTTCCTCACCTGTCTCTTTATTTCTGGCGCTAACAAGGCCACAAAAGTCTTCTAATTGTGATACTTCTTTTACGACTTCTTCTGTTACGTATTCTTCTGATTCTCCTAATTCTTCTTCTTTGATTCTTCTCATCTTCTTCGGATTCTTCGTCTTCATTTAATTTTTCTTATTTTGATTCTTCTGCTTATTATTATTATTATTGTTGTTGTTGATGATTTTATTTCCTTTGATATATGCCGTTTACACATTTATTTCCGGGTCCCGCCAAGGAACCTAAGGTTAGAAATGGCATCATGACAATTTACACTTACAAAAAACAAAAAAAATTAATAAATGAAAAAAACATATGTTACATATATAAAGCCCTTCGTAAAGTGTGGGCTGTACTTGTGAGAACAATTTTTTGTATTTCCTTGAGGCATAGGCTTCCAGGAATCCCTTCAATTAGTCTACTGGAATCTTTTCCAACCAATACTAGTGGTCCAACTACAACAGGGATTGTTGATGTTCCCATGTTCCACATTTTTGAGATTTCGATTTCAAGGTCCTTGTATTTTGATAGCTTTTTGAATATCTTCAAAGATACATTGCAGTCTGCAGGGACTGCAATATCAATAAGGAGGCACTTTTTTTGTTTGTAGTCTTTAATAACAATGTCTGGGCGGTTGGTTTTGATTGTTCTGTCAGTGTGTATTGTGTAGTCCCATAGAATTGTAACAGGTCCTATCTCCGTAACCGGGTCTGGGTGGTGTTTATACCAGTTTCTTTCAGTTTCCTTCCCGTAGAAGTTGCAAATTTTCCAGTGCAGATGTTGGCCCACTCTCTCATGCCTGGTTTTATACTCAGTGGGTGCCAATATCGTGTAACCTGATGCAACCAGATACAAGATGATTATTATTATTATTTCCTTTGATTTCTGGCGCTTACAGATTTCTTTCAGGGTCCCGTCCAGGGACCTAAGGTTAGAAATGGCATCATGACACATTCCACTGACACAAAAAAAATTACATAGATAAAGTACTTAGTAAAGTGTCGGCTGTACTTGTGAGAACAATTTTTGTATCTCTTTGAGGCACGGACTTCCAGGGATCCCTTCAATTAGTCTACTGGAATCTTTCCAACCAATCCTAGGGCTCCAACTACAACAGGGATTGCTGATGTTCCCATGTGTCGCATTTTTCAGATTTCTATTTCAAGGTCCCTGTATTTTGACAGCTTTTTTAATATCTTCAAAGATACATTGCAGTCTGCAGGGACTGCCATATCAATAAAGAGGCACTTTTCTTTTGTTTGTGGTCTATTATTGTTATTATTTTATTTCCTTTGATTTCTGGTGTATACTCATTTCTTTCCGTATCCCAACGAGAGACCTAAGGCATCATGACATTTTCCACTGGGCTTTTTTGATGAAAAAAAAAACCCCAAACCCTAAGATCACACATCTTTTACATAGATAAATCGCTTTAATATGTAAGTTGTACTTGTGAATACATTTTTTTTGTATTTCTTTAAGACATGGGTACCCAGGAATCTCTTCAATGAGTCTATCGGGACCTTTTCCAATCAATCCGAGAAATTCAAGTACAACTGGAATTACTGATGTCCTCATGTGTCACATTTTTGAGATTTCCATTTCAGGATCCTTGTATGTAGGCGATTAGCTTTCATTGTGTGTCTGTGTGTATTTTAAAGTCCCATAAAATTGTTACAGGTCCTATCTCTTTAACCGGGTCTGGGTGATGTTCATACCAGTTTATTGCAGTTTCCTTTCCGTAAAAGTTATTATTATTATTTTTTTCTTTGATATCTGGCGTTTACACATTTCTTTACGGGTCCCACCCAGGGACCTAAGGTTAGAAATGGCATCATGACACTTTCCACTGCTAAGAAAAAAAAAATTACATAGATAAAGCCATTCGTAAAGTGTGGGCTGTACTTGTGAGAACAATTTTTTGTATCTCTTTGAGGCATGGGCTTCCAGGGATCCCTTCAATTAGCCTACTGGAATCTTTTCCAACCAATTCAAGGGCACCAATTCAAGGGCACCAACTACAACAGGGATTGTTGATGTTCCCATGTGCCACATTTTTCTATTTCAATGTCCTTGTATTTTGACAGTTTTTCGAATATCTTCAAAGACACATTGCAGTCTGCAGGTACTGCCATATCAATAAGGAGGGACTTATTTTGTTTGTAGTCTTTAATAACAATGTCTGGACGGTTGGCTTTGATTGTTCTGTCAGTGTGTATTGTGTAGTCCCATAGAATTGTAACAGGTCCTATCTCCGTAACCGGGTCAGGGTGGTGTTCGTACCAGTTTCTTTTAGTTTCCTTCCCGTAGAAGTTGCAAATTTTCCAGTGCAGATATTGGCCCACTCTCTCATGCCATGTTTTATATTCAGTGGGTGCCAATATCGTGCAACCTGATACAAGATTCTTCTTCTTCTTCTTCTTCTTCTTCTTCTTCTTCTTCTTCTTCTTATTATTATTATTATTATTATTATTATTATTATTATTATTATTATTATTGTTATTATTATTCCGATTTTGATTCTTCTTCTGGTTTCCTTTCTGATTGTTATTCTTCTTCTTGTTCGACTTTTTTGGCATCTTCCGATTTTCATCTGGTTCTTCTTCTTATTGTTATTCTGATGATGATGATGATGATGAAGATGATGATGATGATTCTTCTTCTTCCTCTGATTCTTATTCTGATTCGTTTAATTCTTCATCCGCTACTCAATATTTCCCGGAATAATAACTCATAACTCATACCAAATAATTTTAATTAAACAGTATCATGTTCGTCTCTTCACTTTGCCAGCTGAATGAATGCAGTCCCCAGTGAATGTGCTTCCTTCCCAAGATAAATAAATAAAATTGCTCATTTCCTAATACGCAAAGCTAGCATACCACTAAAACGCAAGTGATTCCCGTGAGTTTAATGAAATTATTAGAATAAGTGCTTACGTGTACATCTAGCTATTGCAACATTAAAACGGTGAGACTTGATTTCCAATATAGCAATACGCCCAAATTCAAGCGGTCGATTTACTAAGGATGTTAACTCCTTAGAACAATTGCTCTGTAAATATTTATAAGAAAGACAATTTGCGGTGTTCACCGAAGCTACCTCTTTTATGTTCAATTTCCTTTTCTCCAATGCTAACTTTGTTATAACTGATCCATACACCGAGATATTTGAAGTGTTTAATGTACCGAGTGTAACAGCAAAACTGTTCAGATCGTACCCTATTTACATTATTAGGACTATTGTTTCCCATCTTTGTCGCCATATTTATTACAACGTTTCGTCCGTTGTACGCTCCGGCCTTCTTCAGGTGGTTGGAATGTCGAACTGGTAAAAATGGTTGCTGAGACATTAAGTTTATAATACCCAGTAATTATTACACAGATGTCCTCAAAGACACATGGACGTTGGTTAGATCCAGTGACAGGACCAAAGAGTGTGAGTTCAATACCTGGTTAAGGCAGGGGAGAACTTGGAGAGGGGAATTAACAGGAGATAACTGATGACTGGCATCCATTAAACATGGCACGTGGAAATAGAACAGTCTACCCCAGTGAGCGAAATAAAAGGTTCAGTTCGACATTTCAAACATCCGAAGAAGGCCGGAGCGTACAACGTCCGAAACGTTGTAATAAATATGGCGACAAAGATGAGGACAACAGTCTGAATAATGTAAATAGTATATATATATATATATATATATATATATATATATATATATATATATATATATGATATAAGACTCAAACATTAACATGGAATATTAGTATAATAATGATATAAGACTCAAACACTAATATGGAATATTAGTATTTGAGTCTTAGATTATATTCTTACTCTCTCCTAGACAGGGATTTCTATCTGGATTCTATCCTCTTGGGAATTTATATATATATATATATATATATATATATATATATATATATATATATATATATATATATATATATATATATATGTATAACAAAAATGAACTGTCCTGTCAATTCAGACCTATTCGGCTTTGTAATAGTAAGGGTAAGTGTATATGTTTATGCGAGATTTAGTTCAATGGTTAAGGTTAGAAAGAAAAATAATTGATTCACTTTGGAACTAATCAGGCACAAAATAAATATTCATACTAAAATGGCAAAGCCCCTGTTGTTCCAAATATATATATATTTTCTGAAATACTACATATAAATATCCTACATTGTCATAGCCGCGCTTTTTCCTGAAAAAAAAGATGAAATAATATATGAAAATAGGCATTAATTTACCGTAAAAAACTCTGAATTTAATTCACTTTCTATAAATTTTCACTTTAAAAAATCATACTTTCTTAAAATTAAACCAACAATCTTCAAGTCAAATTTAGGGTTAAACACATTACAAGGAACAACTAACGCATTGTCTATGTTACTTCGTTAAAAAAAAACCTTTTAATATATTCTCTTTTTTAAATTCATGGAAGGCTCATCTATATGTTTCTTCTGACTGTTGGACACGGTTGAGTGATGGATAGCGACTCGGATTGAGGAAACGGAGAGTCGAGTTCGAAATCCAGTCGAATCCACTGCATTCACTTAAGTGCTAATACCCTTAGGAAAGGTGTAAATCCTCTTCCTTGGGTAAATGGATGGCAACTGGTCTACATAGAAAGAAATGACAACCTACTGCTGAGTAAAAAAAAAAATCTACCACGTCATGTATCGAAGAATACACGATCGCCTAAGCGTGTGTAACGCATGGCACATAACTGACTGGTTGTGTACATTCCTTATTAAAACTGTTATTATATCGTTTAATATTAACTAAGTTTTAGATGTAGTTGTAAACATTTTTATATTAAGCTTAAATAAATTATTTTACATTATATGACGTAAGACGACCTTTAACGATAAGGGTATAAATATAGATGTATAAGTTTACTTATAAAGGTTAGAAGTGAGAAAAAATATTGATTTTGTAACGTTTGATTTGTTTTTTTTTGTTTGTTTTTTTACAATGATGTTCACCCGGGAGCCACTCGAGGAAGAAGTTTACAGAGTAAGAGACAGCTGATGTGGTATATGTGGAGAAGAAAATGTTTAAACCGAGTCTTGAACAGGTTAAGATTATAATGACCGGGAAAATATCCTCTTGGGAGTCAGTATCAGAAAACAGCGGTTCTTGAGATGAAATGCTCGAATGGACATTACATATCATCAATGGAATAAGAAGATAATGTGGGTGGTTCACTACAATGGGCGTGGCACTGGTAGGGTTTTTCGCCGTGAAGGTTAAAACTGGTGGAACCAAGGAATGTAGTTAGTCTGAGCACTTTCCATGGAAATAACGATAGCGTAGCGAGTGGCGATTTTTTGTCTTTGAGAAAGAGGTTGTAAGGTGGAAAAGAATCCGTCACTCGCAAGGACGCAGAGACGCCTTTGGACCCTATCGAGGCTGGTTTGGTTTGGTTTGCTTTGTTTTACGGCATATCAATCTCAATGAGTTATTTAAAGCCAATAATTTTATTACTGGTAATATTTTCTTTATCAAAAATGTATTGCTGTTAATATTTATTTCAAAAATATATTGCTGGTAATAATACGTTTCTGGTAACAATTTTTTCTTCAAAAATTTATTTTATAGTGTTTTTACCCCAGTTTGGGGCTTAACTATTTGCCCATAGCTGAGACCCTAACAGGTGCTACCAGCCAGGGTCAGGTTGGACCTGGGAACACCAGCAATTAAGAGGTGGTTTCACGCTCCTCAGACCGCCTGATCAGAGACTTTGTTGGATGTATTTTATCGTCTTATCAAAGACAGGGATGTATTTTATCGTCATACCCAGACACCTATCGAGGCTAGAATGTGAGGACTGTACAGCTCCTACCCAAATATGGTAGCAGTTCTCCATTTTAGGCCTGATCTAGCTCTTGTAAAGGTAGAGGATAGCGGGAAAAGTAGTTACTTACGAGAGTGTTACAGGGAACCGACAGTTATCCTAGAATCGTTAGCCATGGATCGTAGTTATGAGTTTCACTTAATGTCTGGGTCGGGTTTAAGTCCCAAAATAATCAAGGCCCAGGGTTACATCTGTTCATCGTTTTTAATGATATTTCAGAAAGTAAAAGAAATCTAACAAATGGCCTGCAAATGTTTTTGGAAATACATCGTATTTCTGAAATACGATATATAAACATACGATGCCTCGGATTTCAGAAGTTTAGATGTGAACAGTCTCACTAGAAGAAAAACAAAGGTGTAGATGGTTGAAATTTGAAAAAGAAAATGTCAGTGGGTGGCAGAAGAAAAGAGTTTTGAGTGATTTATTGGGGTTAGCTGTCTGGTCGTAAGTCACGAGTCGAGGATGGGCCAGCTTTCGGTTATCATAAAAACGTAAGAGAAGAAAATGAAGAATATGATTTCGTCTGTGACAAATATATAGAGCTGGCCTTTTCATTCGACTGTGACTTGTGGAACATATCTAAACATTGATCAATTATGGAAGACGAGAGAATACCTTATGAAATAAGTTCCTCATTCATAACTTTTTTCAGTGAGAAATTCTGGGCTCTTAGTAAAAACGTGTCGTGGTAAGAACGAATGATGTCACAATTACTATCTTGAGATTGTGTAATCAATCATATATCAATACCATAGATCACGAATGCTTCTTTTTGGTTTGTTGTTGACGGAAAGTGTTGGTGAATGCAAAGTTAAATTCTCTACAGAGGACGAGAAAGTGACGTTCTTTAAGTCCTATGGCGAGGATTGACACATCGTCTGTTATCATAGAAACGTAATATTTTGGATTGTGGAACAGATGATTAATTAAATGGTGGATAACCTTAAAAAAGAATTTATTTATTTTCAGTGAGAATTTTTGTGATTTATTTTTAATCAATTCACACCAAACAAGGTGGTAATGCCACTAAAACGCAAGGGGCTACTATGGGCGAGAGAGAATGAAAAGACTATAGAAGGAACCGGAAACCCATTTCTAAACAGGAAAGAAGGGATAAACATATACTTCAACTAAAAAAAAAAGAAGAAGGAGAGTGAACCGGACAATAAGCGTGCCTATCGTCTGGTTCACCCTCCTCCTCCTCGTAATTTTGAACGAGATTAGTGATTTATCGTAAGGCTGAATCAGTTAGGAATTTAAAGTCTCTCTGTCTTTCTCCCACTCTCTCTTGCGCGCCAACTAACTTCCTCATTGACAAATAGTTGCTAAAATTTCACTAAAAAATAAAGCAAACTAATCAATTCAGACTATAAAAAAACGTAATCATTTCAGACTATATGTGTTGCCGTCACGAGTTAAGATGTCTAATTTGTTTCAGCAAAGAAATTCGTGGGAATGAAATTAACGACTCGGTCCACATCCAGAACACTCGGCAAAACACTTTCAACTTACAGCGATCGCTAGTCGTACAGAGAAGTTGCTTGTGTAGAACGCGGGACCTGTAGCCATATACTTACCTGGCACAGGGCCCGTCCCTGTGCTGGTGGTATCACGGCTATGACTAGCTTAAACCAGCTCTGACCAGCTTGGATAAGCTATGACCAGCTAAGACCAGCTTAAACCAGCGGCCCGAGTGAAAACACTCGGGTCCCCACGTTAAAAACTGACCTTGTGTCACAACCTGACTCAGTGGGGGTTCAAGTAAATATCTATACTCCACTGCAACATAATATTTTTTGAAAACAGCATTGGTGCAATAGCTTAATTTTGTTCTGATGTTTATATCTCTTATCTGACTCTGACTAGAACATTGTCAACGATTTACAGGCAGGTCAACAGATTGGACATGAAAGAGAAAGGTTAAATGAAGTCACTGGTATTTTAGATTGAGTCTTTCTCTCTGCTGTTAGTTCGTTAAGATAATCCAGATAGTTTATCTAAAAGTTCGTTTTATATGATTTTATAGCAGATGAAACTCTACTCATTACGATTCAAGACAAAGTTTTTTTAAATGTTTCTAAAAGTGTTTTTATAATTTTTCAAGTTATTAAATTTGTCTTTGTAATTCGGCCATGTTTATTTCCAAAGTGAGGCTGTAGACTTTGGAAGTAAACACACACACACACACACACACATATATATATATATATATATATATATATATATATATATATATATATATATATATATATATATATATATATATCCAGGTGCGATAAGAACGAATACAGTACAATACCACCATTCGTAACATTTAATTTAAAAGAGGGCTCACTACAGAGTAGGGTAATATTTATAATCGCCTGATGAGCTGTATTGATATGCATTGAAACACGACTGCAATTGTATAGCGATTTTTACATGTTTTCGTTGTAATATCCTAATATATATATATATATATATATATTTGACATCCACAGATATACTGTTTCGCAGTTTCACAGCTCATCAGTGTGGCTAGACGTCCGGTTGCCTCAAGCTAGGATCGAAACCCGACTGAATTTGCGTCAGTCGGAACTTCTCCCACTAAGCCGTCGGCATACGGCAGGGATGAAGGTGAATTTTAGCGTGTTTATTTTTAGATTTAGATAAACACACAGTGACTGACAGTGACTCAATTCTGCCGAAGAGTCGTGCAATATTAGCTTAAATAGTCACTGTTTACAAATTCACACCTCAAACCAGAGAGCTCAACCGAAATTAATTTTTCAGGAGCTAATATATATATATATATATATATATATATATATATATATATATATATATATATATATACGGAGTGGGGAGAACTCATCCGTCGTATTTCGATGTATGATGGTCCTGCAGGTCAGTTTTTAGAACCAAATAGACAGATTATCTGTACATAGAGCCGAATACAAATAGCTGACGTACAGCACGCCAAAAGGTTCCCAAACGGTCCTACTCAGGTTAAGAATTCCGAATTATCCATCTTCTAGACCAGTTGCCACCCAAGACTTTAAGATCTAGTCTGTCCAGCTATACCCATAGCACGTAAGAGAATGCAATGAATTCAACTGGAATTAGAACTATATATATATATATATATATATATATATATATATATATATATATATATATATATACATGCATATATATATATATATATATATATATATATATATATATATATATATATATATATATATATATATATACACAGTATTTACATTAGTCGGACTATTGTCCTCATCTTCGTCGCCATATTTGTCACAACGTTTCGGCCGTTGTACGCTCCGGCCTTCTTCAGGTGGTTGGAATTTCGAACTGAACCCTTTATTTCGATCACTGGAGTAGACTGTGCTAGTTCCACGTGCCATGTTTGATGGATGTCAGTTATCAGTTATCTCCTGCTAATTTTCCCTCTGAAAGTTCTCCACTGCCTTAACCGGGTATTGAACTCACACTCTTTGGGTCTGTCACTGGATCTAACCAACGCCTTTATCCACTGTGCCATGTGTCCTTGAGGACACATGGCACAGTGGATAAAGGCACCTGAAGAAGGCCGGAGCGTACAACGGCCGAAACGTTGTGACAAATATGGCGACAAAGATGAGGACAATAGTCCGACTAATGTAAATACTGTACACAATACCTCATCTCAGAAATATAGACAGACTATGTACATACACATACTTATGACGAAATCACTTGTTTTCCATAGAAGATATTTTTCTGAAAATCAGCTTTCTCGTTACTGCACTTAAGCTGAATTTCCGCCAGGAAACAGATGGATAAAAACTTATACAGTTCCTATTTGAGTGAAACATTCACTTAATTTAAAACAGGAAACAAATTGTTCCGTTTCTAGGGAATTAGCTGTAACTCCATATTTTTTAGCATATGACAAGAACATAATTTTTCCATATTTTTTAGCATATGACAAGTACATAATTTTTCCATATTTTTTATCATATGACAATTACATAATTTTTCCATATTTTTTATCATATGACATGTACATAATTTTTCCATATTTTTTATCATATGACAAGTACATAATTTTCAATGTTTCAATAAATAGAGAATGATTCGAACGAGTATCGAAATCGCGATCCTGAGATTGCAATTATGAATACTATTATGGGACTGATGCGCTGTCCACTGCGCTACGGAACCACAGTCGGGTATTAACATGGTGGCCATTTTAATATTATAAGGCATAATAAAATTTAAAAATGGATTCTCTCGTATATTTCAGCACATGGTGATTTTCTATATAAAGCTTAAATGCGCCACAAGGCCACAACATTGGGGCACCCGGAGAGGATCGAACTCACTACTGAGTTTTAATTTATCTAGTCTGACAAGATTTCTAACTGTTACATCATGCCCGAATGTGCATGGCAATTTTCTAAGCTTAGCTTATACGCGGAACAAGGCGGAAGGTGTGGATAACTCAGTGAGGATCGAACCCACTACTCAGACGTAATTGATCTAGCGATAGACGGTCGCTAACCATTACACCATGACGGAGTTCCCATTATGACTATCTAAGCTTAGCTTAGATGCGGCATAAGACCGAAAGTATGCAGTATCTAGTAAGGATCGAACTCACCATTCCGTTTTAACTGATTGAGCGAGACAAGCTCGCTAACCATTACACAGCATCGTGATGTCAAGAGTTCAGCAGATGAGAGTTCAGTTATTTATACTGTTTTTATTCTTGATGTTTATGACCCGAGCCCTTAATCCACTACATGCACGATTTTCTAATCTTAGCTTAGCCGCGGCACGAGGCCGAAAGTATGGGGCACCTGGTGAGGATATAACACACTACTCAGTTGTGGTGGTTCTAGCGAGACAAGCTTGTTAACCATTACACTACGTCAAAATGCCCTAAATGATTTTCTAAGCGTAGCTTGGATGTGGCACAAAGCCGAAAGTGTATAGCATCCAGTGCGGGTCAAACTCCCTATTCAGTCGTAATTTTAGCTAGACAAGGTTGCTAAGCATCGCACCACGTCGAGATGCCCCGATTCCAACGTTTGGGACTCCATATGTTTTTATTACTGATGTTTATGTCACGACTTGGAAGCAAGTCTCCAGTTTGTACATAATCGAAGATTTCAGTACATAATGTCTTATATATTAAATCTAGTATTTGTCTTTGCTATCATTTCTTTAAGATGATTCAGGCAGCTTATTTCAATGTCTTTTTGTTTGTTTAGTTTCTAGTTTTCAGAAAAAAAAAGAAGATTTTATAAATTTCAACCGACAACACTACTGGTTGCTCGGTCAGCGAATGCCAAACATTTCCTCGTTGGAGAAGAGCTACACTGTTTACATTATTCGGACTATTGTCCTCATCTTTATCGCCATGTTTATCACAACGTTTCGGCCGTTGTACGCTCCAGCCTTCTTCAGTTGGTTGGAATGTCGAACTGAACCCTCTTGTTCGCTCACTGGGGTAGACTGTTTTAGTTCTACGTGCCCTGTCTAATGGATGTCAGTTATCTCCTGTTAATTCCCCTCTGAAAGTTCTCCACGGCCTTAACCAGGTATTGAACTCACACACTTAGGATCTTGTAGCTGGATAGAAATAAGTCTCAGAAATATAGACAGATACTGGAGAAGACCTAATATTACAATTACTGAGTCATGTGCTGAAATAGCCTTGTCAAATCGAGTCTTTCATATGCATGGCGCCAGATCCTTTCAGAAATATCTAAATTGTCACCTGTATAAAACCGATTTCTAAGATCATTGATTAAAATGACGATGAGCAAGAAGCTTGAGCGTGCTGGCAAAGACCATGCTTCTTTGAACATTTTGGACTGGCGCTACAGAATCACAGACAAAGAGAACTATACCAACAAAAAAAAAACTATATCATTTTAGGACCACCAACAGCAGCAACAACTAAATTGTATAGCATATGTAACTCAAAGAGAAAGTAATGACATTGCAGACTATTTCAAATAAAAGGATGGGAAGGAAGTCCCCATCAATACTGAAAAGAGCGATAGCAGCTTCTTTCGTTTTTTGTGCCGTGTCCTTTCAGAACGTAGGCGATCATGGATCTCCACATCCCCCCCTTTCCCTTGTAGCTCTCAATAAGTTCCGTCCTTCTGCCACCTCCCCAATGCCACTTTCTGTCATCCACTTGCTTAATCCAGCTAGGTATGTCATGCGTTGTTTTCCCTTGTCTCTCTTTCCGTATCAGATTCTCCAAGCCCTCCTTTCTCATTACGTCCCAGAATCTTCAGCTGCCTCTTCCTGGTGTTGAGTATAAGCCTCCTCCTTGTTTGCATACTTTCCAAGACCCCATCGTTGCTCACACGCTCGGTACATGATATCCACAGCATACTTCTGTAGAACCATACTTCCTTAGCCTCGAGTCTCTTCATCTTTGAGGCGACCGACCAACATTCGCTGCCGTAAAGGTGCTACTGGACTTATTTTCCCGGAAAAATTGTTTTAAGTGAAATGTTTTAGGAATTGCAACAGTTAGTAGTACTGCTAGTTCGTTCAATGAATTCCAAATGTTTCCTTATAGGGAAACGCTTAGTATTGCCATTGTCTTTCTACTATAGAAAGACGTTAATAACGTTTAATCATACAAACGAACCTGTCGCTTGGATTAAGAAGCATTTTAGACAATCTTTTTTTTTCATATTCAAGTGCTCAATCTAAATTGATTACAGACTTATCGAAGATCATTATAACATGAATTTTTTTTTTCTGATTGTCAGTTAAAATCAATAGTGGAGTATTATCTCCAGAGAAACACGAAGAACCGCTTTGCATAATGACTGCCTCTTCTCCATATTCAAGTAATATCTGTTTAATTTAATAAATTATTATTTGCTTTCTCTTTCCTTTTTTCCGTTGTCCAGGGATATTTCTACAGAGAATAATTGTTCTTTAAAACAATCAACGAAAGGAAACGAGAAATAAATGAAAAAAAAAAAAAAATTTAGAAAGAAAGGGGAAAAAAAAAAAGAAAATATTTTCCACAATATTCAAAGTTAATCTTCAGAAGTGTAGAAGACAGATGTTTTCCGACGTAAGAATAAAGAACAAGTGATCGGAAATCTTTTATAATACATTCCATTTAAATTTCAAGTTCAGAATTTTTTTTAAATTTTAAAATGTCTTGTTAAATATGTTTTTTGAACAAAAGTAAATCAAACAGTTATTGCTTGGAGCAACTCTCCTGGCTTATTGAAAGATATAAAAATGTCTATAATCTGAGTGGAATATATTAAACCAAAATGAAGCTTATAAGAATAATTTGAAGAGAGCTGAAGTTTTAAGAGAATTTAATTGGGGAAGCCACTTCCCCATTAATGTACGCTTTCGTTGTCAAACCTACAGACATAAAATATTAGTACATATCAAATGTATTATGTTGAGTCGTAAGTAATCTCGGGAGTCTTGCGAGTCTCGATTGCGAAGTTCCAAGTGACATTACTCAGAAGCGTCCCTGTCTTCGGGCAGATCGCAACTGGAATAAAAATGAGAGGTGTCCGGTCTAGGGAAAGAGCCAGTGTCTCCCTCACCGAACAAAGGAGCGCGGATTAGTTGTAATGGCGATGCC
This sequence comes from Acanthosepion esculentum, assembly GCA_964036315.1. Classification (NCBI taxonomy): domain Eukaryota; kingdom Metazoa; phylum Mollusca; class Cephalopoda; order Sepiida; family Sepiidae; genus Acanthosepion; species Acanthosepion esculentum. The sequence continues at coordinate 34,915,433 of OZ038512.1, forward strand.
AGCGCAACCGACGGTTGCGCAGGCTGGTCTCCCCACATTAAAAACTGACCTTGTGATGCATCTTCAGTGTGGGCCGGTGAGAAAATAATGAATCATAAGTAATTTCAGTTTTCGGTAACCAATTGCAAAGACAAATATTGAATCTTAACTATAAATTGTAATGACAAATATATCATCTTTTCTAATCGTATATGACAGTTAACTATAAATTTGGATTACACAAACTTACCTGATATTTTACACAGAATAAATCTTAAAGTCAGTAATGAGGCGGGTGTTAAAAATTCATTGATGTCTCAAGGTGTCGAGGTAAAAGAATAACGCTGCAGAGACATTTATAAAAATTCGTACTGGACATGGTCAAGCAGTCATGTGACCGCCAAGCGGGAAACTGAGACATCCAAAAAAAATATTAGGTTGTGACATAAATAATTATTATTTCTGTGAAAGTAATTGTAATGACGAATGTAAAAATAAAATTGTTTTTAATACCTTCTGATATGTAATAATAATAATAATAATAATAATAATAATAATGATAATAATCACACAGAAAAAAAAGTGCCTCCTTATTGATATGGCTGTCGCTGCCGACTGCAATGTATCCTTGAAGATATTCAAAAAGCTGTCAAAATACAAGGACTTTGAAATAGCAATCTGAAAAATGTGGAACATGGGAACATCAACAATCCCTGTTGTAGTTGAAGCCCTAGGATTGGTTGGAAAAGATTCCAGTAGGCTAATTGAAGGGATTCCTGGAAGCTCATGCCTCAAATAAATACAAAACATTGTTCTCACAAGTACAGCCCACACTTTACGAAGGGCTTCATCTATGTAACATATGTTTTTTTCATTTATTATTTTTTTTTGTTTTTTGTAAGTGGAAATTGTCATGATGTAATTTCTAACCTTAGGTCTCTGAGCGGGACCCGGAAAGAGATGTATACACGCCAGAAATCAAAGGAAATAATAATAATAATAATAATAATAATAATAATAATAATAATAATAATAATAATAATAATAATTAATTCCAGTGATAGAGGTCTCGGATTGATTGAAAAAGATTCCAATCGACTCTTTGAAGTGGTTCCTGGTAGCCCATGTCTGAAAGTGATACAAAAAATTCTTCTCACAATCACAGCCCACACCTTACGAAGGTTTTTATTTTTTTTTAAATATATGTAATTTTTTCTTTCAACCGCTCAGTGGAAAATATCATGATGCCATTTCTGACCCTAGGTCTCCGGTCGGGCCCCGGAAAGAAATGTGTATACACCAGAAATCAAAGGGAATAATAATAATAATAATAATAATAATAATAATAATAATAATAATAATAATAATAATACGAATGTAAGCGTGTCCTTAACGAAGCTAAGTCACTATTTGCTGCTCGGATGAAGGAACGTTTTGCATCTCGCAAATTCGGCTCCAATGATTATTGGCGTCTGTGCAAGACCGTACTGAACAATAGCAAACCCTCTATATCTCCTTTGTTCAACCAGTTTGATGTCCTGACCTCCTCTGCCGACAAGGCTGAATGCTTTGCTCGGAAATTTTCTTTCAAATCAACGCTTGACTCTTCCGGTGTACCTATACCCGATTTCCCTCTTAGAACTGAGGCCCTATTGAGCGGGTTACACATATCCTCGTCATTGGTATTAGACATTATCCCTAATTTAGACCCCCACAAGGCTAGTAGTGGAGATGGGAAATTTTTCTCCCCGGAATCGATAATTCAAATCTACAAATCAACCATTCGCCCTTGCATTGAGTATTGCTGCACTATATGGTGTGGAGCCCCTTCTGTTTGCCGCGTGGTTCTTGATAAGATCCAGAGAGGGATATGCAATCTAATTGGCCCTGATCTGGCATCTCATCTGCAGTCGCTCTCTCTCACAGACGGGCCGTAGCCTCTCTCTGTCTTTTTTACAAATACTTTCACGGTAATTGCTCCGATGAGCTGCTTTCGCTGGTTCCCAGACTCCATGAATTCAAGTGTCCTATCAGTCAGGCATCCCGTTCTCACCCTTTCACTGTTGAAACTGTTAAATGTAGCCGTCTCTTCTACTCCAATAGCTTCATATCTCGCACCTCTCGCCTGTGGAACTCACTTCCTTATTCCTGTTTCCCTGACAACTATAAGCTCCAACTATTCAAATGTAATGTCAATCGACATCTCCTGTTGCCTTGATCTATCCACTATCCTTCTCCACATCCTTTCCTCTATCACTCCTATCTGCTCTCGCTCCAAATCTTCTGTAACCCCTTGCGTGCTAGTGGCTTCCCGCCTTAATGGGGTGAAATCCTTAAAGAAAAAAAGATCTAGTTTTCATGTTATCAAGCCAAGCCCTAATACAAACGTCCACACTGTTATTTATATTGAAACGATGCCAGGATAGGTAATTTACATTTTGTAGGAAATATCGAATGCGCTGCTTGATAGATGAAATTTACGTTGTTTAAAAAAAAAACAAAAAAACAGGACGACTCACTCAGATGTGGGGATCCACAAAATGCCGTTTCGTCTGATCAATAGTTTGGACAATGCCAGTAGGCCAGTTGATGATTTATATGGGAACAAAATCATCCATGGCTTGGGTAAAACAATGGCATGGTGTTCGAAGATACCACGAGCGGTGACCTTCCACAGTTCGATAAAATCAGAGAATCACTTTCTGAGCAATCATTCATATTGAGTTTCGATGTCATGGTCAGGAAGCAAGAGTTCTAACCACGCGCGCAATAACTAACCGATTATATTATTAGTATTATAATATATTAATAATATATAAATATATTATAAAATATTATTACAATAGAGTATATATAAAATAAGTATATTTTATAATATTATATAAAATATATTATTATAATAATATATATTATATAATAGTATAATAATATATTATATATAATACGAATATATTTATGTATTATAATGTATCATATATAATATTAGTATATTATATAATATTATAATAATATATTATATATAATATTAATATATTATATACTATTATAATATATTATATATAATATTAATATATTATATAATATTATACTAATAATATACTATATATAATAAAATTATATATTATAATATACTATATATGATATAAATATATTTATACGATATTATAATAGTATATTATATATAATATTATAATATTAATATATATATAATATAAATATGTTATGTAATATTATAATAACATTATATTATATATAAATAATTTATATAATATAATAATTTATTATATATATATATATATATATATAAGTATATTATATAATATTGAAATAATATATATAGTGAAGTCATTTTCTTTATTTTTGTAAAGGAAAACATTTCCTGTAATGGTCGGTCAAAAGGTAAATACTTTTACTCTTTAAGTAATAATTATTTTAATAACGATTCTGTTAATGTTAACTTAGCAATTTAGGGTGACGCTAATAAATAAAGACAAATGACAACAGACAGGAGAAGCAGGGGTAATCAGAAACATGGGCAGCTGCAGTGGTATTGACATCTTACTCGGCAGTGAAGGTGAGGTTTAAAGCTCTAAGTATTACGGTATAATGGCCTAATTGCTTTGAGAATTTGGAGACAGAGGTTTTCCGTTCAATCCTTGGGTCCCTGTACTCAATGGTAACGGTCGAGTATTACCTGCACAGTGCTAAATAAAATCTAAATAAATGAGGAAAGAGAACTTGGAAAATTTAACCCTCACAAGGCATATTGAGGGCAAGAGAGATGTAGGGGAAGACAGCGAGTCACTTATCTGACCAGCTTTTGTGGATAGATGGTGAACAGGTGGAGGGAAACTTAGTAATATATTTAAAATACCTCGTAAGAGTCACAAGGGATAAGAAGTTGTGTAGAGCCTCTATCCTGAAAGTACACGGCACGTAGAAGCAAAAGAAGAAGAAGAATACGATGTATGTTGCCCATTTCTTCTACTCTTATATAACTTTTAGGAATTGAAAACCCAGTCACGACGAGGCTGGATGTTCAATTCCGAGGAAATGAGTGTATAAAATTAATTCTCACTTCAAAATTCTAGACAAAACTTAGAGAAGTTCGGATATTTTTTATCTTTATTCACCACTTCAAACGTTATTTTATGGATACCCATGTTTTGAATAGATGTTCTGTTTATTTTTAAACAGCGGTAATCATGTCTACCGGCCTACGTATTCGAGAGACTTGGTAACGAAAACCTACTGGAGAATACAATTTTCTTTGCTAATTTTCTCGAATGCGTTGACTGATAGACGTAATTTAGACTGGTTAAAAAAAAAAAAGGAAAATAATGCAAAAGGCCGACTATCTCAGATATGAATATTCATAAAATACCGTAGGAAATAATGGATCAAATACTTGTCCTTTTTTAATGAAGATAATAATTATTTTTCTCTGCTTTAATTAACTTTATTTTAAGGAGGTTAAAATAGCGTAATGTTTGTCGGCAAGGAAAATGGAATCCATATGCCGCATTAAAATTGCTACTGAAACTAGAAAGTCATAAATCCATCTATTTCCTTCTCTCCAGTTATAGGTAAAATAGTCAAGTAGACAGACCTCCCTAGACTTGGAAGGGCAACTAGCCTTGTAGACGGCAACGAAAAACACTCCTCTGCTTGGACAAGTCAAACAGAAACTATTATCTTCCCCAAATTTATAGATATGAAAGACAGGTTCGCCTACCGTCCACTTCACAGTCCTATGACTTTTGAGCAAGAACAGAGGTTTTTCCTTTGTTTAATGTTCAGAATTGGGTTTCCGGTTCTTTCCAAACTTGAATTCAACTCTATATTTCTAACGGCTTAGCCTGAACCCTGAAATATGGTTTTTCTCCTCGGTAAGAATAAATACGCTCGCCTATTGCCAGGTTCATACTCCTCCACGGTCACGTGAGCAGGTGGTTTTTATAACCTTGTTTACGGTTTAGAATTAAGTTTCCTGGCGATGCTAAAGTCGCTATACTACTAGCGTCATCGGCTGAATTCTGAAATTTTATTTTTCTAATTATTTCTTATTTGATTTCATTTGTATTTTTTCTCCTCAATAAGTACAGATAGGTTTCACTATCATTCGGTTCACAATGATCCCTTGCTCTTTTGAACAGGAGTAGAGGTTTATCCCTTGTTTTCTGTTTAGAATTAAGATTCCTGGTCATGCTAAAGTCGCTATACTACTAGCGTCATCGCCTGAATTCTGAAATTTTATTTTTCTAATTTTTTGTTATTTGATTTTATTTGTATTTTTTCTCCTCAATAAGTACTGATAAGTTTCACTATCATTCTGTTCACAATGATCCCTTGCTCTTTTGAACAGGAGTAGAGGTTTATCCCTTGTTTACGGTTTAGGATTAGGTTTCCTGTTCCTTTTGAAGTTTTTTTTTTCATTCTCATTCAATCCCAATAGCCCCCCCCCTGAGTCTTAGTGGTATTATCGTATTGATTGGAGTGAATTGATAAAAAAATAAATAAATGTATATATGACAGCTGTCGAGAGCGAAGACCGTATACTTTTGGAAGGGAAATCGTTTAAAAAGTATGTTTACTCTTTAATTGTGTTTGTTTCAAGAGAAAGAAAAGACAAACTTAAAAAAGAGATTGTTTTTGATTCTTTGAGAATAAAGGAATCTTGTAAATCTAACCAGGTAATGCAACCGAATTAGGAAATAATTCTATTTAACTGTTTAAAAAAAAAAACAAAGAACCTAAACTGATCAACGGCTCCAAATAAAAGGACGACATCATATGACAATCTCCTGAAGACATTTCATCCGGTCGAGAAGAGAAAGAATCAGAGTTGAAATCAATTCTCTTTTTATGGGTGTCGAATATTAAATTACTGACATTCTCAGTGTTATAATGTGTTGTTTACAGAACTGAAGAACATGTACCAAGGCAATTTTGTGACATAGATTGTTGCATGATTTGACTGGTCGACATTAGCTAAGGTACTTGCTTAATTAAATATAAAATAGTAGTTGAGAGATCATGGAGTCTACTAGGGTGAGTAAGTAGTCCCTGTTGCTGACAGCTGCTCAGACACAAGTTTGTCTTTTTTCAACACCCACAGAGCCAACAATTCTTCAAGTGTGATGAGTGGACTTTAGCGACAATTTCAAAAGGAGAGTGCTTAATCTGGCATGAACGAGGGCAGTACGCTCAAATACTTCATGCTGACACAACAATCGACGATATATATATATATATATATATATATATATATATATATATATATATATATATATATATATATGCTCCTGAAAAATTTATTTCGGTTGAGCTCTCTGGGGAGGATGTGTGGGTTTGTAAACAGAGACTATTACGGCTAATAATGCAAGACTCTTCGGTAAATCGAATTGAGTTCTCTCAGTCACTGTGTGTTTATCTAAAAATAAATAAGCTTACATTCACCTTCTTCTCTGCCGTGCGCCAACGGCTTCAGGGTAGAATTTCCGACTGACGCGAATTCAGCCGGTTTTCGATTCTAGCCAGAGGCAACCGGACGTCTAGCCACACTGATGAGCTGTGATACAGTCTTTCTGTGGATGACAATATATATATATATATATATATATATATATATATATATATATATATATATATAACTTAATTCACATATATATATATAACTATATAACATATATATATATAACATATATATATAACATATATATATATAACATATATATATATAACATATATATATATCTATAACATATATATATATAACATATATATATATATAACTTAATTCACATATATATATATAACTTAATTCACTTATATATATATATATATATATATAACTTAATATATATATAACTTAATTCACATTTTAAATCGGTCCAAGTTATTGGACCACATTTTAAATATATATATATATATATATATATATATATATATATATATATATATATATATATATATATATGTATGTATGTATATAAAGGGTGTTCGAATAAACTGGACGGATTTTAAATGTGAATTAAGTTTAAGCGTCTAATGATTTTTTTCTTTTTCTTTGTGGGACATTTGGGCAATATTATTTTTCACCCCTAATTGCCATGACTTAAATAATATGATCCAATAGAGAAATAAATAAATATTCACGAATAACACTGATTTATTTACTGCTGATTTTGATTCGTCTTAATGAAACACCCTCATATATAATCCGTCTT
>OZ038512.1:34927640-34942640 GCA_964036315.1 Acanthosepion esculentum
TTTTGACTGATGAACCCTTCGTTTGTCCCAACAGATAAGCTCAAAGTCCTTGCAATGTCATCCACTGTCACCCAGACTGAATGAGGTCATTGACTGATTCGATCACCTCAGGAGACCTCGCTTCTGTAGGCCTCCCAGGCCTGTCTTCATCCTCAACACTGCTCCGTCCATCTTTAAACAATTTAGCCCACTTGTAGACAATTCTTTTGGCTGAAACATGTGGCACTATAAACAGTTGACATTCTCCTATGAATTTCAACTGGTTTGCAACCTTCAGCAACCAAAAACTTGATAACTGACCGCTGTTCAATCCTGGAGCATGCTTCTTGGTCGGCCATCTTTGTTAATCGCCAAAACTCTCAAATTTTTTTTTTAATCTGCAAAAGAAATTAAATCCATGTGAAGAAGAAGTAAAACAAAAAAAATAAAGAGTAAGCTTCTATATGTATTAGAAGTCCTTATACTGAAAAATTCAACTTATTTATTGAATGACCCTCGTACAATACGCAAAATATACACCGGAATAAAATACCATCTCTATCCAATTCATAGGCGTAAGAAGGTGATGGCACAGGGTCAATCGTTTCGAAGAGATCCAGACTTAGACATATCTGTAAACATACTAGTTGGTACAATTAAAATTTGGGAAGTGCAGCAAATGGTTTAACGGCTGCTCAGAGTCTCTCTCGAATATGAGTATACTGATTTGTGTAGCCATGACATGTCAAGGCGCGTGGATTTCCACTTTGGCAAATCCCAATGCCGGGCTCCGAGACGGGTGGGGAGCATAGGCAGTGAATTTTTTCTACATCAAATATTATGAATAACGAAAAAAAGAAAGAAAGAAAGATATCTTTCAGACTCTAATTCTGAAAAAATAAACATCTTTTGCCAATAAACATCTGCTCAGTATACAATGGCGGGAAACAGATATGTGTACCCATACAATCTTTAATTTATTCTATTTCCAAATAATGAATAAACATATTTTTCAAATAATTAACTGTCTACAGATGCATAATAAATAAATATGAATAGAAAACTGAGAATTTGATTTAATAGAAATAAATCCCATTTATACAATTAAATGGGTGAAAAAAGTATTCGTACAATACAAATTTCAGATTTTTAAAACTTTTAAATTGCTTTAATACTCAAGAGCAATATTCTAGAATGTTCCAATAATGTTATCAGTAGTTATTTCTAGCCTAAACAATACAACCAGATCACTTTGATATTCGTGCCAAAGATTTTTCCATCATAGCAAGAGGTAAAGAATTAACAAATTCGCATAACGAAACGATTGTTAAGCCCTGGAAAGATAAAAGTTACAGGAAAACCTCAGGCAACCTGCATATTCCATTTACTACCATTAGTTCATTCATTATTATAAATATCTCAAAATTGTTGAAAACCAAAGAACAGGTGCACCATGGAATATTTCTGCAAGATCTCCGAGGAAATTAATGCGTTAAATTAAACAAAATCCAGTGGGTACTCGTCAATTCGATTTGCTTCCACCAGGAATATGTTTCACTAAACAGACAATAAACAATGAAATTAATCGGGACAATCTAAAATCACGCTCCTCTCGGAAAAATAAATCCTCTGCTATAGAAATGACAGAGATGCCAGGTTGAAATTCGTTCGCGAACATCAGGAAAAATCGTATTATGGACAGACGAAACTAAAATCGAATTGTTTGGCCGTAATTCTAGAAATCATGTACGTAGGAAAGATGGCGATGCCTTGAAACAAAAGAACACAGTTCCTACAGTGAAATTGGGTGGTGAGAGCATTATGATTTGAGGATGTTTCCTGCAAAATATACTAACAACATATCAGAAATAGATGGCAGAATGAAGGCTGCAGCATATCAAAATATTTTGTAAGTAAATCTAATGATTTCGGTTGAAAAGCTTGAATTTCCTTCCGAATGGATCTTCCAGCAAGATAATGATCCTAAGTACGCTGCAAAATCTATGAAGAAATGGCTTGCTGAAAATAATATCAATATCCTGAAATGGTCAAGGCAGTCCACTTATTTTTTATTTTTTTAAGCTTATCACCCCAAGCAAGGCTGGAGGCCACTAGCACGCAAGGGGTTACAGAAGGTTTGGAGGAAGAGCAGATAGGAGTGGTAAAGGAGAGGATGTGGAGAAAGATAGTGGATCGATGAAGGCAAGGGGGTTGCAGAAGATTTGGAGCGAGAGCAGATAGGAATGAAAGGGGAAAGGATGTGGAGAAGGGAAGTGGATAGATCAAGGCAACTGGAGATGTCGATTGACGTTACACTTAAATAGTTGGAGATTGTATTTGTCAGGGAAACAGGAATAAGGAAGGGAGTCCCACAGGCGAGATATGCGAGACATGAAGCTATTGGAATAGAAGATACGTCTACATCTAACAGTTTCAACGGGGAAGGGGTGGGAACGGGATGCCAGCCTCGTAGGACGTTTAAATTCATGAGGGCTAGGAACCAGCGAAAGCAGCTCCTCGGAATAATTACCGTGAAAGTACTTGTAAAAAAGACAGAGCGAGGCAACGTCGCGTCTGTGAGAGAGGGACTGCAGACGAGATGACAGATCAGGGCCAATTACGTTGCATATCCGTCTCTGGATCTTATCAAGAACCCTGAGGCAAACATCAGGGGCTCCAGACCATATATGGCAGCAATACTCCATGCAAGGGCGAATGGTCGATTTAGAACCCAATCGAGTATAAGTGGAGTTATTTGAAAATTTAAATCCAATCGAGAGCTCCAACAAACATTCCCTATCTGAAGATCAAATGTCAACTAAAATTTGCAAATCATTAAAATGTATAAATGGGATTTAGTTCTATCAAATCATCTTTTTCTGTTTTCTATGTATATTTAGGTATTATGCATCTGTGCACAGTTAATTTTATGAAAAGTATGTTTATTCCTTATCTGGAAATACAATAATTTAAAAAAGTGTATGTATACGTATATTTATTTCCCCATACTGTATATTCATCGACTGAACCAGTAAACGAAACTAAAATTCATGAAATCATATGGCCACTCAGTGCCCCTTTTATGATAATAGGGGTTTTAACTGTTACAGCACCAGCTGGGGTTGAAAAGATACAAACCAAAAGTGAAGGACCTTAGAAACAATAATTTATAAAAACGATTGATGTATTTATAATAATAAAACCCCTACTTACATACATACATTTTCCGGCAGCCACTCGGCAATAAGCTTGTACCTATGTGATCCACCAATTTATATGGATTTTTCTTGGAAGGTACTGGCAGAAACATGCGGTAAGGATCACTTGTCAATCGTCCTACAAAACTCAGAACAAAGTGACAAAAATCATCTCCTTTGGAAATTCGAGGGAGCGAACTGGAAGAATTTTAAAACATATGTTCTGAAAATGTTCGATGAAGACTTAGGATGAAATCCATTGCTAAAGATTTAGGGAACTCACTCTCAAACATTCAAGAAATGACCGCATCCAGTATTCCTCCATGGACAATCAAGCAAACCCGAAGTCTTGTTAAAATTAAATAAACTTCTTAGACAAAAACGCAGCCACTTACATTCCAGAACAATTTGGTGGCATATAGGAAAAGTAGCCGAATATACAACCATTTATACAGACGGGTCAATGTGTGAGGACAAAAAAGAATGTACAGCAGTGAGCCAAAATATTACAAAAAAAGTGCCTCCCATTTTACGCCTTCTGTTTTCCCTGCGGAGGCTTACGCAATACAGCTAAATCTCAATATCATTACAGAGGATACATTTTATTTTAATTTTTAGGACTTACTCTCCATTTTAGAGTTTCAAAGAAAAAAATCCAAGCCATTCATTATCAAACTACTATGCAAAATGCGTACTACTTGCAAGCATAAAGACATAAAAATATGTTAGACTAGCAGCATGACCCGGCGTTGTCCGTGCTTGATTAAAAAATCGTACGACTCATACAGCAATCGCTATCACTTGACTTAAAATATTTTTGCCCTTCCTTCCCTTTAAAGGAGTGCCCTTTGCCGTGCTGATGTTTCTACATGCCTTACTTCTTGCCTATCTCACACTGCGAATTTTTTCTAAGCTCTATACTAAACATTAAATGTGTTACGAAAAAAGAACTAAACAAAATGAACACAAAACGATCAGCTTTAAAAAAGGACTCTTAACTGGAAAAACCGAATGAAAAAAAGAATGTTAACAACAAATACTTTCCACACCCAACCCAGTTCTACGGAATCAGAATCAACGTTGAGTTTAAGCAAGCGAATGAGCCAATTCGAGTAAAGTGCCATGCAGATTTAAATTTTTCCCATTTGTGACGAATGCAGCTATCGATTTTTTTTTGCATGCTAGCATGCTAGTTAACATTCGTGTCAGTCAGCTGTTGGCTCTCACGCTGACCAATAGAATCTTCCTGCCTATTCGTGGCAGCCAGCTATAGGCTCGCACTCTGGCCAGTAGAAAATGGCCGCAAACTATATGAAAACTGCCGTAGAAGCATGAAAAAATCGATTATTTCCACTATCGATGGGAGTTGGGAAATGCAAAGTCGGTCTTGGGCTTTTCGCTAACTCTGAGGATGTGCATGTACATTTTGGGGCAAATCCGTCGAAAGTTGCGGCCGTGCATTCATTACACACACACACACACACACACACACACACACACACACACACACACACACACACACACACACACATCCTGCCTTTTATAGATAGAGACTCTTAGCACGTTGGAGTGCAAGATAATAATTAAGTAAACCTAGAAGCCAAATCAGCTTTATATCTGTTAGTAGATTCAACTAAAAAAATATCATACACTGACGTAAATAAATCATTGAAAAATACATTCAAAAGGAATGGCAACGGTGCTGGGACGATATCCCCCCTCCCAAAAAAATAACCTCTTCGTAATTCAGATCAAACTAGGAGAATGGAAATCGGATTTCAGAAATTCTAGAAAAAAAAGTAGTACTAGCTCGCTAACGCATTGGGCACACGAGAATAACTCACTCGTACTTGTTAAACGATGAACATCAAGCTGTATACCAAACATGTGAAACACTATACACTATTATACCCAAAGTAACCGAGTGTTCAGACCTTGCTTTCTCAAAACAAAAAAATGCTATAATATAAACTATGAGATTCTCGAAAAAGCAAAAGTGGATGGCATAACCTTATATCTTTAAAGAATGGGCCTCTGCCAAAAAAATATAAAGTAGGAATATCAATAATATCAATGTCTCTACAAAATGTACATCTGAAGAGAATACATCAATGAAAAATGACTCTCGATAAAAACCCTCTTTAGAAAAATACGTCAATGAAACCAGATCTCCAAATTGATTTCTTACAAAGGATACATACTCTATGCATACCAATCTATTGGAAAAATCTTGTCGGTATTAAATAACTCATTGAGGTTGATCCGTCGTAAAACAAAATAAACCAAGGAATTCATAATCTATTCATACGAACCTATTCTAAAAATCTAACCGGCATTAAATACCCCACTGTAGTCGATATGCCGTAAAACACAATAAACCAAACCAATCTAAACCAAAAAATACATATTCTATTCATACGAACCTATCCAAAAAATGTTGCCGGCATTAAATAACGCATTGAGTTTGATATGTCGTAAAATAAAATAATCAAAACCAATCTAAACCAACGAATACATATTCTATTCATATGAATCTATCCTAAAAATGTTGTCGGCATTAAATAAATCACTGAGGCTGATATGCCGTAAAAGAAAATGAACTAAACAAATCTAATTGATTGAGGTGAGTTTTTTTTTCTAAAAAAAAGGCAAAGCAAATTCTCCAAAAAGAAGGGGAAAAAAATCCAGTGTATTTATTTTTTGACTTTTTTTCCCTTCTTTTGGGAGAATTTGCTTTGTTTTTTTGTTTTTTTTTAAAAAAACTCACCTCAATCAATTTGAGGGGAGGGTAATTTTATGCACGAGATTTGTAGGAATTCAAATCAAATTCATAAAATTTTTTAACACTTTGCTAAATGCGCGACTTGGTGAATAGTTTTTTCGAACTTGAGTCAACCGTAGAACTTCGAGCTCTTGAGTTTGTCAGTTTGTTTTGTGCACAAGCTGGGGTTTTTGTAAGCAGTCGTTCTCGATACTTGGTTGCTCGTTTATTGCGTTTCGTTCGCTGATGTAGTAATGCCAGCTCAAATTCTAGTTCAACACTGATGTGAGAACCAGTGGGGTTAAACGAGTCCTCTGTCGCCACTGATCTGGACCCGAAGTAGGGGCCACGGAAGGAAAACACGGAATACGTGTCAGAGGTAAGAAAGATATATTAAACAGAAAAGTTACAAAGAATAGTGTAAGCAGAGCTTACTATCCAGTGGTGTCCGATATTGGTATCGTACGCGGCTGCGCATTACTGGTGCTACTACTCCCATGATACTACCATTCACATAATAATATAGCACTGGGAGAGTGCATGATGTAGGAAAGTATCGGTCTCACAACAAAAACAAAACAAACCAGTTCTTCAATCTATTGACACAGGTTACTCTCGCCGTTTCTCTCGATCTCTATTGCCTTCATCAGGGCCTGTGAGTGTCAAATTTGCCAAATATCTTTCCTTGTTATGTGCCCTAGCAATTTTGTCTCTTACTGAGTCTAAGTAAAAACATCCTTTTTGTTTCCATATTCCGTGAAACTACCTTTGTTACTCACATGTTTTATTCATGATATTCTCATTAACTTTCTGCGGAATTCTGCTACACTCCCCCCTACACATTCTCTATTCTTCACGTTTACGACCATATCACATTGGAACAAAGTGAAGAACGAAGTGAAGCAACTATGAGTCTGGTCCGTACCTAGATGGGTGACTGCTTGCGAATGCAAAGTGCTGTAAGCTTGGATGTGCAGGTGATGCAATAGAGGACGGCTCCGGGTCGGAAATCGGGGGAAACGTTTTCAAATTCCAACAGGGTTCTTTAAATTTACTAACGGTAAAATATCTTTGGTAAAGGTACGATTCCAACTTTTTCCTCAACCCCCGATGAATTAAATACTTGTATCTGAAAAAACGTTATCTACAAAAATTTGGAAATATAATATTCTTTCATGAATAATAAAAAAAAAAAATTACTCTTGTAGTCCTACAATATATTTCGGTCTTGAATCACCGATACAAGATTGATAAACTGTAAAAACGAATGAATAAATCAATCAATCGACCTCTTTATTGCTGAGGAGATTTGCCAGCATTTTCTGTTATATAAAAAGATTTGTATTACAGTATAACAGTATTTTGCTTGTAACGAAATAATCTTGTTTATTCATTCTTTGCTTAGTTTTTGGAAGACATTATTCTACGTACCTAGATAATGATAATTGATATTTAAAAGAATTTAAAACAGATTTTCATTTTTTTTTATAAAATGGTTCCCATTGCTACATGAAACAAAAAACAAGATTTTTAACGAAAATTTCGGACGTGCTAGGAACGATTAAAAAATGTAAATAAAAATACCCCCAAAATACTTTGATTTTTCTTCTTAATAATAACATTACCATTTAGACGATAAAATTTTCTTTTCGTCAAGTTTGGCGTCTTTTTCATCATGCTATGCTCTTTTTTAGCGATCTCGTGGAGGTACCTACATTATTCCTTATTCCAATGCCCCTTTAGATTCTGATATTTTCTTATCGATCCTTTGCTATTGAATTGAAGAAAGTTATGTGTTCGTATTTTTTCATATACTTACCTAATCTGGGAAGAGATATTAACCTGCAAACGAGGCTTTTGGAAACAGTTTATTCATTATTTAGGTTCATCCAGTTCTTTTATGTTAGATTGTTGCATTTGCAGATTTATGCGAGTATTTTTCTTATTTTGCTTTAGAGATAGATTTGATCATTTGTTATGTAAATATACGTCAGTAGTTGCTTATTTCAACAAAATCCCAGAAGGTAAAACCAAAAACAATAGCATTTAAAGATAAAAAAAAATTTCAATAGTTTGCTTTCTAATGAAATCATTTGTATCGTCCATTATCAACAGAAGGAATTATCGACTGTATTTTTTTTTTCTTTTGTGATTATCAGGGAACATCAGTGATCGCCAACATTCGCACAATTCATCAAAGAATACCTTTTTTTTTATAAACAAAGAAAATAACAAAATGGTATCGAACAATAAAACAATCAGTTTTATCAAAATCGCCTACAGCTATTATTTACATAATCAACATTTAAATCAACAACAAGCAACAGTTCTTCCATTAACGGATTGATTCTTTTAAACAAAATCTTCTTCTCCGTCGTGATAGGCTAATTCTTTAATTAAAATGCTTTACAATGTTTTCATTTTTAAGGAGAACCGCGCCGTATTAAATACAATATTTCTCGTCTTAGACAAAAACTAGAAATACCTTTCGATATTGCTGACACGTCACAATTCTGACGCAATTGCAATGTCAAAAGTACGCAGGTGTCATCTTTAAGAAAGCTTTATTCATGATATTTATTCTGTATAGAAAAACAAAATTGTGGCACAAGGCCGAAGGGGAAGTGGGGAGTGGCTGGTCTTTCACTAGCTATCCTATTCCTAGTTAACCACAATCACAGCCCATTTATTTCATACAATATACACAATCACCGCAAGAACTTGTCCATCACCTTCCAATCGTACATGTACCGCAATACCACATATTCACAAGGGACCTACAAAACAACCCATGATATAAAAATTTCAAAATATGCAAAAATATATAAAAATTTCGTGATACATGAAATGATAAGGATGGGGCGATCCCAGCAAACAAACTAAAATTTGTAACACAAAGATAAAACTAAAATAAACAAATGTTACTAGAAGCCACCGACCTCTCAAAATAATACGAGTGACCGCTGTATTCTGTCAACCGACAGAATCAGGGAGCACATTCACTAATGGAATGAGGAGGGAAAAATAAATAACGGAATGGGAAAATCAAATGCTGACTCAGCCGAGATGAGAAAAAGGCACAAAAATCAAATTGGTTAGATTGGGAACCTCGACATGGATTATAACAAAAGAGGATGCCGTGAACAGGCCAGGACTTAACTAGGAAAACAAATAGAGTTTAGCTTAACGAGGGGAAGGGATCAAAGGAAACAACCCAGTTGTGATCGAAATGACTTGAAAAAAAAAGAAACTCAATAGCCCATTTCACACAAAGCATGCTCGCTACTTTCACCCACCTTTTGCTGAAATCTGTCGAGACAAAGCGCTTTCTATCAGTTCTGATCTCCAACTTCAGTTGATGCTGAAAGATTCCGACCAGAGTCTGATGCGAATAGCGTTCGCATTGCAAGAATACTTCCATTCGCGACGTCCAGATCACGATTCTTACCACGGATAGCAGCGTCAGAAACGCATTCGTTTTTCCTCAGGATACGGGGGCGAAACACATCATCGCAGACGCATGCGAGATCGATGAGCACGAGCCGATCGACAGCGATACGAGCCGTCAACTCGTCGACATAGTCCCAGAAGGGGCAAGCTTGAGAACAATGGTTGAAAGCCTGCGAAACTGTTTTTTCAGACCCTTGTAGCGCTCGATAGCCGACCGTTCCAGAGCCTGCCTAGCTGAACCTATCTCTAGGGAATCCCCCTAGCCTCCACATCGACATAGTCCCAGAAGGGGCAAACCTGAGGACACTGGTAGAAAGCCTGGGAAACTGTTTCTTCTGACCCTTGTAGCGCTCGATAGCCGACCCTTCGAGAGCCTGCCTAGCTGAACCTATCTCTAGGGAATCCCCCCAGGCTCCACCTCGTCATAGTCCCAGAAGGGACAAACCTGAGGACACTGGTAGAAAGCCTGCGAAACTGTTTCTTCTGACCCTTGTAGCGCTCGATAGCCGACCCTTCGAGAGCCTGCCTAGCTGAACCTATCTCTAGGGAATCCCCCCAGGTTCCACCTCGACATAGTCCCAGAAGGGACAAACCTGAGGACACTGGTAGAAAGCCTGCGAAACTGTTTCTTCTGACCCTTGTAGCGCTCGATAGCCGACCGTTCCAGAGCCTGCCTAGCTGAACCTATCTCTAGGGAATCCCCCCTGCCTCCACCTTTTAGCCTTATTTAGTGCGAATAAATAGGGTAAATAATATATATACCGGTGCAAATTATTCTTTATTAAGTTTTCTGGTACATTCAGCCCTACAGCCGAAGATAGATATACAGTTTAATAAATAAACGGAGCTTTTACTCAAATACGCGTATCCCCTGAAAATAACATTTAAAGCAATAAATATATATATGTGAATAAAGACGATAAAAACTTATCAAAGCCAACCGATTTAGTCCTCTGAGGGACTTTATCAAGGCAAATACAAGATAAAGTCTTTGACAAAGTCCCTGAGAAGACGAAAAGCGTCAGCTAAAATAATTTTTCTTTTTGTCTTTATTCATACTGTTGTTTACAGATATACACTAGCTGAAATGTTTATAAACCGCTCCTGCCAAAATAATAGTTAGAATAAAATACAACAATCAACCGCAAAATTCAATAAATAGCTTTATCTTCCCAAACCAAGACAAAACTATTAAATAAGCGATATAAACAAATGTTTACTACCTTAATAAAACACCGATTAACATAGAAAAAAATAAAAAAAGATAAGAAATAAAAAAAATTAAAATAATTAAAAACAAGGACAAAATTTAACCTAAATAAATAAACAAATAAACGATTTCCGGCAAAATAACCGCCAACATAGATTACCCACCATGCACCACTGACCCGTATATGTAAATAGCCGAGAAAAAACAACACTCGTGGCCTGACGATAGCGTCTAGCAGGAAACAGCCAGTCGCCTCTAAATGTTGACGTCAATGTTCACTTTTATATATATATATATATATATATATATATATATAAATGATCTATCAGAAAAAGATAAAAAAGGACGATCGGTTTCGAATATCGACATAGGCAAATGAAGAGAAAGATTTATAAAAGGTTCTAATTTGATTTTAGACATTGAATAATTAAATTCTAGAAAGTATATAAAAGACAATGTGAAGAAAAACAAAGACCTTTCGTAACACTGATGATAAAAATATATGGTCGCATATATAATTTAACGATGTCGAAATAACTTCTATCCTCTTTATGAAACTATAAGGTTTTTATTACATATACATACACACACATACACACACACACACATATATATATATATATATATATATATATATATATATATATATATTGTGACATGTTTCATTGAATAATTTAGACAATATTGTCTACTTATTTTCAGTTGTACTCTTTCATATTCACGCTTTTTGAAGCCATTATTAAAGGAAGAGTGAAAATCACCGTCTTGATACATATTATTTTATTCTGAGTATTTTCACCAGATACATAGTATGTAATTCCGAGCACTTTCGACATAGCACAATGTCATCATCAGGCTGCTGTTTATTTCGAGACAAATATTGTAGCGTTCATCGTTTTCACACACAAAATTGCTGTGTTCATCTGGAAGTTAATATTTTTTACTTATGAAGCGAGGAACGCTGAATACTGTGATTAGTTTGACTAACGGTTATATATAATCTCCGTTTCGCCTCCATATATTTTCAGCCATACGGTATTCTTGCAGTCTGGAAACATTAAGAAATTAGCGCATATATCAAGCTACAAAAATCCCCCAAGCATAGGCATCTATACAATATGAGAACCAGTAATACAGGGTACTAGAAAAAAACAGAAGTAACCAAAATTTGTGTAATATGCGCTGCGGTAAAAAAAAAAGGTTTCCCGAAATTCATGTACCACATGGCCCAGTGAATAGAAGCATCGTTTGATTGATTGAAAAAGTGACTTCACCCCAAAGAGATGTAAGTTCAATACCTGGCCACAGCAGTGGGGGAAAAACAACTTGGAACGTTGCGTTACTAAGGGTAATTGACTGAAACTGAGATATCCCAATAGAATAATCTACCTCCGTGGAATAAATACAGGGTGCGGTTCGAAATCCTAACGTATATCACCTGAAGAAAACCAGTCCGTACAACGACCGAAACGTCGTGAAGGCAATGGTCCGAACAATGTAAGTTGTTACAATACCATATACAATAGAAGAAGAAAAAAAACAAATGAACAAAGATAAATACACCAAAGCACGGCGCTGTTGTTGTTGTAAAGAAGAAGAAGAAGAAGCAGAAAAGAAGAAGAAGAAAAGAATAAGAAATAGAAGAAGAATAAGAAATAGAAGAAGAATAAGAAATAGAAGAATAAGAATTAGAAGAAGAAGAAGAAGAAGAAGAAGAAGAAGAAGAAGAAGAAGAAGAAGAAGAAGAGGAAATAGAAGAAGAAGGAGAAGAAGAAGAAGTAGCCTCGTATGTGCTTAGGAGGAATTTTCTAATATGTAAGCAAGGACTTAAACACCCGGATTTTTTCCTGTTGGCAGAGGTTGCAAATATTGTTGTGATTGTTGTAAGGATTTGCCTTTTTTAAAAATTTCCATCTTACAATCGGATATCTGTTGTTTTTTTATTTAAAATTCCGTACATGGTCAGCTAGTTTGGTAGAGTATCTAAGATTTATTAGCTTAAATGACGACCTATGATTGTACCATCTACGTTTAAAAATACTTTAAGTACACCCTATGTAAGTTTTATTTTGGCCATAAATATCTGTTACTTCTGCTTTATAAATTATAGCTTCTGTTTCGCAAGGTCCGTTTAAGGGACATCTATTCTTATTTCTACGGTTACATAAATAACTAGTGTTAACTATATTTTGCTGCGCTTTAGATTTGAGATTTCTGCCGTTTTGTCTATTTATTATTGTTGAGATTTCTGGCTTTAAGTCCGACAATTATTTTAATATACTTATTGTTTATACGTTATATATATATATATATATATATATATATATATATATATATATATATATATATCGCTGCAAAAATAAAATCTAGAAAACGTCAAGTGCAGCTACGCACAGGCTGTTCAGTTCAAGGTCGAAAAGAAACAAATTGAATCCTGTGAATTCTGGCAGATTGCCAAATAAATAATGAATAAAGGTACAGCGGCTGTGCCCAGAAATATAAATGGTCCCGAGGTCAGACTGTCTTCGACAGACACGGCGAAGCCCTTTGCCTCAAACTCACCAATAGAAGACAAAGAGCGTCCACTCCCCAACACCACACCTTCCATTGAACAAAATCTCAGTACTATTACCATTACAGTCTCTAAACTTATAAAAATCATTGACCCTAGAAAGCCACTAAGCTAGACAAAATTCTAGTGGTTAAGAATATCAACCCGGAATTTTCCCCTATCCTAGCGAAGTTATTCAACCGCAAATATGAAGGAGAAATCCTTCCCAAGCCTGCAGAAGACATCAAGCTTATGTTATGTCCTGTGTTCAATAACGTAGAGGTGCGATCCCCCAACTCTCTGTATAGACTCATCAGTCTCTTTAGTGTCATCAGTTATTTTTTCGAGGCTATAATCAACACGGATGTCTTCGAGCAACTGGAGAAGAACAACCTCTTCAGCGATGAACAGTACAGGTTTCGATCGTTTCGATACACTGCTGATGTGCTAACTACCATCACTCAAAGAATTAATTAGGCTCTTGATGACAAACACATTACGAGGAACATAGCATTAGATATCTCGAAGGCCTTTGACAAGGTGTGGAACAAAGACTTGCTACACAAGCTCTCCAGTTATGGAATTGCTGGAAGAGTCTTCTCGATTATAAAATCTTTCCTAACAGGTAGGTCCCCTAAAGGCAGTTATCCTCCGAAACCGTAATAGTCAACGCAGGTGTCCCTAGACCAATACTCTTTTTGATTTACATAAATGATCTGCCTAAGAATAAACTCAGATCGTTTTTAAACATCTATGCGGAAGACACGACTATTATACTCTTGATGATCAGAGTTTAGCAGCTGATATCTCTTCCGATCTATCTAGCGGGAAAAACACTGGCTGGTTACATTCAATGCCTCAAGAGCCAAACTAGTTACATTCCATCATCGCCGATCGGACCACGAACTAACACCGATCACGATGAGAGGATGTCCCCTCGGGGAGTCACCGTGTCTTCAGAGACTATTGGGACTTAAACTGTACCGATCCAGTAAATACCTGACTCCTCATGCTATCCTCTACAATTATGTTATATAGCAATAAGTTGTCGCTGCCGACACTTGAGTTTAAACATAGATCGCCAGTGAGCAAACACAGGCTATCGCATTAAGATATATATATATGAAGTCGTGTGACGTCTAATCGATCGCTATCTCTAGTCTGTCCTCTATACTATACGGATCCCATTTTCTACTCTATCCTTTATTAATATGCGGACCGCTATTCCCTACTCTATTGTCTGTGCTATTTCTCTATTCGGGTCACTATATGGATTACTATTCGAGCAAGTACTATTTGTGCGAGTGATATTCGAAGGCGTCTGACACCGGTAATGTTCAACGGCGTACTATAGCTGTATCTGCGATTACAAAGTCTCTACTACATCGAGCATTACGAAAGTGACAACGAGAATTCATTGAAATCACAAAAGTGGCAACGCGTGTTCGTAGGCATCACAAAAAAAATTAAAGCCCAGAGCAGGCGTAAAATGGAGTACTGTTTTCATATTTGGGTGGGGACTGCCCAGATAGCACTCTCCAGACTCGATGGAGTCCAGAAGCATCTCCGAGTCCTTGTGGGTCACTCACAGGCTGGATGTGGCAGGCCTCTCTCTGCTTCATCGCTACTCCCACAGAAAGTGTTCGAAAAAAAGATATTCCTTGGTTCTGGCAGTTCTAACATTCAGGGCAATGATTCACCAGTCGACTTACATTGTTGTAAACATTCCACATTCACTCCGTATTCCATCGGGGAGAAGTACTTTCCATTCGAACAGCTTCTTTGCGCCAAATACTGCACTGTGGAACTGATTCCCAAGAGGATGTTTCCCCGTTACTACAATCGTAACCTA
>OZ038512.1:34947640-35005140 GCA_964036315.1 Acanthosepion esculentum
TTCAAATTATTGGGATTTTCGAGCGAGTATTATCGTGCAAGTACTATTTAGTGCGAGTGTTATTCGAAGGCGTCTGAAACCAGTATTGTTCAAAGGCGTACTATAGTTGTATATGCGATTATAAAATCTTTACTACAGTGAGAATTACGAAAGTGACAAAGAGTATTTAATGATGAGATAATATCATTGTCTTGAATTACTTATAAAGTTTGACATTTCATATGTAGATTTCGCCATTAAATAACCCATAGATGAGATGTTATGCCGCTAAAAAAAACACTCTTAATGAACTTTTATTGTAAGCCAGTAGCATCATTTGATATCTATTCTCTTACTGCAAACATTTAAACTTCTCATCAAGCAAGGTTACCTCTACATTGTACAGACCGACATCTTTAATCCGGCATCCTTGGGCTGATGTCATTTTTGAGCCAGAGAAAATTATTTTTTTTATGTTCCAAAAGTTCTCATAGCCGTGGGGGTGGGATAGTTGGGACAAGCTACCCCTGTCTATAAAATGCTTTCGTGCATGCGTCACAGATAGGCTCTGACAACAAAGTCCATCTCTTAGCCGGAGAATGGGCGAAAGCGAAAAACTGGCGCCACATAATCAGCCGCTTAGTTTAGCTAGAGCTCGATAGCCCAGAAAGGCAGGTCACCCAGGGGAAAGAAAACTGTGATTTTAAATCTTCATTACCTTATAGCTATATCTTGTATTCATTTGGATCTTGTCGTTACCGTCAAGAGGTGTAGAGCACGGCTATAACATCACCCTGGTCTGAGCCATGTTGAAAGGGACGAAATTATTCAGGCCTTCTGTAACGGTATCTATCCTCTGGCTTCCATCTTCAAACTTCATTCAGAACTGTGGATGTTAAAAATGACGGAGCTGTAAAGAGGAAAACTGGATCAGTATGTCACAACAGCAAGAGAGATCATCATTTCAGCTTAGAGCTAAATACATTCATATTGCTTAAAGTAGCGTCCAATAGTGTTATAAAAACCTCGGAGAATTTCAGTAATCAATTTTTAATTATTTGTAAGATGCAACGGTTCAAAGCTTAATCTAACAGTTGGAAAATTTTGCTGTTACACGATTTAGACAATTTTGCTGTTATACCGGTATATTTCACAACCCTTTTTTTTGTTTACTTAATTTCACCCCTATATTACGGAGGTCACTCCAATTTCACCACCAAAGGCTTAATTTTGATCAATCAGGGCGCTACCGTTATGTCGCGAAATAAACGGGTGCTTATAATTTTTTTTAGGAAAATGAAAAAATGTTTTATAATAAAATTGAAACCACGGCAGATATTGTCAAAAAAAAAAAAAAGATAAAAACAATAATAATTTTAATTTTTCATATTTAGAGATTTCGGTATTAAATAACCAGCCGTTTGCAAGAAAGGCATTATCTCCCTTTGCAGGAAAGGCTTTTATGTCCCTTTGCACGAAAGACTTTGATCTTCCATATTCAAAATGGAGGCGATTCAGCTTGACTCAATAGGTTGACTCTAGGTTACTGACTGGCGGACGGAAAAACACGCCAGGAACTAACAATTTTAATTGGCTGTCAGTGTTCGTTCATCATGACTGCCATATTTTTGCCAATTTTCGAGTAGGAATAACAGCTGCTTCTTTAGCAAGCGGCCACCAGCGACTTGATAACGGGCTACGTGACTTGAGACTTCGTGGAGTGCTATTCTGCTTATCTGTTCTGAGATATTCGTTCTACGATGATTGCGATGCTACGTGCAAAATATCGGTTTAAGAATACGCCAAGTTCCAACGGACATATTTAAAAACTATTTCGGAGAATGAAGAACAATCGACTCGGGTGTTATCCTTTACGTTGTAAGAAATCAACAATTTCATCGGTTGTATTTGGTCGCATAATGTTTAGCAAGTCGCAACGAGAAATCTGCAAATTCCGGTCTAGTGTGTTACTCCCATATTCACACGCCTAACGTTTGGAAAGGTATCAATATATCTATTCGTTCACTCATCTATGGGTTAAATAGAAAAACAAAACTCCCCAGCCATGGTTGGTTACCAGTATAGAAGAAAGACAACTCTACATCCAAAACATTGGATGCGCATTCTATATCTGTAAAATAAAAATATGATAGAATTTCAACAAGTATGGGTGATCCCACTGGATAGAAATTATTTAAAACTATGTTTCCAACAAGTGATTAACTTATCTGAGAATAAACTATTAGATCATTGCAATAGTTTGTGTCCGTTTACAAAATTAAAAACAAAATTTGGCTTACGGCCATATCACGTTGGAACACCAGTCCCCGTATTAACATCGAAGTTAAGCAGTTTTGCACCAATTCGGTACCTATAGGGGTAACTGCTTGACAAAACAGGTGATGTAAGCTTGACTGTGCGTGTAGAGTAATTGAGAATGGATCAAACCTGTTAATCTCAGAGACGAATTTCAATTCACACTTGATCCGTTATATTCACTTACGAATAAAGAGCTTTGGGAAAGGCATGAATCCACCACTTCCGTCCAGACATGGTTCACTTAGTAAGATTGTAACACTAGACAATTAATCCCCCCCCCCCCCAAAAAAAACATTTTCAGGTTTTAAACAATCTGCAAAGTGTTGATAAACCGTAGAAAACGAATCAATAAAACCAAAATTTTACATTTTTTTAAAGCGTTTCACCCCAAGGAAGGCGGGAAGCCACTAGCACGCAAGAGGTGACAGAGAGTTGGAACGAGAGCAAATAGGAGTGATAGAGGAAAGGATGAAGAGAGGGATAGGGGATAGATCAGGGTATCTGGAGACGTCGATTGACATTACATTTTAATATTTGGAGATTATAGCTATCAGTTAAACAGGAAGAGGGGAAGACGTTCCACAGGCGAGATGTGTGAGACATGAAGCTATTGGAGTAGTTATATTTAACAGTTTCGACAGTGAAAGGGTGTGAACGAGATGCCAGCCTAGTAGAACGCTTAAATTCATGAAGTCTGGGAACCAGCGAAAGCAGCTTATCGGAACAATTACCATGAAAGTATTTGTAAAATAGATAGAGGGAGGCAACGGCACGTCTGTGAGAGAGCATCTGCAGACGAGATGGCAGATCACGCCCAATTACGTTGCATATCCGTCTCTAGATCTTATCAAGAACCTTGAGACAAACATAAGGGGCACCAGACCATATATGGCAGCAATACTCCATGCAAGGGCGAATGGTTGATTTGTAGATCTGAAGGATCGACTCCGTCGAGAAAAATTTCCTGGCGAAGCACAGGGAGCCAACTTTCCTTGCGATGGACGAAGCTGTTGACTCAATATATTTGTTCCATCTCAGGTCGGCATTCAATGTGAGGCCGAGTAGTCGCAAAGAGGAGCTCTCGAGAAGTTGAGCCTCAGATATTCTAATGGGGGAGGGGACCGGGATGGTTCTCTGTGGTGAGTAATAGAGAGTATACAAAAAAATATTTATTCGGCAAATACAAAATCTCCACCGTTTTTAACAACTGTCTACCATCGTTTTCCAAACTTGTTGAGACCATCTTCATAGAAATATCGTGTTTTTGTTTTGTTTTGTTTTTTATTGGAAAAAAGGTGCAAGGTAGTTTTCGATTGACTGTACAGAATCATTTTTTGTCATCCAAATGTTTCTGTAGAGAAGCGATAAAAAGAAAATCCGAAGGATCCAAGTCAGACAAATACGGTTCGGTGCTGCAGGGATTCCCATTTCATGACTTTATGCTCATGCAAAGTCTCTTTTGCAACATTTGCTTACTTTATTGTGATCATTTTCCACTATTTTGATTTGCCAAAATCGGCCGTTTTCCTTCAACCCAAGTCTTTTAAAATGACGAGAAGCAGTTAAGATATTGCTTTACAAACTGATAGCAATCTCTTCCGTCGAAATATCAGGTTTATTCTCCGCGATGGCAAGCAGTGCCTCCTCATCGACGTCGGAAGGTCGCCTTGACGAAATCTACCAAACCACTTTTTGAACGCCTTAAGATTCAAATAATCCTTTCGAATTTATTCTGTCGCAATTCCAACGCTTATTCCTTTCCGAAATATCTAGACCATAATATGGCGGAAGTGCAACTTTTCATCCTCCATATTTAAGGAATTCATTTGTGGGCAAAACTTTCAACATTCAACAAAATCTGACTCTCAAGTGAATAACGAAAAGTTGAAATCTAGAACTCACCAGGAACCGGATCCAAAACTGCACCAGTGTCAAGTTGTGGACATTTTATATTAAGAATGAAAATAGGAACGAACTTTTGCTATGATCTATTTAGATGGTATAATTACTTGTTTTTTTTTTAAGCATTCAACCCCAAGCAAGGCGGGAAGCCACTAGCATGCAAGGGGTTACTGAGTTGGAGCGAGAACAAAGAGAAGTGATAGAGGAAAGGATGAAGAGACGGTTAGGAGATAGATCAGGGCATCTGGAGACGTCGGTTGGCTTTACATTTGAAAAGTTGGAGATTATAGCTACAGATTACAGAAAAACAAGAAAAAGGGAGGGAGTTCTACAGCCGACAAGTGCGAGACATGAAGCTATTGGAGTAGAGGAGACGGCTACATTTAACAGTTTCGACAGTGCAAGGGTGAGAGCGAGATGCCAGCCTAGTTGAACGCTTAAATTCAAGAAGTCTGGCAACCAGCGAAAGCAGCTCATCGGTGCAGATACCGTGAAAGTATTTGTAAAACGACAGACCGAGTCAACGGCACATCTGTGAGAGAGCGGCTGCAGACGAGATGCCAGATCAGAGCCAATTACATTGCATATGCGTCTTTGGATTTTTATCAAGGACCTTGAGACAATTAGAAGGGGACTTCTATTTTTCAATTAGTTCAGTTCTATAAGAGCTGAAGATAAGTGATGCTTGGGCAACCTCGTCAGACTCTCGTATGGATAACACGCATGATATCAAAGCCTTCCGGAAATGTCTAAACTGTCAGCTAAGTAGAACCGTTATCTCAGATCACTGATTAAAAATATCATCCACTGTGTAAATCTTTGAGAAGACAATACTTCATCAAACACCTTGGACCGGTGCTATAAAATCTCAAAAAAAAAAGAACAATGAAAGATGGATAGATACTAGATATCTACAAAAAATGGATAGATACTAGATATTTTACAAAAGAAAGTAAGAAAGAAAAAAAGAAAGAAAGAAAGAAAGAAATTGAGACTGATTGAAAGACATGCCTATAAAAGGAAGAAAGGAAAAAGAAAGAAAGAAAGAATGAAAGAACGAAAAATAGAAAGTAAAAACATTGATAGGGAGAAAGTAGGACTGATCGAGATACAAGCTTATAAAAGAAAGAAAGAAAAATGAAAGAAAGAAAGAAAGAAAAAAGAAAGAAACATGGAAATAAAGAAAGTAGGACTGATTGAGAGACATTCTTATAAAAGAAAGAAAGAAAGAAACAAACAAACAAATAAAGAAAGAAAGAAACAAACAAACAGACAAAAAAGAAAGAAAGAAAAAAGAAACACGGAAAGAAACATGGAAAGAAAGAAAGTAGGACTGACTGAGAGACATGCCTAAAAAGGAAAGAAACAAAGAAACAAACAAACAAACAAAAAAGAAAGAAAGAAGAAACATGGAAAGAAACATGGAAAGAAAGAAAGTAGGACTGACTGAGAGACATGCCTACAAAGGAAAGAAAGAAAGAAACAAAGAAACAAACAAAAAAGAAAGAAAGAAGAAACATGGAAAGAAACATGGAAAGAAAGAAAGTAGGACTGACTGAGAGACATGCCTACAAAGGAAAGAAAGAAAGAAAGAAACAAACAAACAAAAAAGAAAGAAAGAAACATGGAAAGAAAGAAAGAAGGAATGATTGAGATACATGCCTATAAAAGAAAGAAAGAAATAGAGAAAGAAAGAAACATAGAAGGTAGGACTGTTTGAGATATATGCCTATAAAAGAAATAAAAAAATAAGCCTGTAATCATGGTGTTCGTTTTTCACATAACCATAAGCAAAAGGTTTGGGAGGAAACTTCCACCAATATTAGAAAGAGCGACAACAGCCAATGTTCCCGAGAAGAATAATTTATTGAAAATTGTTTTAACAAAACGATATAATTTTTAAAAAATCATTTCGCGCAAACAAAACAATAAAGGCAATAGAATGCAAAGGGTTATGAGAGGTTACGGGAGGACAGAAAAATCACTCTTAGGAGAGAACAAGAATTAAAACAAAAGATGACGATTCGCATTGCATTTAAGTTTTCAAAACTGAGTATCACGTTTAAAAAAAAACATAATTAACGATTTCTTCTTTACTGATCATATATCAAAACGAAATGGCAAAATTAAAATCGTCATCAGTTACACTGAACCATTGCAATTCACAGATTTATCAGGTGTTTCACAGTATTATTGATAGATGAGCGTCTTTGTTTATCAAATAACCCAGATCTTCCTTTGTCTTGAAAGAAACTTTACACAAGTCTATTAATCTCTTCACCAGATTATATAAAATCGGATCTTGAATCAACTGTGCTTTTTAAAAAACATTTTATGGTTAGGTTTGTTTAACTTCTAGGACTATAAGATACCAAAAAAAAAAAAGAAGAAAAATGCAAGATGGATAGATACTAGATAGCTACAAAAGAAAGAAAAAAAAGAAAGAAAGAAAGAAAGTAACAGTTACATTTTTTGGTTAGGTTTGTTTAGGTTCTAAGACTATGGTGGTCTATATCAAGAACTGTTCGTAGAAATCATCACCTCGACTTTTGTAATCGTAGGTGGGGGAGGATCCGAATAGAGAAGCCGCACTGAATCTCCTCCACAATGATCTAACAAAGGCAGCCATCAGAAATTTAGGTATAATCATACCTAGTAGTAGGTATTATCAAAACCTTTCCAAAACAGAAATTATAATCTGGAATTTGTTGTCAGAGGTTATTTAAGACTCATGCCACGAAAGCATTTTACAGTATTTTATAGACACGGGGAGATCATATCCCCACGAACACCCTCGGCTATGACAACTTTTGCAGCAGAAAAAAAAAAATTCTGTGGTCTGGCAGTGACCTGGTCTCAAGGATGCAGCATTAAAGACGTCGATTTGCACAATGTGCAAGTAAACTTGCTTGATGGAAAGTTTAAATGCTTGCAAGAAGAGAATACATATCCGATGATGCTACTGGCTCATTAAGATTGGTTTGTTTTTGTTTAGTGGCACATCAACACATATGTGGGTCAATCATTGCTGAAATCTACATGTGAAAAGTCAAACTTTATAATTAATTCAAGAGAATGATAAAATTATAATTATTTTTCTGGAAATGAAAGCAATGATGGCAGTTAATCTGAAGCCATTATAAAATAAGAAATTTTAATAAGAAAAGCTAGAAGATGTAGGTCATTAAATGGCCCATGTCCTTTGCGTATACATGAGAAACTATATATTACATAAGTTTATAAAAAATAAATATTTACTGAATCAGAGAAATGAAATAGCTATTTTCTGCCGTCAATGTCAAAAATTTTCCTTAAATAACATTTAAAAAATAAAATTAATAAATGGGAGCTTGTAATAAACATACTTATATTTGAAATGAAAAAAATAATTTTAAATAATGTCAGTAATTCTATTACATTTACTTGTTTTTATAAAGAAATATATTCTATTAGTAATTAAGAGGAAAAATATTTTTAAAATTGTAGTTTTTAATAAAACGTATTCTAACACAAACACACATTAAAAAAATTAAGTATACAAGAACAAAATGCCGAAAAATCTTTTTACCGCTAATGAAAAAACCCCAGACGACATGCATTTAACGGGTGTTAGAATTCGTTGAAAAATACACCCCTACCCTCCCTAAACTTAACCTCTTTTTCTAACGTAATTTAAGATACAACAATAGTTAATAAAAATGAACACGATACGGCCCCTGTATAAATGATTGGATTGCTCTGTATCCTTGTAAACAGTAAATTGCGAATTTTATATGCGCGTTTAAAACTCAGTAAATTTAAAAATGAGTTCTTCCAAAATTCGCTTGGAGATGAAACAGAACTAATGCTTTTAATTTAATTATATAATTAAATTTAAAGATTTTAGCTTCCATTTTTGAAACATGGTTATCACTGTGTAGCGAAAAAAAAACATATTTGAAATCAGTAAATACATATATATATATATATATATATATATATATATATATATATATATATATATATATATAGGACTGCCTCTGTGTGTGTGTCGGCAAGCACATATATAACGTTAAACTGTAACGTTTGTGGGTATTTGTTCATACGCTCACAAGAAACGAATATAGCTCAGGGACATCATTAAAATTGGGTTCCCACACGTACGTGGAGAGGGGCAAAAATGGCTCAATTTCCTTTGGCACTTTGCATTTCGTCGTATACCTCAGATAATAAATGCGAGGCATATAATACCAAGTCCTCCCGCGTGAGATGACCCCTACCCTGGGGCTGTGAGTGGCAATAATGGTAAACTCGAATAAAAAGTCAGTTTTATATATTGTCCAACTAATTAATTCTTACTTGTTTTCCATCTTTAACGCTTCCACCATCATAAGTCATTGTTAGAATCTGTTATTTTTGTCTTAATAGGATTGTGTCGATTCTTTGTGGTCTCTTTGGTAGTTTTCGAGTGTTGAGCCCCCACACATCGGAGTGGGTAAACGCCACACACACACACACACACACACACACACACGCACGCGCACACACACACACACACACAAACACAGACACACACACAAACACACACACACACATATATATATATATATATATATATATATATATATATATATATATATAAAATGTAACAATATAGATAGTATTAATACATAACCCCACAAATCAGGACCTACACACATTTATCACCCACACAAGTCAGACATGCTTACGGTGGTGTTGAGTCCTCACACTTATACACACACCCACACGAATATACACACTTACACTCATCATACTCACTCACTCCCTAATGATCCAATTGATAACACACACCCATAGTAATATACACGCTTACACACATCATACTCACTCACTCCCTAAGAACCAAATAACACACACACACTTAACAGAGATACATTCCCTTTCCAGGAACCAACAAATTTGTCAACGTGACCAAGGGAATTCAAAGTAGCATGAATCAATCCAGCTCTTATCTTAAATAACAAATTAAAAGAGACTGTTTGACCAACACAAGGACTAACCAAAATCCATGTTAAAAAAACAAAGAAACAAATGAAATCTACAGACACAAGTTCATTTTTTCCATCAATACATTCATTTCTGTAGTTCACTGCTACCAGCAAGCAGAAAAGTGGTATCTCCTGACGATGGGCATGTTGGCCGAAACTAGTCGAGCAATCTAAATGAAATAATAATAAAAACGAAAGAATATTTATATACAATCCAGTGTGTCTGAAGATTTTAATTTTTTAATATTTTTTATTGTTCAATATGGAGCACTTTGGCTGATGGCATTTGTTTACATTAATAAAAACAATACGCTAGATTTCGTTGTGTAAATCTACTGAGTGAAGATAGCTCTGGCTGACACCTAATCAGTTGAGTTTCAATCCTGGCTTGAGGCATTCGGGTGTCTAGTCGCACTGAGGAGCTGTGATACAGAGAAACAGTACTGTCTGTAAATGACGTATATATATATATATATATATATATATATATATATATATATATATATAATCTTTACATCCAGAAAAAACAACTTGCTCACTACAAAGATGCATTCTTGTTTCTATGCGGCTGGTTAAACATTTTTCGTTCTCACCAGTCGAGATGCAGCCGCATCGAAACAAGAATGCATCTTTGTAGTGAGCAAGTTGTTTTTTTCAGTATGTAAAATTTATAATAGATAATTATTGATCTACTCTCTATCGAGTCCTCTTTTGAATTAATACTGTCAACGTTAGAATTTATATTATTTTCGGTCTCATTACATCCATATATATATATATATATATATATATATATATATATATATATATATATATATATATAGAGAGAGAGAGAGAGAGAGAGAGAGAGATTAATTTATGCTATTTTTCAACCCTATGTTCCTGTTTAATAAATAGATGATTTTTTGTTCATTATTAATAAACACGGACCTGAATTTGTTTTAATTCATGGAAAAGGTCACCCCCTAAACCGAAAATTCGATTTTACAATACATGCAATAAGAGTAAAAAATCAAAACATTTCAGAAGCTTTATTTTTAAATTTGATAATGATAACAGTTGGATAGTATTCATGTATTTTTAACGCATTCTAGTTATAGCATATCATACAATAGTACAAATCTTTGCGACCTAAGGTGGCCGTTAATAATTAAGTAGAAATCAATGTTAAGATAAATCCGTATTTAATTACAACCGCAAATAATTACTTAACAAGAACAAAGAAGTAAAAATCAACCAAAGATAATTAACCAATTGTTAGTAGCGCGGATCCGGTAAATCCTAAATCACAACCCAAATTATCAATGCACAATAATTCACACTAATTCGACTGGATAGTTCTTCTCAATAGTCACTCAATAATCACTGCAGTCAGTAGCCTGACACCGCTATTTATACACCTGGCAGAAGATATATATTCATAAGTCAATAGTGCCACGATCGAACCTCAGTATCGGCAGTTAATCATTTCTGAACTATATGACACAAATGAACAAAAATTCCAAACTTTCGTGTTATTAGAAACTTGCATCTACAAATAAAAATAGATATATACATTAAAAAATGTCGAATATTTAATTTCAGTAAAGACGATTAACAAGATACAGCGATTAAGCTTTTTATTAAGTTTTGTTAAATTATATTAATTTTTATTAAATTGTATTAATTTTCATTAAATTTTATTAATTTTTATTAAATGTTTTCTTCACTGGTCATGAAATGTTTTAAAAACTGTCTAAACATTTTATATATCCGAGCGTTTTCGGTTATTCTATTAGCCTTTAGCAAGTATTTTCTTAACTATGTAGATTTTTGTATATGTATATCTATAATGATGCGAATGTTTTTTTTTCCAAACATGGCCAGCACTTTGTGGCCCTGTTCAAAGTTGATATTAGTTAGTTTTGGATATTTTTTTTATTAATGCTTAAATTATACCTTGTCAGTCGTCTTTAAGAAAAAATAAGATTTTACTGCCAAAATCCACAATTAATATATATATATATATATATATATATATATATATATATATATATATATATATACTATAGTATTTGGATTAATTTTGACGAAGGATCTAAACACAATAGTCATGAGATGAAGGGAGTGAAGTGAATATACTATTCCAAAAAACGACGTGCTTTTTAAGTCAAATATTCCATAACATTCTTGGTCTTTTCAAGATCTTATTGGTGCAAAATTGATTATACACCGGCTAAAACAATATATTCTGGTCAAACAAGTATGCAGACGACCATTTAACATGCTTCGACGATAAACCGTCATCTTCAGAAAAAAATCTTTTTTATTTACTTGACAAAATGTGATTCCCTTTAAGCGACAGGACGCTTGACTTTTATTCCCTGTATCGTTACAAAAATTGAATCGCAACTACTTTCACCTCAGTTTTATTTTTCTTTATTTATTCACTCATTCTATTTTTTCTATTTTTTTAAAGGATTACGCATCCCACATTGTTTCAATATTTACTTAGTAAGAGCATGCGATGAAATGAAATAGTCATTACATTCTTTCATCGTAAAGGAAAACATCTTAGTCTGAATAAATTGTTTTCAGTTTATTATTAAAACGCCATTTTCCCTATCAAGACTGCAATTAAAAGGGTCCTATGACATATAAGTGACCCTTTTATTTTCGTATTGAAGGGCACAAAATTTGATAAAATGTGACACACACTAAGATTTGCACGCTCGCGTAGAAGATGAGGTGTGATTATATTTCGATTTTAAATGATTCGGGTCTGATAACCGACTGATAATTTATTTCAAATCAGGTTTTCTACTAGGCAGCCGCGTTACCGAAAGACAACAAAAATAATAAATTAATGAAAACGTTTGGGCTCAAGTGACAACCAGCCGGACATTGATAATTTCCGAATGATTTTCAATATTAACAATCAGATCCGGGATTGAAAAAGTCCATTCCGACGGGGCATAGGATGCCTGTTGAATATTTCTTATGCCACCTGTTCGAGTAGCCAGTCACGTTTCGTGATGTGTTGCCATTAACGCTTCGTCAATAGAGAGCTAGTATGAGGAAGAGTTGAAATGTCGAAGGAGAAGAGCTGATATATTCGTGCACCAAGACACAAGTTGTCCCAAAGATTTACCTACCTACCCACCCAAACTGAGTAAATGGACCCCTGAATACAACTGCTAAATATATTGACTCATTTCTCATCCTGTCTTCACTGGATCTCAACGCTACTGCATAGTAAAGGGTGTTTCATTAGGACGGACCAAAATCAGCAGTAAATAAATCTGTTTTTGGTAACAATTTATTTATTCCTCTATTGGATCATGTTATTAAAGTTATAGTAATTATCTGTGATAAATAATATCGCTCAAATATCCGCCAAGGCTTCGGCGGCACACCTTCGCTCGATGATCAAAATTTGTGATGATGCTTTTGCATAGTTGCGCCTCGACCTCACCAATATGCCTTATTATCTCATCCTTCCGCCGTTGAATTGTTGTTGGCTTGTTGACATAGACCTAACTTTTGAGATGACCCCCCAAATTAAGAATTCTAAAGGCGTCAAGTCGCACAATCGTGGTGGCCAATTGTTTGCTGCTTCGAGAGATGATGCGACCTGGGAATGTTTCATTGCATTTCGGTTTGAACGTGCATTTTCGTAATAGGCATCGATTACTTTAACACGTTGTTTGATTGTTAATCTTTACATGGTTAAAATTGCCAAAGACATAAGTTGTTAAATCTGAAAGAAAAAGAAAAAATCATTAGACGCTTAAACTTAACTCACATTTAAATTTTGTCGAAGTTATTGGAACAGCTTTTATTAACGAAAAAAAAACTGTTTCTTTTCTTTCTCTTACTAGTTTTATTAGACGAGAGGGACAGGCGTCAGAGCTTGGATTGTAGGAGGCAGCGGAAGGAAGATCTTTAAGGAATCGCATGCTCGTTGCCTTAGTGTCTCTTCGTGTGTTGTCTTAGCCTGTCTCTAGAAAATGAGTGTCGGAAGCCTATCGACAATTCAAAACTATTGAGGCCATCTTTTGACTTCGCGCCATTTTGGACTTATATTCAAAACCTAGATAAATGCAATGCATCGCTGTCAGAATACCACGCCCACGAGGTATTCTGACCAATCACTGACCTTTATGGCTCTAGCCTTCGCATTCTGGAGCAGTATGTTCTTATCCTTCATTTTCTGATAAACCTGCGGCAGCTATTTCCGAAGTTTTTGATGAGCACCCGCACGAACAACTCCGTAGTGTACTCATTTTCGATCGCTAGAAAATGGATGAGGGCTCCGTTTACAAGTTACATTTTAATTTATTGTCGGCTGAATATATGTTTCTCTCTTCGTCTTTTCAGTTAGCTTATATCTCGGGTTGCTTTATACGGATTTATTTTTGTAAAATCATTCTTTTAACCAATGGCATTTTTAACGGTACCTAGCCATAATTGGCCATCTTGTTAGTCAAATGCTAGAATTACTGGCCTGGTAGAAAGCAACAAATAACAAGAATGAAAACGGATCCTAACTGTAGCCATCAGAAACAAATTGACAAAGATTCTTTGATAATTTAGGAACAATTTCTAGAATCAATTTTAATCAGGTTTTATACCCAAAGCAAGATTTTATCTCTCAAATATGCCTGACTTAAAAATCGATAAAGAAAATTACAAATTTGCGTATGAAAAATACAATATATAATCGATCTACACAACAATAGATTTAAATGGATTACGTTTTTTTACAGAATAGTTGCATCTTGTTCGTTTCTTGCTGTGCGTCACCCGACTGTATCATTAATGAAAATAAGCGAATAATTTAATTAAAACGTCGGTGTTAGGAATAAGATACAAATTTGGTGGACCCAAAGACATAGTCGCTTGAAGAAAGAAGCGATAATAGCCGCTTTTGAATATCAGACACTTATAAATTTTGTCTAATCACTTGAAAGT
Organism: Acanthosepion esculentum; assembly: GCA_964036315.1. Taxonomy (NCBI): domain Eukaryota; kingdom Metazoa; phylum Mollusca; class Cephalopoda; order Sepiida; family Sepiidae; genus Acanthosepion; species Acanthosepion esculentum. The sequence goes on from OZ038512.1 coordinate 34,961,803, forward strand.
TAAATTAGATTTGTTGGAAGCTGCTATAACTACTTATTGGTGTTAAAAGTAAAAATGTAAGAAGGCAATTAAATAGCTGTTTCAGATACAAGCAGAGAGACGTAACAGCAATTAATTCTTCGAATTGGGCATCCGACTTTTCAAGTACTTCTAATTCATGCAGGTTTCATCGATTCGGAAACATAGTTTAGAAATCCGCATTCATTGAATTTCTTGGTTAAAGTTGAATAAATGTAACAACTTCAGAGTGTCACAGTTTATTAATAATCACATAATAGTAAATTGTATTTGTTTTAAGCATTTCGCCCTAATCAAGGCGAGAGAGCCACTAGCATGCAGAGGTTTATAGAGAGTGAAAGTGAGGGAAAATACTATGTATAAAAAGCACTAACAAATTCCTCGGCTGCTTCCTCATCACAAAGTGAACCGTTTAAGGTTTGGTCGTGAATACCAAACATGGGACTTTGAGAAGTGGAAGAAAGTCCTGTTTTCTGATGAGACAAAATTCAATCTAGATGGTCCCGATGGCTGAAATTTTTTCCATAATTCATAGAGGTTCCCTAATGGTATGGGGTGCCTTTTCTTACAGAGGTAAGATGGAGCTCCAGGTGATGCAAGGTCGTCAGACAGCAGCTGGTTAAGTTAGCATGCTACAAAAAGCATTGTTGGTGACGGAGGGCCATCATTTGTGTGAGGATGGATGGTTATGCCAACAGGAATGCATGCCGGACCTTGACCTTTCTACAAGAAAATGGGGTTCATCTCTTGAGACATCCTGCATGCTCAACGGACTTGAACCCAATTAAAAATGTTTGGGGATGGATGGCAAGAGATGTTTATCGAAATGGCAAACAATATTCAACAAAAAAGGAACTTTGTGAAGCTGTCTTCAGAAGCTGAAGCAATATTCCTCGCAGCTTAGTGGAAACACTAATTTCCCCAAAGAATTTTTGAAGTCATCAAAACCAGTGGAGGTAGAACTCATTATTGAATTTGGTTGTTGAATGTTTTCGTACACTTTTCGTACAATTTCGTAGAATTTTTGTCTCTGGTCTTATAATTTTGATCAAGTGTAAAACGCCTCATTTTATAAAAATGTTAGTTTCTCAATAAAAGGTTCGGATTATAACTTTTCGTCTACATAACATTTTAGATAATTAAATAATTAGTAACCTTAAATAAGAAATGTTTAAAATTTTTCCATGAAAAACATTTTTTTTTTTTAAATTTCAAGTGGTCTTAAATTTTTGATCACGAGTGTACATAATTGTCAAGAGACATAAAAGAAAGAAAGAAAGAAAGAAAGAAAGAAATAAAGAAAGAAAGAAAGAAAGAAATAAAGAAAGAAATAAAGAAAGAAAGAAAGAAAGAAATAAAGAAAGAAATAAAGAAAGAAAGAAAGAAAGAAAGAAATAAAGAAAGAAAGAAAGAAAGAAAGAAATAAAGAAAGAAATAAAGAAATAAAGAAAGAAAGAAAGAAAGAAAGAAAGAAATAAAGAAAGAAAGAAAGAAAGAAACATGGTGTTATACGGAAAGTTCATTCCGATATTTGGTTGCTTATGTTCCAAAATGTCAAAACACTTCAGATTTATCGACAGATATAATGTGCTTACATTTCCTATTAGAGCATGATACAAACTATCTCTTGAGAAAGAGAGTTTAAAATTTCTTAAATCTTACAAATTTTGCATCCCTCTAAAATGGAAGATTATAAGGTGCATTTTAGACACTTGATGCCATTTTTTTATCGTAAAGGTAAAAATGCCTCGCACGCAACAAAAAAGATATGCGCTGTGTACAGTGAAGGTGCTTTAGCTGACAGAACTTTACGGAAGTGTTTCGCTAAGTTTAGAGTTGGTGATTGTAGCCTTATTGATGAAGAACCCTCTGACAGGGCCTCCACTACAGATGACGATTAAATCAAGATAGTGATTGAGAGTAACCCGAATGACACAATGTGGGAAACACTAAATTTGTTAAAATCCACCCTCCATGAGCACTTAGTGAAGCTTAGGTAACCAAATCGCTATGGTGTTTGGGTACCACATGATCTGAGTTAAAAAAATCTTTTCGATCGTATTTTATCATTTGCAGTATGAACGCAATGTAAATGCACCCTTTTGAAGCAAATTTTGACAGGTGATGAGAAATGAATAGTTTATTTGTCTTAATAATTCCAAATTGTAGACATTTTAAGCTATCATAATTTTACTCTTTATCTCCTTTGACGGATATTCTATTGTCTCTGGCCGATGGAGTATCTATGATGTTGCATGTTCTTTCTGCTTTATCTAGCACCTACAATACTTCACGGTCACATTGGATCGTGGTATCACACTGCATTTTTTATATGGTATTTTCAATGAGATATTCTGAGGTTGATTATTATTATTATTATTATTATTATTTGTGTATATTATGTTTCCTGCTTTGTAGAGGCGGGTCCAAACTATGGTTCTTAGGCCCTATAGGAAAATTGTCACTTAAGTGATATCACTTTCCTTAGTATATAGGATGTTCCTAGCAGGGAAATCTTCTGTTCACCTTGTATGTTAATGTCACCTGTGACACTGTTAGCAAATTTTTCCATTCGTTTTCTCACGAGGTCCAGATCTCCGATTACATTTGGTGCAGTTTCAGTTTTCATTTCCTACATGCTGTTAATCTCTATCTCCAGGTCCTTGGATTTGTACAATTTCACGATAATTTTTATGGAGATGTTTCTCTCAGATGGTAATCCGATGTCAAAAACATACATTTCCCGAATTTTTTTGTCTTTTATAATATCAGGTCTTTTGGCTTTTATTTCCCAGTCAGTTTGAATTGGCATGTCCCAGAGGATAGTTACATCTTTATTTTGGGTAACTGTGTCTGGTGCTAAAAAACATCTCTCAGTGGTTTCGATTTTGTGCTTGTTGTATATTTTCAAGTGCACATATGTCGCTACCTTCCCATGCCTGTCAGTATATTCATTATTTTTTCCAATTCCGGACATCCTGAGATAATATGGTCGTCAGTTTCATCATCATCATCATCATCATCATCATCATCATCATCATCATCATCATCATCATCATCATCATCATCATCTTATTATTATTATTATTATTATTTACAATAAAAATTATTTCCATTATTATTATTATTATTATTATTATTATTATTATTATTTCCTTTGATTTCTGTTGTATACTCATTTCCATCTGGTTCCCAACCTAAGGCCTAAGGTGGAAAATGACATCATGACATTGTCCAGTGAGCATTTTTGTAAAAAAAAAAAAAAAAAACGAAAAGAAACAACCTAAGATGTCACACATATTTTACATAGATAAATTCCATTCGTAAGGTGTGGTCTGTCCCTGTGTGTACAATTCATTGTATTTGTTTAAGGCGTGAACGAGAGAGATGTAGGAGAACCACATTTTATTGAACGGAAGTTTAAAATTAAAAACTTATAAAGGAGGTAAAAGTAACTATCAAAAGAATAAGGTAAATGAAAATGGAGGGAAGAAAGAAAGAAATTAAGAAAGGAAGGAATTGAGAAAGAGAGGTAATAAAAGTAGGAAAGAAAGGGAGGTAATAAAAGAAGGAAAGAACTGACAGTAATAAAAGGAGGAAAGAAAGAGAGGTAATAAAAGTAGGAAAGAAAGGGAGGTAATAAAAGGAGGAAAGAACTGACGGTAATAAAAGGAGGAAAGAAAGGGAGGTAATAAAAGGAGGAAAGAAAGAGGTAATAAAAGGAGGAAAGAAAGAGAGGTAATAAAAGTAGGAAAGAAAGGGAGGTAATAAAAGGAGGAAAGAACTGACGGTAATAAAAAGAGGAAAGAAAGGGAGGTAATAAAAGGAGGAAAGAAAGAGGTAATAAAAGGAGGAAAGAAAGAGAGGTAATAAAAGTAGGAAAGAAAGGGAGGTAATAAAAGGAGGAAAGAACTGACGGTAATAAAAAGAGGAAAGAAAGGGAGGTAATAAAAGGAGGAAAGAAAGAGGTAATAAAAGGAGGAAAGAAAGAGAGGTAATAAAAGTAGGAAAGAAAGGGAGGTAATAAAAGGAGGAAAGAACTGACGGTAATAAAAAGAGGAAAGAAAGGGAGGTAATAAAAGGAGGAAAGAAAGAGGTAATAAAAGGAGGAAAGAAAGAGAGGTAATAAAAGTAGGAAAGAAAGGGAGGTAATAAAAGGAGGAAAGAACTGACGGTAATAAAAGGAGGAAAGAAAGGGAGGTAATAAAAGGAGGAAAGAAAGAGGTAATAAAAGGAGGAAAGAAAGAGAGGTAATAAAAGTAGGAAAGAAAGGGAGGTAATAAAAGGAGGAAAGAACTGACGGTAATAAAAAGAGGAAAGAAAGGGAGGTAATAAAAGGAGGAAAGAAAGAGGTAATAAAAGGAGGAAAGAAAGAGAGGTAATAAAAGTAGGAAAGAAAGGGAGGTAATAAAAGGGGGAAAGAAAGGGAGGTAATAAAAGGAGGAAAGAAAGAGGTAATAAAAGGAGGAAAGAAAGTGAGGTAATAAAAAGAGGAAAGAACTGAAGGTAATAAAAAGAGGAAAGAAAGAGAGGTAATAAAAGTAGGAAAGAAAGGCAGGTAATAAAAGGAGGAAAGAACTGACGGTAATAAAAGGAGGAAAGAAAGGGAGGTAATAAAAGGAGGAAAGAAAGAGGTAATAAAAGGAGGAAAGAAAGTGAGGTAATAAAAAGAGGAAAGAACTGAAGGTAATAAAAAGAGGAAAGAAAGAGAGGTAATAAAAGGAGGAAAGAACGGGAGGTAACAAAAAGAAGAAAGAAGGGGAGGTAATAAAAGAAAGGTAATAAATGAAAGAAAGTAAAATTCCCTTTCAGTTCATTTCACTCTTTCTTTCTCCCTTTCTTTGATTACCTATCTTTTTCTTTATTAAGTTTCTTTCTTTCTTCATTTTTACCTTATTCTTTCGACTGTTATTTTTTTTCCTGACACAGTCTTTATTTTGTAACTTACATTCAATAAATGTCGTTCTCCTTCATTTCTTTTTTATCAAAAAGGAAAAGAAAAAGAATGAAAAAGCTGAAAGGAAACGTAAAGAAAGAAAGAAACTTGATAAATAAAGGAAGTAAAATCCAGAACATGTGAAGAAAAGGAGAACAGAAACTGTGAAAAGGAGAGAATGGAAGAAGAGAACAAGAAAGAATGAAAAACCAGAGAATTTAGAAAATCAAAACAAATAATGAGAAAGAGAGGCAAAGAGAATCGTTAGGAAAAAAAAATTTAAAAAGTAATATAAAAAGAAAGGGAGAAAAGAGAGGTTAATAAAAAAAAGGAAAAGAAACCAAAATGAAAAAAAAAGAGAGATATGGCACAAAAAGAGAAAAAAATGAAAGGCATAAAAGAAACGCTAAAATATACAGTCGATTTCACCTTCAAGCTAGGAACCTTTAATTTTTGTTATTATTGTATCTCGTTTATTGCCAGCTTTTTTATTGGCTAACAGATATCACTTCAGTCTTGGCGTGTGATACTCAGTCTCACCCTGTGTAGGAACGCAATATTATCATACAGTGTAACCCGGATATAAGAGACCCGGATACAAGAGAAACCCGGATATAAGATAGATTTTATCTGGTCCCAAATTAGAGCCTGTGTTAATGTATGTAAAATAGACCAAACCCGGATATAAGAAAAACCCGGATATAAGATACTTCTTCTCCGGTCCCGACAACTCTCTTATATCCGGGTTACACTGTATTTGTAACCTGGTGATGACTTAACTATAACCTTAACGCAGAAGCACATATCGTTTCTGCCAGGAAACGGAAGGTCTGCTATTATCCATAACACTCACGCGAAGATTCTTCCCCAGCGGGTGGGTTCCAATTAGGAGAAATCGAAGTCTCTTAACTGAAATCAACTGCCTCTCATCATCATATCTTACTGATTCCTAGCTTATCCATGCCAAAACTGTCCTCATATTTTTTGATGATTTGTAATCCCGTCTTATCAAAGTGTCAGGCGCAACCTTACATTTTTTTTTTGTTATCAGTTATCCAAGTCAATAAAACCTTCGACCCTGGTTGAAAGGAAATATTTGATTATGATGAAAACAAATATGCAAATTTATGGCATTTCACGTTGACGTTAATATATTTTGGGAAATTTAACGATTATTCTTAGACCGGCCGAAATGCTGACTGCGGCGAAACTGTAATATTTAGATTTGTGAATTTCGATCATTTTTAATCTGACATATTTAGGAATATAATATAATGTAATATAATTTATATTACATGACACTGAGTACTTTCTGTAGCTCACAGAATCGTTTGAATCAGAATATATATATGTATGTATGTATGTATGTATGTAAATTTGCCTTGTTCATTTATGATCACGCTGGGTTCGCACCAACGCTCTAAAACTGTTAATTGGCTCTGCACACGCCAGTAAAAGTATAAACTGCAGGTGGGCTCTGTGGGCATTTCCCAGTTGGGAAATTGCAAAAATGCCTGTGCAAATGTTGCAATATGCGCTAGCTAGCTGTGCATTGCAACGGGTGTCCTCGATATCGAGTGGCCAATTATTATTATTATTTATGTACGTATGTATTTCTGACCATGAGGCCCTGGTTCGAATCTCACTATTTGTCAGGAAGTAGACTTCCTGATGTTATTGGTCTGGATGGGGGACGATCCAATCGTGTGGTACCTTTGGAAATTGCCTGAAAACCATACAAGTTAACCCAAGCCTTGTGAGTGAACTTGGGCAATCAAAACACTTATGGCCGTCGATAGCTGTGCTAGAACAAAGTCACACATCATCGTGACAGAGGGTTTGAATGTGCTGGTGTTGTTCAGAGTGTTGATCATTCTAGATAACACGCTCTCTCCCAGGAAATGTAACTAAGGTCTGCTTAGCATAGTTACAGTATATACCACAGGTTGGCGCTGTGGGTGTTGGACAAACACAAATGTACCTGAGCGAGAGTCTGCAATAGGAATTGGCTAACCGCCCTAGTAGACGCGTATCATGAAACACGAGTGGTCTATATATATATATATATACATATATATATATATATATATATATATATATATATATATATATATATATATATATATATATATATTTAGTTTGCGAAAAACTAGGTAATCCGTATGGGTAGACCCAAGGAGGATAAAATCCAGAGAGCTCAATGTAAATCCGATCTAATAATTTAAATAAAAACAGACCACTTTAAGGTTCCATATAATAAATTATTTCACCACAGCCCTTTTAAAGGACAGCGGATAATCAGATTTTATTTCCAAAGGGTGAAACGAAAAAGTCAAAAGAAATCTACACATTTATGACGGGCAGTAATAAGTAAACTAACGAAGTGAGGGAGTGAAATGGGTAGAGAAGCATGATTGAGTTAGATGTAACATTACTATTCTTTCAAATTTAAATTTTTATTTTTAGAGGAAATCCAGACATTGACACATTAAATCTGTTAACGGAAGTTATATATTGATATGGGAGGGGGATAGGACAAAAAGGCACAAAGAGAAATAGAGAGAAAAAGAGAGAAAGAAGTTGTGATGAAGTGTCATTAACTTTCATTGGAATGGACGCTGTTTTTTGCTTTACTTTCAGAGTTCATAAATATTATAATTTTTTGTATAAGTGTGAATGTTTAAACAGTGTAAGGAATTTAATTATATGTTAGTTAAAGATTTTTTTAAAAACTTTATTACAAAAATTTTGGGGATTTAATATGAAATAGTCGATTAGAAAAATATTCATAGACATTACATAGGGTCAAGCAGATCAGTTCCTAGATAACCGACAGCCCGACAACAGCACATGAGATTTGGTTATAGTGGTGAGGTTTTTCGTGCAGGACCATCCACACTTATTGAAGGGCCGAATTGAGAACGACCTTCCGCAGGTTTTGAATTCAGAGTTGTCCCTCTTCTAGATCAGTTGCCATCCAAGGCTATAGAACCCAGTCTGTCCTGCTATTTACCCATAGCTGGAGGGAGAAGAGGATTCACACCTTTCTCAGGGGTATTAGCACGTAAGTGAATGTAATAGATTCGATTGGAATTCGAACTCGGCTCTAATATATAGTAAATCATCCATAACTTTTGTATTATCCTCTCAAATTACACCAAATTCTCAGACAATAACAATTAATATCGTATTTATTGTCTGTGAAAATTATAGAATATAAAACAACTTTGATAAAAACTGATACCTACTTTTCTAACGAAAACAATGCCGTTCTGAATATTTTGGCCGCAACTGTATATATATAATCAAAATTAATTAAAAGTTAAAAGTCTTTAATAAATAAATTTAAGATGCTTTCATAAGTTTCTAATGTTTTAGACGGTTACTATAATTTCATAATTTTATTTGATTATTTTATTTTTAATCATTGCTATTGATTTTTAGTAACCACCTTCAAGATCTTGAACAAAGTTATAATTAAAAATCAGTATTCGTGTGTGCTTAAAGCAGGATGGAAATACAGAACGAAGTCTTACTCCTTACAGGAAGATTTTATCCGGATTAGCAAAGACGAACGGAAAGCAAAACAAATAACAATGAAATTCCATTCCACATTTCTTTTGTTCGACGAACGACCGGAAACTGACTTCACAATGAATTGGCCACCATTCTAGAGTTTCACTCGTCTACGCCAGGCTTCACGCATTCAAATCCTCGTCGGCCCGTCCAGAAGCCAAATCTTCCCGAAAGATATTTTCGATGATAGGAAGTTCTAGAAATCTGTTTCCCTTGGTAAGAGGGGGAATGAGAGAAAGGGAAATTGTTCACAGGACGGAAGGAATAGGGGAACATTTACGTATCAACAATCATGTGTATTGCGAGAGATAAATAAACAAAAATCTATTAGCGGAATGGTTTTAATGAAGACATATGCATTATTGACTTAGGGGCTTTGGATTAATACATCAGCTTTGGTTTAAGATAGATATTTTAAGACATGCTTAGAGATGTTTATACATTTTTTTTATAGATAAAAATATTTAAGTAAATGTTCTGTTTTATAATAAACAGAATTAATAACATTTACCGGCCTGAATGTCCGAGAAACTTTCATAGAAAATATTCGTCCTCCTACAGGAATCGAACCTGTATCCTATAAAAGCAGTAAAATCGACCTTGCCAATCGGACGATTCTCCGTGACTCGATCGGTTAAGGCACGTCAGGCTATATGACGGTTCTGTATAGGATACAGGTTCGATTCCTGTCGGAGGACGAATATCTTCTATGAACACTTCTCGGATATTCAGCCCGGTAAATGTTATTAATACTGTTTATTATAAAACAAATCATTTACTTAAATATTTGTATCTATAAAAAGAATGTATAAACATAAAAATGTCTGAAAATAATTGTCGGACTTTGTCCATTTCATAATATAGATAGATATGGAAAGACTGAAAAATATTGACATACACATATTCATACATACATATATAAGTTAGGCTAGCAGATTTTGGGTACTCCACCAAACTTGCTAGACATATGTGGAATTTAAAAGAAAAAAAAAAAACAGTGATCCGTTCGTAAGGTGGAAAATTTTTAAAAGAAAAAGCAAAAACATACAACAGTCATAACCGCATTTAAAACCTATGTCAACACGAGAAATTAGTGATTATGACATTTCCGGACCCCAAAAACCTTTTAAACCAGAAATCCAAAATGTTAAGTCCTTGCCTTCATCTAAAAAATTTCGTATTAAATGAATATGAGGCTGGATAAAAAAATATGTAATTTAAAACCCACTCCGCACACTCTCCCTTAAATTTACTATAAACTCTTCCTTACATTTACGTTACATTCGTTGCTTTTTCTTCCCAACTTCTCCCTTTTCTTTATACTTTTACGATATGCTTACTTTTCTCTCCATCTCCCAATTTTATTAGCACGTAAGTGAATGTAACGGATTCGACTGGAATTCGAACTCGGCTCTCCAATTTCTTAGTCCGAGCTGCTATCCATTATTCTACCGTGCCTCCTTGATGATGTATTAAAAGAAAGAATAATGAAGAGTAGTGTCATAATAATGAAAATATAGATGAAGATAGTCATTGAAATGACCCGTCATAGAATATTTGATAATCCGAACGAGGCCGGAAAACGTATCAACACAAATATGAAACAAGTAAGGTGAAGATGTGCGGCGTGTTTTAAGGATAACGACTGAGAAATCAGAGAGCCGAGTTCGAATCCCAGTCGAGTGCGTTACATTCACTTACGCGCAAATACCCTTGGGAATGATATGGATCCGTCAGATTACTAGCCTGCTAGCCCAAGCATCTATCACGTATGGCGCTTAACTGATTGAAGATGAGAATACTCGTGTAATCGACGAAGAATAATTCGTATAATGTTTCTTCAATGTCCAACCCATAATTATTAACTAAATTTACTTCTTATTTGACAATCTTAACAATATAAGATATTTAGATGACATATTGCTGATAGCAGACACGGAAAAAAACTACAAAAACGCCTACAGATTGTAGCGAAGGAGAGCGAGATGAAGAGATTAAGCATAAACTACAAGAAAACAGAATAAATGGTCTGCCTATATCTCTGAGATGAGGCATTATAATTACTTACATTATTCGGACTGCTATCCTCATCTTCATTGCCATATTCAAGGACACGTGGTCCAATGGATAAAGACATTGGTTAGATCCAGTGACTAGACCAAAAAGTTATGCGTTCAATACCAGGTTACAGCAGTGATAAACCAAACTTGGAGAGTTGAGTTAAAGCAAAATAACTGTGACATCTGGAAGAGGCACGGCACGTGGAACTAAAACAATTTACTCCGGTGGACGAAATAAAGGATTGGTTCAAACTTCCAATCACCTGAAGAAGGCCGTAGCGTACAACGTCCGAAACGTTGTCAATATGGCAATGAAAAGGAATATAACAGTCTAAATAATGTAAATAATGTAAGAATACATAGCTGCAAAAAGTTGAGGCCAAAATGTAATTTACAGGTAAGGGACACTAAAATCAAGCAGGTAGAAAAAATTAAATATCTGTGACAGAGGATTGAATGTGCGACACTGAGATCCGAAGTCGTATTGGGATGGGCAAAGACGCATTCCAAAAGCTAAGTAGAGTATTACGAGACAGGAAAGTTTCGTTGGGAACAAAGACATTACTGAACTGTTACGTGATATCTGTCCTCCTGTATGGCAGCGAATTCTGGACAATCTCTTCAAAGATGAAAAAGAAACTCAAAGCAAGAGAAATCTGGTTCTACAGAAGGATGCTGAGGATACAATTGGCCGGATATGTGAGCAACATCGAGGATTTGGAGAGAATGGAAACAAAGAGGAAACTTATGCTTAACATCAAGAAGAGGAGGCTGATATTTATGGGACACGTAATGGGGAAGGAGGGCTTGTAAAATCTGATAGTCACAGAACGGATAGAGGGAAAGAGGGAGAAGGGAAAGAAATGCGGGACATAATAGGCTTGAACAAGCCGATGAGAGAACACGGTCAGGGACAATTAATGAAAAGAGAAAAATTATTAGGAGCTAAAAGGTACAGGATGAGGTGAAGGGCCATGAACGCCTACGTTCTGAAGGGACACGGTACCTAAAACAAGAAGATTTAACAAAAGTTATTAATCGTAATTCAAACTTAAACATGGGTATGACGACAAACTACATCCGCGTCCATGCGTATGATGATAAACTACATCCGCGTCCTGGGTAAGATGATAAACTACATCCGCGTCCTGGGTAAGATGATAAACTACATCCGCGTCCTGGGTAAGATGATAAACTTCATCCGCGTCCTGGGTATCATGATAAACTACAGCCGCGTCCTGGGTATAATGATAAACTACATCCGCGTCCTGGTTATGATGATAAACTACATCCGCGTCCTGGGTATGATGATAAACTACATCCGCGTCCTGGGTAAGATGATAAACTACATCCGCGTCCTGGGTGTGATGACAAACTACATCCGCGTCCTGGGTATGACGATAAACTACATCCGCGTCCTGGGTATGATGATAAACTACATCCGCGTCCTGGGTGTGATGACAAACTACATCCCCGTCCTGGGTATGATTATAAACTTCATCCGCGTCCTGGGTATGATGATAAACTACATCCGCGTCCTGGGTAAGATGATAAACTACATCCGCGTCCTGGGTAAGATGATAAACTACATCCGCGTCCTGGGTATGACGATAAACTACATCCGCATCTTGAAAAAATAATAACATTACCAGCTATACGTTTTTGAAAAAATATTACCAGATACAGATTTTTGAGAAACAAAATATTAACAGAAATGGATTTTTGACAAAACAAAAATATTAACAGGAAAAAAAAAGTTGTCGTCATGAAATGACCCATTGAGGTTGATATACCGTAAAAAAAACAAAAAAACAAATCAAATCAAATTTAAACAAATGTTGCAACTAATAGTGTGTTAATGGATCTTTGGAGATTTTTTTATTTTATTGAAGAGTTCGTATTTCTTAATGTGAAAATAGATACATCGTCTTATTTAGATTGGGACGAACACTCAACCAAATCAAGCATTCTCAGAAAAAGTCTCATAAAAAAAAGCTTCATATTTATAGCCGGGCTTTTATTTTCGGTATAAGGCCGAAATTTTTTTCCCTATAAATCCGAAATTTCGCGTTTAATCTGAAAATCGTGATTGAATAGTTATTTTTGAAACGAACAGTGAAAAGATTGTTCATATAAAAAGATACTTTTATTTTATTCAAAAGCTTTCGCTGAACCCATAACCTATATACATCTATTCAATACTTGGATATCTTTCAGCAACCTGAAAACGGAAAAGGTTACCATAGAAGAAAGTAACTTCGTGATAAACAGCATAAGCACTTGTTCCTTAAAATCTGCATTCTTCCCAAAGCAAGCATAAGATTAGGGAGTTATTTATTTAAAAGTCTTTTTTTTTCCTGTTAAAAAGAATTCTGTTATGTTTTCGTATTCGTTTTTAATATTTAAAGATTTCTTGGTTTTGAGAATAAAAAAGTAATTGATTTTCTTCCAGCCTAATTTGATACGCCTATCTACCGTGCACGCAGAAACAAATATAACGGAGTTTTATTTTTAATGAATCAGTAAGTATTTTTAAGCCTTTTAAGAAATGTGGGCTAATATGAATTCATTGCGCCTTCTCTATCTCAGGTTGTTCACTGTCATGAAGTGGAACGGTTATATTAAATTAATTGCTAAGTAAACAGCCGAGGAAAATTAGTTCACTGTGTCGTGATAAACAATTTGTCTAGCTAGAGTTATAATTCTATCATTCGTCCCTGGACTAAATATTGCAATCACGCATGCTCCTATGTTTCTGCTATATATTTAGAAGTTCTCGAGAGAATCCAAATAAGAATTGGTAACTTTATAGGTCCTGACCTGGCATCTCGGCTTCAGTCACTTACCGCCATAACGTAGATTCTCTTTGTCTCTTCTATAAATATTTTCGCTATAATTCTTTTGATGAACTTGCTTTTTGGTACGTCGATTTCATGAATTTTACAAGTTGTATCAGATTGGAGGGCGGCACAGTGGAATAATGTATAGCGGATTGTATTGAGAAATAGTAGGGCCGAGTTCGAATTCCAGTCGGATCCATCACCTTCACTTATGTGCTAATACCCTTGGGAAAGGTATGAATTCTCTTTTTCTCCCCACCAGCTATGGGCAAATAGCAAAAGAGACTGGTTTCTATAATCTTAGTTGGCAACCGGTCTAGGAGAAGGAAAAACTTTGAATTCAAAACCGGCCTGGGGAGGGTTGGTCTACGTCAGGCCATCTTGCCCAAGAAACACCACTTCTACTGCGGTTGCAGTGAACATTGTGCCCCTACGACGCCATGGGTCACGGGATAAAAAAAAACATATTGGAAATTAGGTCCCATCCGTTTACGGCTTAAATTGTTATGTGTTACCGCAAGTTCTATTCTAATAGTTTCTTCTCTCGCATTTCTTGTTTGTAGAACTCTCTTCCAGCTTCCTGCTTTTTTCTATGATCTTTAGAAATATAAAAACAGATAGGATTTACCATTTTTTGTCATATTAAAAGCCGTTCTTTTATTGTCTTTCATTCTCTAAATCCTTACATCTTAATGACTTTTATTATCTTTGCTTGGGATAATATGCTTGAAAGAAAATTCTCTCTAAACTTTAAAGTCGAATAATTGTAAATCTAAAAGCATGTCGAATTCGTGAAGATGTTCTTCATGTTGTTTTTGTTGTTACAATTACAACTGTTTGCCTGAGCAACTACACATACAGAATCCGTTACATGTCTATCCCCATAATTTTCAATAATAGTTATTGTCAATCACAATATTTTGCAGATTAGTCAAGTCATTATTTATGCCAGCTTATTCTACGGAGGCTCTGGGTAATATTTAAAGTATGTTTAGAATATAGGTGGTTAAACAGGTTCCCCGACCAGGCTTTTCTGGTTCGGATGGTGGCGAGACACCTAGTTTTGTGATGCCAACGAACACTCGTTGCCACTTTCGTAATGCTCGTTGTAGTAGAGACTTTGTAATCGCAGATACAACTATAGTAACGCCGTTGAACAATACTGGTGTCAGACGCCTTCGAGTAACACTCGCACTAATAGTACTTGCTCGATAACACTCACTCGAATAGTAACCACCGAATAGTGATCCGAATAGAGAAATAGTATAGTGAATAGATTAGAGTAGAGCGGTCCGTATAGTAATAGAGGATAGAATAGAAGTGCACATCCGAATAGTAATAGAGGATAGAATAGAAATAACGATCATATAGACGTCACGCGACTTCCTACTTATACGTTTCCTCTATGGTCACGTGATCCACGTGATTCGATAATTGAGATCGCCTGTGTTTGCTCACTGGCGATCTGTGTTCAAACTCAAGTGTCGGCAGCGACACTTTATTTCTATATAGCATTAATGTTCACCAGTTGTCTTCCCCGGGGCTTTAAACCCAGAAATGTCCTCCGAGACAGGGCGCCACTCAATGCGACATATACTGCTAGCTTGAAGTGTTATTGTGATAAATATATCTGTTAAAATGAGATGTCAGTGTTATTTTCATGTTTGTATCATTTAGACGACAATTCATCCATCTCACCCTGGTATGTACAGCGCAATGTTTAGCCAGCACAACCAATTTGCTGGTGCAGTGAGTTCTATTTTCACTGGATGTACCTATAGTTTTGTGTCCGACTAATGGACGGTGTTACAGCAAACTCTTTGCTATTGCAATAACAATCATATGTATGAATGCAGATCATTATTTAAAGAAGTAAGTGGGTACAAATGAAAAAAAAAAAAAATGGCATTGACTTTCTATCTCAGTGAAGCAGGCGTTGAAGATATGAGAGCCTTATCGCATGACTCTCCAAAGCTTCCTTCTCTTTGTTATCTGTGTATTTACATACCTTAACAAACACTCGTTGCCACTTTTGTGATGCCAACAAACACTCGTTGTCACTTTCGCAATGCTCGTTGTAGTAGAGACTTTGTAATCGCAGATACAACTATAGTAACTATAGTAACGCCGTTGAACAATACTGGTGTCAGACGCCTTCGAGTAACACTCGCACTAATAGTACTTGCTCGATAACATTCGCTGGAAAATTAACCACCGAATAGTGATCCGAATAGAGAAATAGTATAGTGAATAGATTAGAGTAGAGCGGTCCGTATAGTAATAGAGGATAGAATAGAAGTGCACATCCGAATAGTAATAGAGGATAGAATAGAAATAACGATCATATAGACGTCACGCGACTTCCTACTTATACGTTTCCTCTATGGTCACATGATCCACTTGATTCGATAATTGAGATCGCCTGTGTTTGCTCACTGGCGATCTGTGCGCTAATAACACTTGTTCGATAATATTCGCTCGAATAGTAACCACCGTATAGTGATCTACATAGAGAAATAGTATAATGAATAGAATAGAGAATAGCAGTCCGTATAGTAATAGAGGATGGCGTAGAAATGGTCATCCGAAGAGTAATAGAGGATAGACTAGAAACAGAGATCCGAATAGTAATAGAGGATAGAATAGGATTAGCAATCACTTAGACATCACGCGGCTGCCTACTCATGCGTTTCCTTTATGTTCACGTGGTCTACTTAATTCAATGATGGAATCGTCTTTGTATCTTCACTGGCGACCTATGTTCAAACTCAAGCGTCGGCAGCGACACCTTATTCCGATATAACACCCATGTAGATTAAAAAACGAAACATATCTAAAGGTCGATGAAAATTCTTATGGAATCAACGGCCATCTAACACAATAGACTGGGACCCCATAGCTCTGTATGCAGCCAGTGGATTCGAACATGGCAATGTTGGCCTGATAGCTCCCTAGACATCTCAGAAATATGGACAGACATTTCTTAGGGTTATGCAAAATGCCTCTAGACTATTTTCGAAACCTAGAAACCGAATCTTCTCCGTCATGGGTCAAACGATAAACTACGTACGACAGCAAGGCCTCTGATCGGGAGGCTTTGAGAAGCGTGGAACCACCTCTTAATTGTTGGTGTTACTAGGTCCAGACAGACCCGGGCTAGTAGCACCTGTTAGCGTCCCAGCTATGGGTAAATATCTAACCTCCAAAATGGGGTCAAATACTATCAAAGTGTAAAAATAGGTTTTAATACCAAAAATACTGTGTAAAGAAAATTATTACCAGCAATACTTTAAAAAAAAATATTTCCATCTATACATTTTTGTTAAGAAATAAATACAAATATTTCCAGCTATATATTTTTTGAAAAAAAAAATGTTACCAGAAATAGATTTTTGAAGGAAAAAAAATATTACCGGCAATCAGACAGTTATGTATCATACGTGACACACGCTTAGGCGATCATATAGAGTGCTCTTCGATAAAAGTGACTCACCTGATTTTTTTTTACAAAATGTTCTCTTCTCCGATGAAACGAAAGTTGAGCTAAATTCAAAGGATAAGCGATTTAAAATCCCAAGAAGCTTTGAAAACTCTTTGAATTTAGCAGTAAGTACTGTCAAGCATCCGTTCAGTATAATGTTCTGGGGATGCTTTTCTTTTCATGGAACTGGTTTCTTAAAACCTATTGAAAAACCCTCATCAGTGAGCAGTACAAGAGAATTTTAGAGTCTTGTCTTCTCCCTTCTGCTGAAAGGGTGCAAATCGACCCCCCACCAGCTCATTTTTATGCAGGATAATGTTACCTGTCAGAAATCAAAATTAATGAAGGAATACTTTGATGAGAAACAGGTGAATGTTATGACATGTCCGCCCCAATCTCCCGACCTCAACCCCATAGAAAACTTATGGAGCATTATAAAGTACAGGCTCTCAAGAAAGCAGCTGAGCAACAAAGAGGATTTGATTGTGAATTTCATATCCGAATAGAATTCAATGCTTGGAGATGAGATTTGCCAGAACCTGATCAAGTGAATGTCAAAAAGGGTTGAAAAGGTTATTCAAAATAAAGGAGGACCCATAGATTATTAAATAATTCGAACTATATTACCTATTATAAATAAATTATACCCCTATTATTCTTTATTTAAAGCTGTTCGCTTATGTTTCTATTGATTACTAGTTGCAGGAAATAAGTGAGTCACTTTTTTTGCAAATTTTTTCCCTAAATCTCATTTATATCCCAAATTATAATTATCAATAGAATACCTTAGGGTGAGTAAACTTTTTTTACTAGATGGTCGGGAAGGGGTCTTTATATTAGTAAGATTAAAAATTAGTTTGACCCCAAAAACAATATGCGAAAAAAATTGTTAAGTAATAAAATCAGGTGAGTCAATTTTATCGAACAGCACGGTATATCTTTTGGCAAGGCAGATTTTATTTTCCCCGCTGTAGGTTGCTATTTCTTTCTGCGGTAGACCAGTTGCCAACCAAGGCGAAAGAACCCGTTCTATTCTGCTATTTACCCATAGCTGGGGTGAAGAATAAGAGGGTTCATATCTATCCCAAGGTATTAGCCTGTAAATGAATGTAAAGGATTCGAATGGAATTCGAACTCGGCTCTCCGATTCCTCAATCCTAGCCTCTATCCAGTACTCCACGGTACATTTTCGGAAAAAATATGAGCAGCGATAAACATTTTGTCGGCATTAAATAACCCATTCAGGTTGATATGCCGTAAACCAAATCAAACCAAACCAAACCGAATTGTCTTTATCGATGTGCTGTGTTCTTTAGGAAGGCGGAAATCATAGCTCTCCACAACTTTCTATCCCTTGTAGCTCTTAGTAACGTTTGTCTTCTTTTAATCACCCCCAAACTCCTTTCATCCATCTATTGACACAAACTCGTCAGACCGTTGTCCCGCTGCATCCTCCTGCTAATTTTGACTCTGATATGCCTTCATATTGCTTTTGTATTTATTTCTTTATAAATCGATACATGATAATTGATAAATATTGCATTGCATTACTTTAATTGTATTAGTGTTTTAGAATGTTGTAAATATGAAGTCATTATATGCAATATAATATGCAATCTAATAAATAATGACTATTATGCAATCTAAATATGCAATCTAATAAATAATGACTATTATTTTTCTCAACTTTTCAAGAACAAGAAAACGTATAGATTCACTTTCATATGCTTTATTACAATTCTAATCATCGCTTTTAAAATTAACAAACATGAGCGAGGTAATGTAGGTAGTTAGAATAATAGCGGTGTCAATGGAAAAAAAACGTCCTTTTCACACTGCGTGACTTTTGGCGGGCAGAAAGATGCATGTTTATAGATTCAGTCAGGTATGTGCCATGCGTGATACACGCTCAAGGCGATCATGTATCTTTCGATACATGACTGACGAGGCAGTTTTTTCCCGCACCAGGTTGCCATTTTTGTCTGCGGTAGACTAGTTACCATCCAAGGTTATAGAACCCGGTCTGTCCTGCTATTTACCCATAGCTGAGGGGAGAAGAAGAGGATTCATAACTTTCCCAAGGGTATTGCACGTAAGTGAAAGTAATGGATTCGACTGGAATTCGAACTCGGCTCTCCGATTCCTCAATCTGAGCCGATATTAGAATGTCATAATTAGAAGAGTCATGTGAACATTGCTAGAACATTCGCACTATGAGACCCTCTGGCTCGTATAAAGAACAATAAGTCATGCGTGATAAACGCTTAGGGGATCATGTATCTTTCGATATATGACTCACGAGGCAGATTCTTCCTGCAGTATGTTGCCATTTCTTTCTGCGGTAGACCAGTTGCTATCCAATATCTGTCCTGCTATTTACCCATAGCGGAGAATAGGATTCATACCTTTCCCAAGGGTATTAGCACGTAAGTGAATTTAATGGATTCGTCTGGTTTATAGAGTACTGCTTCTAATTTAAATTGTAAATAAACATAGGAAGTTTTTTCTCTGTCCGAAATATGATTCGTTTGGTTCTAATGAAGAAAAGCAATGGAACTTTATTAGAAGAGAAACATTTCACACTTTCAGTTCCAGAATTACCGGCTTTAACTATAATTAATTGGTAAAAATTAAACAAGTACATAATTCCCATCGATTTACCCCTTAGTATAAATGCTCATCAACGGATCTTAATTCCATCGCTACTCTAGTATAGATTTCAATGAAAGAAAAGAGACCAATGTTTTCACAGTTGCGTTGAAAAATTCATGGACATCACGCTAAAACTATTGAATTCAGGAGACAATCGACTTCTCTCTGACATTGCTACTCATTCGGTAGAGTTCTGTTTTAAGTGGCTTTCTTGTGTGAACTTTATTTAATACATAAATTAAAAAAAACTACAGCCATTTTATGAATACTGATTAATAATTTAACGTGTTAGCAATCGCAAGCACAGTGTTTATGTAAAAATGTGTATCATTTTTCTGCAGGAAAGAAATGGAATGTTATCAGAACTGAAGAATGTAGAATTTCTGATACAGAACTGCCGGCTTAATCAAAGACAGCAATAATTAATTGGCAAAATCAAATAGGTAAATAGATTAATTGCAACCAATTTCCTCCTCGTGGTAATTGCTTAATTACCGAACGAAATTTAATCTCAACTCTGGCACAGATTTCAAAGAAAGTGAAGTAACCAAAATGTTTAGCTAGGACAATTTTTCAAAATCAGCAAAACATCGAAGCAATTTAAGTAAATCAAATAAGGCAAAATATAATGAATCAAACAAGAAATAATGAGACGGATTTCAAGATGGTATTCAATTAAACTACAATACGAAATGGCGACAAGAAAGTTAATTGAATTCTTACTTAAGTGTGTAATAGAAAGAAGTTCCTGGGAAAGTTTCCAGAAAAAAAGTAATAATAAAATATGGTTTACTCAGTCGGCAAACATATCGAATACAAATATATATTGGATATTGCAGACACACATGTCCTAGAGCTTTTGGTATGCATTCAGAGATTCTAGATATAATACAAAGAAAAATCTGTAACGTTAGTTGTCTTAGCACGATATATCGGCTTCAGTCACGTTCTCACCGCCGTAACGTAGCTTCCCTGTGCCCTTTCTAAAAATACTTTCGTGGTAATTGTTCTAGTGAACTTTCCTATATTTTATATATTTTTGTATTCATATTGTAAATACTCATTGGGGTTAGTTTTTAGAATTGTTATCTTATTCCCCTCCCCCCACAGACACTGAATTGTAAATATGGGGACGAGTTAGTATTTTCATAGAGACAGTGAGGTATTATGGTGGTTGTAGTAAGAAAGGTACGTATGAATATGTTGTTTTGGTGTAAGGAATATTGTTCGTACGATTGTGTCAGTGTTTGCGGCTAGCTAAGTTATATTTAAGACAGAAGAAGACCGTCATTTGCGCCATCCCCAACTTCGGCCTTGTGCCACATTTCTGTTTATTTTACAGAATAAATATAACTTTCCTATATTTTATGAATTTAAGTACTAGATCAATGTCTAGGTCTCACCATTTTACGGTTGAAATTGTTACATGTAACCGGAAGTTCTATGCTAAGAGTTTATTCTCACATTTCACAATTGCAGAACACTCTTTAGGATTTTTGCGTTCCAATCAACATCGATTTTCAAAAATTCGAATGCAATATCAATCATTATTTTCTGTCTTGTTAATTCCTTTTCTTTTATTGTTCGCTCTCGTTAATAATGTCTATTTTTTCTTCATCTTCCTTTATACTCTGTATTGTGCTTTCGTGGCTTTATTGCCTTGTTTGGGGTGAGATGCTTCAAAATGTCCATGCAATGCTAAATTTCGCTAAAATAAATTCAAATAAACGTACAATTTTTAGTATGTTTTGTAAAACATGATCACCGTAGTCTGAATGTAGAAATCCAACATAGTAATTAATTTGTTCAATGAAACAGCAAGAATGTCTAGTAGCAGCTATTCAGGAATTCTTAAGGTCTTCCTTATCAGAGGTTTGCAGTGGATATTCGGAGAGAGTAGGAAAGCGTAGATCTTAAAGTCTGACAGGTTAGCAGTAGGTATTCCGACAAGAAAAACAAAACAAAATGGCCGCCTTTATACACATCGGATCGAATATTTCAAATCTTCTGATTGGTTAACCTTCTAGTGGTAAACTATAAAATGAGTCAGCTCATTTTCGTTTGCTCACTAGTACAACATGTACACAAAATAACTTAACATGTTTTGTATATCAGGTTACAAGAGTAGTGTAAAGATTATTGGCCTGAAAACGAAATAACAGAGCAGGGTTCAAGATCCGGTCTCGTCCTCTTCGTTTAACTTCTCGCAAATGCCCTTCAATTCATCTCCACTTCTATCTATGGATTAAATCGCTGGGTAGACTGAGCTTTCTAGCCTGGGGTAATTCAAAAATTTAAAGATCTGATTAGCAAACCGTGGAGAATGCAACAGGGAACCACTTCACTCTTTTTTCCAAGAAATCATATCAATTTACAGGTGATAAAGATATTAAAGATATGGAGAGCTATAATAGACTACGTCTTGAAGGGACTTAAAAAAACAAAAAATAAAACTTATATTGTTATATCTCGTGCCAGATATAATAAACAAAGTAACCCGAATGTAGGTTTTCAATAATAAGTTTATAATCGGATGTAGTACAGAGACAGAGTCGAGAGTATGCTAACCTCAATAGGTGTTACAAACGAAGTCGCTCACGACCGCCTGCTGTGGTCGCACTTTATCGGCAAACCGTCCGTCCATTATCGTGAATGGGGAAGTCGGGTTATACCATCACAACATATATCAACCACTGATAGTATTTTAAATTATTCACAGTTTGGGAATACTTAAGTTGATTTCGTCTGTCTGTAAAAAATAACTAAGATTTCTTTGTGTGGGAAGGGATCATGTTTGTACATTAGCATTCATTAGACCTTCAACGATCCACACCATTTGTCAGAAACGAAAAATATTGAATTTGTTACTCATTTTAGAAGAGCGGTCTTGTTCATAAAATAAACAAAGTCTCAAATCGATCTCTGACATATTAAAGTGTTATCTATACTTCGTCATTGATAACTGCGTACTGCTGATTTTGTCCTTTTCTCCAGTCCATCATAGTAAGCTGGTTTAGTGACGTAAATACTGTTTCAAACTTGACATATGTAAATATAAACAAAGCACAGATAGATATCTAATAGAAAGAGATTAAATAAAGTGTTAAGATCAAAGTACCCTGAAGGTTATACCGATCAACAGGCACCTGAAAAGGTCTAAAGGGTAAAACTGCCGAAATTTTAAGATAATAGCAGAAAAGATGAGAAAAATTTTCAGAATGTAAATGTTGGAAATGAAAAGAAAATGGAAAGGAATTGTAATTGTTCGGAAGTTTAAGTTGTACTTAAACTTTAGGTTTAAGTTTTAATTTACACCCTTGTGCAAATTATATGAAAGAACCGTTTCAGTTTCCTTCCTTTCATCATATGGTCAGTTTTAGACCCACTGGAGTGGCAGGGTGTAATTTATTTCTATTTTTTCCTCAGGTTAGGCCATTTGCCGTGGTGTGCAGTAATATGAATCTATTATGGGTGTAGGATGATATTTTTGGCCTTGAACAATATTGTGTCATCCGTGATTGCATCAGATTTTTATCATGCCCAGACAATATTGTCTCGACTGTTGATTAGTTGTCCTACGATAATTGTCTGCGATGGACGTTACTCCAAGAGTGCGTACGAAAATTCTAACGCTGCACGAACACAAAGGAAAGCCTCACCAGTGAGCACTGGGTCATGTTTCATTGGGAAAATACGAAAAAAAGATAAATAATAACGAAATTATTCGTTTTGTTTCAATTAACTTGAACAAGGGTTTAGTTTTAGCTGTAGTGTGTCTTACGAAGGAAAGCAGAAAAAAACAGGATTAATATATAGTTTTCATTTATTTATTTTGCGATAGATTTTGGCAATTCTGCTACCAATTTCTCGATACAATTCTGACTGTTACCATCTAACATCTAGCTTGTTAGATGCGTGTCTCTCTATTCGTAGCTATATGGCCTCGCATAGTTTTCTTCTAGGTACCGTATATGCTCAAATAACACGCAATTTTTGAAGACCTTATTTTGAAGCTAATTTTAAGGGGTTCATCATACACTAGATATAAAATTAGAGCCTGTTCTGCTCTCCCTGGGGATACCGTTCACTATTCCATATATCCATTTACAGTAGTCAAATTAGCTTCAAAATTAGGTCTTCAAAAGTCGCACGATGTGGGTTTATATACGGTATTTACATAGTATTGCAGTTCGAAAGTAACCCTATCGGAAATGAAGTTAGGTAATCTCAGATAAAACCCTGAGAAGCCTTTGTGTTTACCCTTCTCTAAATGCTTGTTTTCGTCCTCATGAAATGAGTAAGATTTTCTCGGAGTCTACTCTCCTTGACCTCCGCTCAGACGTGATCTTTCTGACTCAAGAATTTCTACTGTTTTGATTCCTGGGCAGCGAACTCGATAAGCAAATAATGTAAAATATAATGAACGAAGCAATAAATAATTAGACGGATTTCAATCTTCTATTTCGAGTGGCTCTTTAACCTTTGACTGGGTTAAAAATAATAGAAATATGAAAAGAAAAAATGGTCGCGCTTTTAATAAAATTAGATTTGTATAACCAAATTTTAAAAAAATATGTCAACAATCCTTAAACATTGTTAGCAATGGAATGCATTTAACGCTTACCTCCTAAAATATTCGCGAAAACATTTGGCCATTTCCCATGGAAAACATTTCGAAGATAAATATTTTCCGTTAAAAATAAATTGAAGCTAAAATTGTTTGGATTACGATTCCTAAGAAAATTCTTGTAGTCATTTTTTCTCTCTGAAGAACAGAATAATATCATAAAATAAGCGTAAACTTATATTTTCTCAAAGACTTTTTATTATAAAAAAAACTCAAAACAGCATCATATGAATAGGTGTTGTTTTGTTTTATTTTTTTCATAACTGAAACAATTACTTTTACTCTATCGATATCCGTGGTCTATGTTCAAGTTCAGATAAAAGTGAAAAGTTTAAATAATTCATTCCTAGAGAGGAAAGGAGACAGGCGCTACAGATCTAGAAAACTAGCGTAACATAATCTTCCAACTTATAACTTATTTGATAATTTGATTATTTATAATGCACTCAACTAACGTATCGATAAATGCCTTCTCATCCCAAGACCCACAGCAGATACACCAAACATAACGCATAATACAAAACATTGTTATATACTATCTTTATTCCCTGTGCGCATTTATGTATGAAACAGCTTAATTTATAAATTAGTCACAATACGTGATTAAAAATTATAACAGGTGATAAAATACAACTATCATAATAATATCTTGTGATAAAAGTCATGTCTCGTATAAGCAATTTGTTTTATTGTAGGTCTTAGTAACTTCATCAAAATATTGATTTCATATCGAGTTGTCTAATATGTTATCGGCACAAGGACTGATGATCAGTTAAGTAACCTTTCTAAACATTATAACATGGAAGGAGAAAGAAAGAAAGGAAGAAAGAAAGAAAGAAATAAAGAGGAGAGCGATGAAACAAAGAAAGAAACGAAGGAAGAAAGGAAAGCGAGTGAAAGAAAGAAAGAGAGGAGAGACAGTGGAAAAGGGAGTGGAGAGGCAATGAAAGAGAGAAAGAGAGGAGAGCGAGCGAAAAAAAGAACGTGAGCACAGCGAGTGAACGAAAGACAGAAAGAAAGAAAGAAAGAAAGGAAGGAAGAAAGGAAGGAAAGCTAGTGAAAGAAAGAATGAAAGGAGAGACAGTGAAAAAGAGAGAGGAGAGGCAGTGAAAGAGAGAAAGAGAGGAGAGCGAGCGAAAGAAAGGACGTGAGCATAGCGAGTGAAAGAAAGAAAGAAAGAAAGGAAGGAAGGAAAGAAGGAAAGCGAGTGAAAGAGAGAAAGAGAGGAGAGTGAGTGAAAGAAAGAAATAGAGCAGAGCGAGTGAAAGAAAGAAAGAAAGAAAGGAAAGCGAGTGAAAGAGAGAAAGAGAACAGAGCGAGTGAAAGAAAGAAAAGTTTCAAAGTCTAGGAGGAGGTAACTCCGACACAAGCAAAGAAAAAGATACAATATCGTAAAAGAAACAAACGCATAAAATGAAAGAAAGAAAGAAAGAAAGACAGAAAGAAAGAAAGAAAGAAAGAGAGGATAGCGAGAGAAAGAGAGGATAGCGAGTGAAAGAGAGAAATAGAGGAGAGTGAATGAAAGACAGAAAGAGAGGAGAGCGAGTGAAAGAAAGAAAGGTGGAAACAGAGCGTTTAATAAATAGCCGTTTTAAAAATAAGAAATATACAAGATATCCCTAGACATGAGCAATGAAGCGGGAAAAGTCTATCCGTAGATAAAATACAGGGTTCATTTCGGAAGTCCCTGCAGGCTACCCGATCGTTAGACACTTCATGTAACCCGAAAAACCGAAGTATTGTGATAACAACAATAAAAATTATAACAATAGTCCCAATGTAAATAGTGTAAATAATAACACCTCATCCTAGAACTTCAGACAGGCAGAAAGAAAAAAACAAAGAAAGTGAGTGATGAAGGAAAATGGACAAGAAATAAGAAACGAGAGATAGGTAAAGAACGTAAGAAATGTAAAATAACTATTAAAAAGAAGAATGACAGGAATGACATGTCAAAGTAAACAATAAAGATGAAATGAAAAATATTTGAAAGAGACAAAGAGAAGAAAATGTGAAGAAAAGAAGCGAGGGAAAGCAAAGTGATAAATGAAGTGGAAAAAATGAATGAAAGAAAGAAAGATGTAAAATAAAGAAATAAAGAATAATTCTAAGAAAAGAACAGTAAGATAGGAGGAAATAAATGGAAAGAACAAAATGGTGGAGTAATGGATAGCGGCTCGGATTGAGGAATCAAAAAGCCGAGTTCGAATTCCAACCGAATCCATTACGTTCCCTTACGTGCTAATACACTTGGAAAAAATATGAATCCTCTTCTTCTGCCTCCGCACCAGCTATGGGTGAATGGCAGGACAGACCGGGTTCTATAGCCTTGGATGGCAACTGGTCTAACGCAGAAAGAAATGGCAACCTACTGCTTCGTCAGTCATGTATCAAAAGATACATGATCGCCTAAGAGTGTATCACGCATGGCACATGACTGACTGACTGGTGCGGGCCGTGGTGTACGCGTTTTGAAGATGAACACGTGTGATCTCCTCAAATAACCCACAACAATCATAGTGGACTCGGTATGTATGTGTCCGCCGAAAGAAATGTAAAAGGATGATATGAAGAAACAACAAGAACGGATATACACTATTTACAATTATTTAGACAGATACTGAAGAACCTATATATATATATATATATATATATATATATATATATATATATGTACATTTCATTAAAAACTACTGACAAGGGGCTTTTATTTAATTTTTTGATATAATTTCTCGTGCGATCTAATAATGTTTTTCTTTTCAGATGATAATTTATATAAAAACTGTCCGAATGTTCTTTTTATCCGAGCGCTTTCGGCTATACATTTAGCCATTTTCAAGGATTATCTTTTAACTGTTAGAATTAGAAATAGTTTGTTATATGTATGTTTTATAAAATGTTTCATTTTTTTGTTTCAAAACACGGTCAAGATAATATGTCCATGTTCAAAGTTAATATTATTAAGTGTTGGTTTGTTTGTTTTTATTAATAAGGCTTCCATTATTTTTAGCATTTTGCATGTGGATGATGCTATTATATTAGTGTTGTCGACAAGTATGTTCCGAATAGTGTCCGTTAGGTCTCCATGAATATTTAAATGTGATCTAATTGAGCTATTGTTAGAAATGTGTAGAGTTAGTCCGCGTGTTAAACAATTTGTAGTGTGGCCAATATAATTATTTACGAAAGGCATTTGAATTCGTAAATAATATTTGCTCTTATTTAATTTTGTTGTAGGAGGTAAATTGTTATTTTTAACTATATATATATATGTATTTAAAGACATTTATATTATGTTTAACGTTCTTTTTATAGATACATGTATTTAAGCAAATGCTCTGTTTTTTATAATAAACAGTATTAAATAACATTTACCGGCCTGAATGTCCGAGAAATTTTCATAGAAAATTTTCGCTCTCCGAAAACCATCCGAAAACTATACGGAACCATCATTTGGCGTGATGTGCATTAACCTTTCGGCCACAGAGCAGCGTCTGGTTAGCAAGGTCAATTTTACTATCTTTAAACTTAAATCTTCCATGAATCTCTTCTATTCATATCTGCTCTAGCGTATCAAATGTAAACAAATGACGTCATATATTTTTGAATTGGACATAGCCCGACAATTTATTTAAAGACATTTATATTATGGTTAACGTTCTTTTTATAGATACATGTATTTAAGCAAATGCTCTGTTTTTTCTATGAAAATTTCTCGGACATTCAGGCCGGTAAATGTTATTTAATACTGTTTATTATAAAAAACAGAGCATTTGCTTAAATACATGTATCTATAAAAAGAACGTTAAACATAATATAAATGTCTTTAAATAAATTGTCGGGCTATGTCCAATTCAAAAATATATATATGTATGTATATATATACACACAAATAATAATGTATTAAACAACAAAGGCTTACAAAAATGAGTTAATGTGAAGAGTTTGTGTTTCAAAGTATTCGTGAGTGAATTTTCGTACATACATGTGTGTGTGTGTGTGTGTGTGTGTGTGTGTGTGTGTGTGTGTGTGTGTGTGTGTGTGTGTGTGTGTGTGTGTGTAATGTCCATGTGTGTCCCACAAGAGGGAAAGCTTTCTTCTGCGAAGGCTTTACATTGTTGTAGTGTCCGTTGAAATTGAGAAAAGAATGAGAGAGCGAGACCGGAACTCGCCGTGTATATATAGTGTTCGAGAGTGCCTCCAGTGGTAGTTTCAAGATCTAGGGGGAGGTAACTCCGACACAAGCAAAGAAAAAGGCACATTATGGTAAAAGAAACAAACGCATAAAAATGAAAATAAAAATGTTTAATTGATGGATTCGTTTTCTAGGGCTTTTCAGGTTATTTAAAGCAAGGACATATTTTTAGATTGTAATAATATCTTATTTGCAAATAATTATGGTTTAGTGATATAATACTTACTAATTAACCCATAGCTGGGGGAAGAAGAGATGGATTCATACCTTCCCAAGGGTTTTTGCGTGTAATTTAACGAACCAAACGGGAATTGGAACTTGGCTTTCCGATTAACAATTCCGAGCAATTATCCGTTACACCACCCGCATATCCAAGCTTACAGCACCTGGTATTCCCACTCATCAAGGTACTGTATCTGGCAATGGCATCAATGTGTCCCCAACAGCAGAAGGAGAGTCATTTGAAGGTGAGTGCAACCGATAGGAGCCAAGCACTCAAACGCCTCTAAGTACAGATCAGGTTTGATGTTGCTTAACTTCGTTGATCCTGATATTTCAACGTGATAAGCCACGAGCCAAATAAAAGACAAAAGAAAAACAAGGGACTTGAAAACCCAGAATTACCCGGATGGTAGGAGGAACTTCAGAATATTGGTTGAGAAAATTTTTAAAGATTTTTTTTACGAGCACGTTGATAATGGTTGTCCCCGGGAAGAAGGTGAGCGTAATTAAATCATTTATTTGACGAGAAACGCAACAAATATACAGGGTTGACAGAAATTCTTGTCACCGTTTAACAAATTATATTAGATACGGGTGACAAGACTTTCAGATCACCATGTTACAGTTCTTCTTTTATGCGCCATGGACGTAGCCGATCGTGGCTCTCCACTTCCTCCTTTTCCTTTTAGTTCTCAGTATGTTTTGTATTTTTGCTACGTCTCTGTCATCAAACCTGCTTAAGCCCGTTGCTTTCTCGGGTCACTCTTTCCATCTATCCGCCCTCTGCGCATCAGATTTTCCAAGCCCTCCTTTCTCATTACGTGTCCCAGAAATTTCAGCTACATCTTCCTTATGTTAACTATGAGTTTCCTCTTTGTTTGCATCCTCTTCAAAAACCTCATCGTTGCTCACGATGATAGTCTTAGCATCCTTCTGTATGGCAAATAACACCCTGTGCTACAAAACGAAAAAGCGACAAAGGAAAAATAAAAGAGAACTTGCACAGAAACTAAAATTACGATTTGGCCGGTGTTATCAAATAACCATATTCTTCCAAATATACTCTATTTACATCGTTCGGACTATTGTCCTCATCTTTGTCGACATATTTATTACAACGTTTCGGCCGTTGTACGCTCCGGCCTTCTTCACGTGGTTGGAATGCCGAACTGATCCCTTTGTAGACTGTGCCATGTTTGATGAATGTCAGGTAACAATTATCTCTTGTTAATTCTCCTCTGAATGGTCTCCACTGCCTCACACTCTTTGGGTTCTGTCACTGGATCTAACGACTTTATCCATTGTGCCATGTATCCTTTAGGACATCCGTGTGTGAATTTCTGGGTATTATAAACCTAATGTCATCAGCAACCATTTTACCAGTACTCATATTGCAATGTTTGCTGTTATCATACCATGATTTTACCAGAGCTCATATTACAGGTTTTGTTGTTATTATCGCTTTTCTCCGGCACTCTTTAATACTGGTTCCCATATTGTATTTATTCCTATGCTTGGTCGGCTCAGGAGATTTTTGTGACCTAAGCATTTGCAGATACCTTCGAAAGTTCAGCCTAAATAATAATGGCTCAGTTAATCTGCTGCAAAGAACAAAAAGAAAAAAAGAAATTCACAAATTGTCGCAGTATTTTTTTCTCTTTGCTTTGGCTTATATCGCTTGAAGAAAGTGAAGAAATCAAAACCATGAACTCTAATTTGTCTTTTTTTTCTGAGATTCATTTTTTGGTGCTACTGCGCTATATCGACTGAGGCATTTGCGATCTACCGTATATGATGATGATATACTCATTATTGATGGAAAATGCCCAGGTAAAACGATGACCTGTCTAATGATAGTTAAATGGCCTCAAATTAGTTAACAAACATTAAAATCATATGTGATGATTTTTAAAAACTTTTTGTATAAAAAATTGTTAATGATTTTTAATATATAATCAGTTCACTGTTTACTACGCCTAAATCTAGCCCTTTCATACTTCCAACAGTTGGTAAATATCATACCATAGTAGAAAATGAATAGTAGATATAATGCAAAATTATTTTCTAAGCGTAGCTTAGATGTGGCACAAGGCCGCAAGTATAGGACATCTAGTGAGGATCAAACTCACTTTTCATCTGTAACTGATCTAGCGAGACAAGTTTGCTAACTATTACACAGGTCGAGGTGCCCCAAGATATAATGCTATAGTAGAAAATCGATTGGTTTGGTTTGGTTTGGTTTGGTTTGTTTTGTCTTATTTTGTTTTATGGCATATCAACCTCAATGGGTTATTTAATGCCGACAAAATTTTTATTGCTGGTAATATTTTATTTTAGTTAAAAATCTATTTCTGGTAATATTTTTCCTTCAAAATGTATTGCCGGGTAATTTCTTTTCCCCAAAAATGTATTGCTAGTAATATTTATTTTTTCTAAATATTGTTGGTAATATCTTTTTTTCAAAAATGTATTGCTGCTAATAGTTTTTTCTTCTTCAAAAATTTATTGCTGGAAATAATTTTTTTTACAAAATATTTCTGGTAATAAAATCTATTTTTACACTTCCATGGTATTTTGACCTCAGTTTCGGGGTTAACTATTTGCCCATAGCTAGGACTCTAACAGGTGCTACCACCCCGGGTCAGGACGGACCTGGGAACACCAGCAATTAAGAGGTGTTTCCACGCTCCTCAAAACCTTCCTATCAGAGGCCTTGTTATTGGATGTAGTTTATCGTCTTACCCAAGACGCGGATGTACTTTATCGTCATACCCATGCCAGTACAAAATGGACGGTAGACATCATACTATAGTAGTACCAAAGTAACACTGAATTCAAACCAGAGGGTTTGGCACCTTCAGGCTATCTTGTCCACGTAACATAGCTGCTGCTGCGGCCCTACAAACCTAGTAGGTCCTTGGTTGCCAGCTATTCTAAGATAAAGAAACGGTGCTACTAGAGTATGACATCTACCGAGGCATTTACGACCTACCGTAAATGACGATGCACTCATTATTACTGGAAAATTCTCAGGAATTTCACTTTTCACTCGTCTATTTCCCCCTTGTTGATTTATTTTTCTTTCTTTCTTTCTTTCTTTCTTTCTTTCTTTATTTCTTTCTTTCTTTTCATTCGTCTATTTCCCTCTTGTTGATTTATTTTTCTTTCTTTCTTTCTTTCTTTATTTCTTTCTTTCTTTATTTCTTTTCATTCGTCTATTTCCCCCTTGTTTTTATTTTTCTTTCTTTCTTTCTTTCTTTCTTTTCATTCGTCTATTTCCCCCTTGTTGATTTATTCTTCTTTCTTTTGTTCTTTCTTTCTTTTTCGTTCTTTCTTTCTTTCTTTTCATTCGTCTATTTCCCTCTTGTTGATTTATTTTTCTTTCTTTCTTTCTTTCTTTCTTTCTTTCTTTCTTTCTTTCTTTCTTTCTTTCTTTCTTTTCATTCGTCTATTTCCCCCTTGTTGATTTATTCTTCTTTCTTTTTTCTTTCTTTCTTTTTCGTTCTTTCTTTCTTTCTTTTTATTCGTCTATTTCCCCCTTGTTGATTTATTCATCTTTCTTTTGTTCTTTCTTTCTTTTTCGTTCTTTCTTTCTTTCTTTTCATTCGTCTATTTCCCTCTTGGTGTTTTATTTTTCTTTCTTTCGTATTTTCTTTCTTTTTTGTTCTTTCGTTCTTTCTTTCTTTTTCACCCGTCTATTTCCCTCTTGTTGAAATTCTTCTTTTTTTTATTTATTTCTTTTTCGTTCTTGCGTTCTTTCTTTCTTTTCATTCGTCTATTTTCCTCCTGATTTATTTTTCTTTCTTCCCACATTTTTTATTTTCTTCGTATATTTTCTTGCTTTCATAATTTTATATAATTAAATTTCTTTTTTTCGAATTAATTGTAAACTGAGAAAAAGCAATTAATCACACTAATTAATGAAGAAATTATTATTTTTTAAACATATTTTTCCTCATGAAATGAAGAGGGTGTGCCGGCAAAATGATAACACGTGTAGTTCAATAAACAATAATGCACCTGAACCATACATTATTTAACATGAAATTTAATTCAACTTCTGACCTCAGCAACTAATCTCGGCCAATGTGCTGGGCGCGGCCCCTTTGAACCATCAACCGAATATCGTACTTTGTCTCCGCAAGACTGGCCAGCTCATCAATGGCGAAGTTGTTCTTTTATTCATCTGTCAAATGGTTTTCTCATTGCACACATATCAGGCAGATTTACGCCAAAAGATGGTCGTTTCTTGAGTTAGCATTAACAACAGGCGACTCACGGATCTCCACTCTCGGTCGGAGTCATCCTACCTCAGTCCTGCCCCTAGATTCCTTGATAGTCTAATGTACAATTTGAGGCAAATTTTATTCATACATCATCTGCAGTTGCACAAAATTTCAACGGTTACAAGACTCAATATCTACTCCAGGTAGATCGTAAAAGTTAAAGTAATAATCATGAATGAGGTATAAGATACAACGAGAAAAGGAAGGGGTAGAAAAGGAGATTATCAGCAGGAACAGGACAGAAATCAGTTGGGCCAGGAATTGAGATTGATTGATCTTTTTTACGGCTTATCGACCGCTTGAGGATTATCTAAAGCGAAACGTATTTTAGATTGTAAGAATAATTATTTTTGCGATGAAATATTGCATGAACATAAATATTGGGAGAATAGTAATTTTCTTCCAGATACAAGTCTTACTTTTTAACCCATATCTGGCGGGAAGAAGATAGATTCATATCATTCCTAACGGTATTTGCGCAGGTGAATGTAACGAACCTGACTGGAATTCGATATCGGCTTTCCGATTTTCCATTCAACGCTGCTATCTATTACACCACCCGCTCATCCACTTTACCTGAGGAGGCTATGAATAAAGTTTTTCAGGAACCGCTATATTGGAGCCTGTTCCATTAAATGACAGTTCTTGGAAACGAAATCAGCATGGGTGAAACTTTCTTGTTACATATGGAACAGAGGTGAAACAAGGGTGTTTCGGCTCCTTGGGAGTAGCATGTTGTATTCTGGTATTACATGTATTAAGTGGTTTGGCAAGAGGTAGGACAAAACATGTCATCTAGTAGAAATTATTCACAGTTCTCACGACGTTTATATAAATCTGCATATCTCTCTTCATACGCAGATGACACAGTATTGATAGCAGACACAGAAAAGAAACTACAAAACCTACTATAGAAGGTAGGGAGGGAGAGCGAGAAGAAGGGACTAACCATAAACTACAAGACAGAATGCATGGTCATCAGTAAAAGGATGAGCACAAAATAGGATTTGCAGGTTGGGGACACTAAAATCAAGCAGGTCAAGAAGTTGAAATATCTGGGAAGTGTTTTGACGGAGGACGGTAGGTTTGACGCTGAGATCCGTAGACAGGTTGGGATGGCCATGGACGCATTCCAAAAGCGGGAAAGAATCCCGCGAGAGAGGAGGGTTACTTTCGTGACAAAGAAAAGAGTACTGAGCCGTTACGTGAAATCTGTCCTCCTATACGGGAGGGAATGTTGGACGGTCTCCTCAAAAATGAAGAAGAGACTCGAGGCTGCGGAAATGTAGTTCTACAGAAGGATGCTGGGGATACCATGGACCGAGTGTGAGAGCAACGATGAGGTCTTGGAGAGGATGGAAACAAGCTTACGCTTAACACAAGGAAACATAAGGAAGAGGCAGATGAAATTTCTGGGACACGTAATGAGAAAAGTGGGCCTGGAGAATCTGATACTCACAGATCGAATAGACGGGAAAAGAGACTAGGAAAAGCAACACATGACATCTATGGCGGGCTTAAGCAAATGGTTCGCAGAATGTGGTTTGGAGTAGTTCGAAAAGGCACGAAAATTATTGAGAGCTACAAGGGATAGGAGGAAGCGGACAACCATGATCGACTACGTCCTGAAAGGTCACAGCACATAAAACGGGATAGGGGGAAGTGGAGAACCATGGTCGACTACGTCCATAAAGGTCACGGCACATAAAATGGGATAGGGGGAAGTGGAGAACCATGGTCGACTACGTCCATAAAGGTCACGGCACATAAAATGGGATAGGGGGAAGTGGAGAACCATGGTCGACTACGTCCATAAAGGTCACGGCACATAAAATGGGATAGGGGGAAGTGGAGAACCATGGTCGACTACGTCCATAAAGGTCACGGCACATAAAATGGGATTGGGGGAAGTGGAGAACCATGATCGACTACGTCCATAAAGGTCACGGCACATAAAATGGGATTGGGGGAAGTGGAGAACCATGGTCGACTACGTCCTGAATGTCACGGCACATAAAACGGGATAGGGGGAAGTGGAGAACCATGATCGACTACGTCCATAAAGGTCACGGCACATAAAACGGGATAGGGGGAAGTGGAGAACCATGATCGACAACGTCCTGAAAGGTCACGGCACATAAAACGGGATGGGGGAAGTGGAGAACCATGATCGACTACGTCCTGAAAGGTCACGGCACATAAAACGGGATAGGGGGAATTTTAGAAGCATGATCGACTACGTCCTGAAAGGTCACGGCACATAAAACGGGATAGGGGGAAGTGGAGAACCATGGTCGACTACGTGCTGAATGTCACGGCACATAAAAAGGGATTGGGGAAAGTGGAGAACCATGATCGAATACGTCCTGAAATGTTTCGGACACATAAAAAGAAAGATATATCTCTTCTTGAATTATCTATCTCTAGTAGTTTGCTTTTGCCTATCTCGACCCGCCCGCTGATAGGCTTCATATATTACACAATCTTTTCCTATCTCTGTGACTATCCTACGTCCGATTTTATGATGCAAGGCAATGCCTTCACAATAAAACTGACATTAACCTGTCGACACTGATAAAACATTATATATATATATATATATATATATATATATATATATATATATATATATATATATATATATATGCGATTTTCATTATATAATATTTTTTATTTGAAGAAATATAGAATAAACCTACAATAATTTATTTGATGACCTGAAATTGTATTATCTAATATTGTAATTATTGCAAATAAATATACGGTGCGTCGCTATATAATTCCGTGATTGGCCCTATAAATGGAATTTTAGTTGCTTGGCTCCGATTGGTTTCCCGTCCTGGGTATGACGATAAACTACATCCGCGTCCTGCGTAAGACGATAAACTACGTTCAGCAGCAAGACTTCTGATCAAGAGGTTTTGAGGAGCGTGGAACCACCTCTTAATTGCTGATGTTCCCAGGTCCGCCCTGACCCGGGGTGTTGGCAACTGTTAAGGTCTCAGCTATGGGCAAATAGTTATCCCTTAAACTGGGGTCAAAATACCATGAGAGTGTAAAAACAGGTTTTAATACCAGAAACACTTTGTAACAAAATTATATCCAGCAATAAATTTTTGAAGAAAAATAATCTATTACCAGCAATTCATTTTTGAAAAAAATATTACCAACAATGTTTTTAAAAAATAAATATTACTAGCAATACTTTTTTGAAAAAAGTATTACCAGCCATACATTTTTGAAGGAAAAATATTACCAGAAATGAATTTTTGACAAAACAAAATACCAGTAATAAAAATTTTATCGGTATTAAATAACCCATTGAGGTTGATATGCCGTAAAAAAATCAAACCAAAACAAAACAAACCAAACCACACATTCTATTGGTTTCACTCACCTTCAAATTACTCTCCTTCTGTTGTTGATAAAACGATCATGTCATTGCCAGAAACATTCTAGAAAATGGTTTTCCAGCATACCTATCAATAATGTACACACTCGTGGCTGAGTATCTGGTATGTCAGTAAATATTTTCCCTTTTAATGCACTTTTAAAATTTAGTAGACAAAAATGACAAGGGGCCGACTATGGTGATTTAGGTGGATACCTCATCTTATTGACGGTTTGATTAGATATAAAATCAATATCTCCTAACGCATTTGATTCAGGAACATTACCATAGTGAAGAATCTAATTTGTCGATCAAATGCTCTGATTTTTTTTCTTTATTCCTCTGAACAGATTCTCTTAATCTTTTAAGCATTTCCAAATAAACATTTGCACCTGTTCTTGCCTGTTCGCTACTTCAGTCAACGTACACATCTCGCCGTTTCTTGAACGGTCCGTTGTCTTTTCATCATCAGCCATTTTTTTTATATGGGTAACATTTCAGGAGCACGTTTACCAATTTTAATACAAAATTTGATGTTAAACTAATCATTCCACATGCCTTCCATTTATCTTCAGATAACAGTATATGAACACGTATAAATTCCTCTACTACTCAGCACTGAATGACTCATTTGATCTGTGTCTGTTAAACGGGCGACAGGCTGCGGTCATTACGGAAATTAAATTGTCACATCTCTTAAAGGTTTCTTTATGTTAAATCATCTCAAACTCCACTTCTGGACTTCATTCTTTTGCTGCCCACTTCTGAATAAGCTTCCGACAGATAGATAGATAGATAGATAGATAGATAGATAGATAGATAGATAGATAGATAGATAGATAGATAGGATATAAACAAACTGAGATAGATAGTTCCTGTGGTGTACTCCTTACAATGAATCGATGGTAGACTCTTCCACTAGGTATAAGACTGATTGTAGAGGGGAACTGGGGGAGATCAGTGGACCGTCACACACACTCAAGTCGAGTACAACTCGTCTGTTATAATACTACTAATCTGCGACACTTCCTTTATTTCTCTGTGACCACTCATTTAGTTACAACAAATTGGCGACGAGGATTCGTTCTTCACGCGGAAGCTAAAATATTTCGTTGCTATTTGTCTACAGGATTTTGAAGAGGCGTTCTTCACGAGGATCATGAAAATATTTAGTTGCCATTTGTCTACAACAAAAGTATATAAACAATTTGAGATAATATAAAGAGACTGAGATAGATAGATAGATAGATAGATAGGATATAAGTGACTGAGATAAATAGATAGTATATTTAAAAATCTGAGATAGAGAAAAAGTGACATATAAAGTGACAGATAGATAGATAGGGAGAATAATATGAACCCCTAAAGATAGATAGATAGATAGATAGATGTTTTTAATCTAGTTCGATACCAGGTTAGAGTATAAGGGTTTGCAATAATAATCGCACTTACTTATCTTGTCTACAACTATTTCCAGTCTTATCAATATCCTCACATACATAATGCATAAATAATTGCCTGGAAAACTACTTTCTTATAAATTTATAAATTAAAGCAAGGACTTGAACACTTCCAAACAAGTTTTAAATAAATTCGTTTAATTGGTACCAAAATGGAATAAATGTATTTCACTTCAAAATTCTTTGTGCTGATTTTTTAAGATAGAACTTCAACCTTATGTTTCTTTAGACCAGATCGAATAAAAATGGAGTTAGTGCAATAAAGGGCTTTTATGTTTCTCAAGGCACCAAACTGATTCAGAATTATTTGAAATGCCAGCTTTATAAAACCGCATTCTAAAATCAATGGTTAAAAATGGTTTGAAACGAGTTGAGCCTTGGTGAAGATCATACATATTTAAACATTATAAACTGGTGCTAGAGAATCACAAACAAAGAACTATACCAACTAACAAAAACCACTTCACTTGTGGACTAGCAACAATGGCAACAACTAAAATGGATATCGGATGTAATACTCTGAGCAAATAATCAAGATGTTGACGTTCCACACTACTTTAAAGAAAAGGTTAGGAAGGAAACTCCCATTAATACTAGAAAGAGCGATAACAGCTACTGGACTTGCGAAGAGAAAATAATGACATAATCAAGATGGTGACGTTCCACATTATTTAAAAAAAGGTTAGGAAGGAAACTCTATCAGTACTGGAAAGAGCAATAACAGCTACTGGATTTGAGAAGAGAAAATAATGACATATCAAGATGTTGACGTTCTACACTAGTTCAAATAAAAGGTTAGGAAGGAAAATCCCATCAATACTGGAAATTGCGATAACAGCTACTGGAGTTGATAAGAGAAAATAATGACATAATCAAGAGGGTGACGTTCCACACTACTTCAAATAAAAGGTTAGGAAGGAAAATCACATCAATACTGGAAAGAGCGATAACAGCTACTCGGCTTGAGAAGAGAAAATAATGACATAATCAAGATGTTGACGTTCCACACTACTTCAAAGAAAAGGTTAGCAAGGAAACTCCCATCAGTAGTGGAAAGAGCGATAACAGCTGCTGCACTTGAGATGAGAAAATAATGACATACTCAAGATGTTGACGTTTCACACTACTTGAAATAAAAGGTTAGGAAGGAAACTCCCATTAATACTGGAAAGAGCGGTAACAGCTGCTGGACTTGAGAAGAGAAAATAATGACATAATCAAGATGTTGACGCATCCACACTTTTTCAAATAAACGATTAGGAAGAAAAAACCCAACAATAATGTAAAGATCGATAACAACTACTTGAGTTGAGAAACCTATTTTCCTGAAAAAATTGTTTTAAACGGAAAGGCTTACAAGTTTCAGAGGAAAGCATTACTTGTTATTCGATTAATGAATGCTGAATGTTTCCTTAGTGGGAAACAGCTAATATTATACTTATCCTTACCATTGTTTGCTGGGCTTTTTGACTGCCAACACCGGGTTATGTTGACAGCAAATGTTATTCGCTTTCCCTGCAATAATCTGTACACCTTTTAATTGGGTGTTTGCAAGGTTACTTTGTTGTTGCCCATTTATTTTTCTTTTGAATTGCAATTGGTGCGCAGTTTTCCTGTGATACATATTTTATATTTAATCGGTGGTTTCTTCCTCCCATACAGTAGAAGTACATGGTTCTCATTGGCCGAAATCTGATATTAAAATCTAATGAATAAGATTACTACAGAATATAAGATCAAATGTATTTTATTCTAAGCTATTAACGATACAACGCGTCAGTAGAGCTTATCGGAATATTATCTACATTACACAGTCATTTTATCATACAATCAAGAATATATAGATATATAGATAGATAATCGAATAAATATTATATACATATATGTATGCGTGTGTATGGACTGTCAGAAAAGAACACACACACACGCACGCATGCACACAGACACACACACACATATATATATGTGTGTGTGTGTGCATACATATATGCATGCATATTCAAGCATGATGACAATGGAATAGGAGATAGATAGATAGATAGATAGATAGATAGATAGATATGGTTTTAAGTAACATGATGTAATATGATATGGCTTTAAGTAATAAAAATATCAAATTTCTAAAAAACAACTCTTAAATCTTTAGAAAATACATACACGCAGACAAACACATCCAACCAAACATACACCCCCTCACACACACACACACACACACACACATATATATATATATATATATATATATATATATATATATGAAATTTGTGGTGCAGTTCAATTTATATTACAATGAATCATTTTTTTGTTACATTCAACCTTAGCGTTACGACTGCACGCTCCAAAAGTTTGTATCCGTTAACAATAAAGCATTTAAAAAAAAAAAAAACGTATTTCGATTCGCATTTAATTTTTTCGTCTCGGAAGCTACTGGATTTTCCTAAGAACAAAATAATTTCCAAGCATGAAGATGACTGAATGTACAGTTGAAAGTACTTGCGTATTAATAAAAAGACCTTATACAGCTTATAATTATTAAAAACAAGGTCATAACATTCATCGAGGGATTTGTAGGTTAATGCACCTTTAAAATTTGATTGCGAAAGGATTTCGCCTTTTTATATCATTAACTTTACTAATCTTCTTTTTGTATGAATGATTCATTGTAATATATATATATATATATATATATATATATATATATATATATATATATATATATATATATATATATGTATATATATATGTATATATATATATATATATATATATATATATATATATATATATAATTATTATTGTCATCCACAGACAGACTGTTTCGCTGTATCACAGCTCATCAGTGTGGCTAGACGTCCGGTTGTCTTTAGATAGGATCGAAACCCGACTGAATTCAGTCGGAAATTCTACCACTAAGCTGTCGGCGCACGGCAGGGATGAAGGTGAATTTTAGCGTATTTATTTTTAGATTTAGATAAGCACACAGTGACTCAATTCTGCCGAAGAGTCTTGCTATATTAGCTTTAATCGTCACTGTTTACAAACACACGCTTCATTCCCACAGAGCTCTACCGAAATTAATTTTTCAGGAGCCAATACTATTGTCATCCACAGACAGACTGTTTATATATATATATATAAATTTATATATATATATATATATATATATATATATATATATATATATATATATATATATAATAATTCATTTAAAACTACTAACAAGTTGCTTTTATTTAGTTTTTTATACAATTTCTCATGCGATCTAATAATGTTTTTCTTTTCGGATGAGAAATTATATAAAAACTGTCCGAATGTTCTTTTTATCCGAGCGCTTTCGGCTATACATTTAGCCATGTTCAAGGATTATATTTTAACTGTTAGAATTAGAAATATTTTGTTATATGTATGTTTTATAAAATGTTTCATTTTTTTGTTGGAGAACACGGTCAAGATAATATGTCCATGTTCAAAGTTAATATTATTAAGTGTTGGTTTGTTTGTTTTTATTAATAAGCCTTCCATTATTTTTAGCCTTTTTTGCATGTGGATGATGCTATTATATTAGTGTTGTCGACAAGTATATTCCGAATAGTTTCCGGTATGTCTCCATGAATATTTAAATGAGATCTAATTGAGCTATTGTCAGAAAGGTGTAGAGTTAATCTGCGCGTTAAAAGTGTTGTAGTGTGGGCTATATAATTATCTACGAAAGTTGATTGTTGAGGAATACAATTCCTTAATGGTCATTTGAATTCGTAAATACTATTTGCTCTATTTAACTTTGTTCTAGGAGGTGAATTGTTATTTTTAACTATAAGGTTAGAGGTTTTAAATTTTTTATAATAAATAATTCTTCTAATTTTTTGCTATTGTCATTTTATAAAACATACACATGACAAACTATTTCTATTGTAACAGTTAAAAGATAAGCCTTGAAAATGGCTAAATGTATAGCCTAAAGCGCTCGGATAAAAAGAACATTCGGACAGTTTTTATATAATTTATCATCCGAAAAGAAAACATTATTAGATCGCATGAGAAATTGTATGAAAAAAATATAAAACTAAATAAAAGCAATTGTCAGTCGTTCTTAATGAAATGTGCATATATATATATATATATATATATATATATATATATTGATAAATATTTTGCAAAATGTGAATATTCAAACTGAGATGTCATGGACAAAGTTTTATAAAAGTTCAGGTTTAAAAGTTGTGAATTAACGACATATATATATATATATATATATATATATATATATATATATATATATATTGATAAATATTTTGCAAAATGTGAATATTCAAACTGAGATGTCATGGACAAAGTTTTATAAAAGTTCAGGTTTAAAAGTTGTGAATTAACGACATACATATATATATATATATATATATATATATATATATATATATATATATATATATATATATATATTGATAAATATTTTGCAAAATGTGAATATTCAAACTGAGATGTCATGGACAAAGTTTTATAAAAGTTCAGGTTTAAAAGTTGTGAATTAACGACATTCTCTCATATCAATTTCTGAAGTTCATTTGCAGTGCAATGAAAGGTTATGTTATTTGTAACAATTACCTTAATGTAGAGAATAGCGTGCCTTACTCTAATGATTCTAAGGAGAACGATTCCATTTTAAATATAAGGTGTCCCAAAAAATGCACTTATTTTCTGATTCCCTATAACCATTTGAATATTTTCCTTTTTAAGATCCATTTAATTTAATTTAATGTAAACCGTTAATCTTCTTTGTAAGTCAATAAACATTAATATGATTTTTTTTTCAATTTTAACCATTAATCTTGTTTCCATGTTAATAAACATTGCATCTATTGTCATTTAAAGAGAATATATCTTTGGAAGAAGCTATATATATATATATATATATATATATATATATATATATATATACACCAACATACATTATGTATATATATGTGTGTATGTGTGTCCGTGCGTGTCTTTGTATAAATTGTGGATTTACAAACAAACACATATATGTTTCGGCAAATACGAATGCTTAAATCCAAATATCAACCAAGACGTTTCGTACATTTATGTATGTACAAATGTGCAGAAATTTTCTGAATTATATATATATATATATATATATATATATATATATATATATTAAGACATTTTTTAATGTTTATACGTTCTTTTTACAGATAAAACATATTTAAGTAAATGCTCTGTTTGTAATAAACAGTATTAACAACATTTACCGTCCTGAATGTACGAGATAGTTTCATAGAAATTATGGATCCTCCGACAGAAATCGAACCTGTATCCTATCCGGGATCGTCATATAGCATTATGTGCCAAAATCGATTGGGCCACGGAGGAGTGTCCGGATCGGTTCTCAAGGTCGATTTTACTGTTTCTAAACACAATTCTCCATGATTTTCTCTCATTCATTCATATCTGCTCAATGCGTATCCATATGTAAACAAATGACGTATTGCAGTATGAAATGTTCAAAGTCTGGCAGTTATTTAAGACATTTATTATGTTTATACGTTATTTTTATATATACACATATATAAGTAAATGCTCTGTTTATAATATAT
>OZ038512.1:35010140-35017640 GCA_964036315.1 Acanthosepion esculentum
CAAGAAGGCGCAATATTTTGCTCTCCTGCAGTCTGAAATCAGCCATGCTGGTGCAGACAGAAAAAATTGTCTATGTTGGTTTAATGAGAGCAGTTTCTTTTTTGGTGGGGGGGCATTTTCAAATAATTTTCTACCCAGTTAACCACTGAATAGAGGTCCTTCTCAAGAGCAGCAACCGGAATTACTTTATCAGCTCTGACGGGTTTGCTATCAAGACAGGAGTAAATAGTCGTCTCATCTGCATAAATACGTACTTGGGAACTGATG
The DNA here is from genome assembly GCA_964036315.1 of Acanthosepion esculentum. Taxonomy (NCBI): domain Eukaryota; kingdom Metazoa; phylum Mollusca; class Cephalopoda; order Sepiida; family Sepiidae; genus Acanthosepion; species Acanthosepion esculentum. The sequence continues at coordinate 35,010,408 of OZ038512.1, forward strand.
ACATCAGGAAGATCATTGATGAACAGCAGAAACAGCGTAGGTCCCAGGATAGATTCCTGGGGTATACCCGCGTCGATGTGAAAGTATCTGGAAGCGAGCCCGTTCAAAACGACTTTCATCTCAGTATTTGATAGGAAAGATTGGATTAAGTCAAACAATCGTCCTGTAATAGTGTAGCCGTTGAGTTTGTGTAGAAGACCAGCAAACCCTGTCAAACGCCTTCGAGATATCTAGAGCCACAGCTCTAGTTTCATTGTTATAATCAAGAGATTGATATACATATACAGGTATGGCTGTTAACACAAATCTGGGGAAAAGGAAGCCGTATTGTTTGTCCGAGGTCGTGAGAAGTAAGGCGCTTCTGCATTATCTTCCGAAAACTTTGACGCAAAGCGGTAAGAGTCTAATAGCGCGATAACTTGAGGGGCGGGAGTGTTCGCCAGAGTTTTTAAAACAGGATTCACAGAGGAGGAATTCCAACAAGCTGAAAAGCAGGAAGCAGCGAGGGAATTGTTGTAGAGTTTGGAGGGAACTGGAGCCAGCACGGGAGCACATTTCCTCAGCCAACGGCTAGGATCCCCTCACCTCCGCTTGTCTTGTGGGAGTCTAATTTGGAAATGATGTCTGAAACCAGTGACAGGTTTTGTCGCATATTACTCAGTAGACCTCCGTTGTAGGGGGTACGGAATCAGGTGTGAGTACTCCAGATGAGTCGGGTGTGGAGTTGGAAGAGACCTTCAGAGCAAAGCTCACTGATCTAGATGTCAGTGTTAGAGTTTTTGGGTACTTATATATACTAGTGAGCCAACCAAAATGAGCTGACTCATTTTATAGTTGACCAATAGAAGGCTAACCAATCAGAAAGCTTAAAATATTCAATTCAACGTGTATAAAGGCAGCCATGTTTTTTTCTTTCTCAGAATATTCACTGCCAACCCCCGACTGAAGAATTACGGAACAGCTGCTGCTGCTCTTGGCAATATTGTCAGATCCAGTAGAGTGTCTGATTCGTGAGTGTTAATCTCTAACGTTGTTTCATTGAACAGATTACGTACTGCGCTGGATTCTATATTCATAGACTACGACGAACATGGTCAACAGTCAGGACTTCAAATAGATTGAATAGAGGTGGAATTGAGGATTTGCTGTTGTTTAGAACGCTCAACTTTGTTTAATTCTATTAGTAAACAGTAACTTTGCTTCTTTGAGGACAGGCTTGCACGGATTACAAGCAGAGACAAAGAAACGTCTGTTTAAATCTGATATATCACTCTGCTACAGACGGGCGAAGAGATTCCTGTGGTCTATAGCGACTGAGGAAGAAGATGAAAACCATGGAGATGATTGTGGTTTCACTTGGTATTTCCTATTGAACTCACACTCTGCGTTGGTTAGTTCCTGTCACTGGAACTGACCAACGCATTTATCCACTGTGCCATGTGTCCCCAATACCCGGTTAAGGCAGTGGAGAACTTTCAGAGGGCAATTAACAGGAGATAACTAATAACTGACATCCATTAAACATGGCACGTGGAATTAGACCAGTCTACCCCAGTGAGCGAAATAAAGGGTTCAGTTCGAAATTCCAACCACCTGAAGAAGGCCGGAGCTTACAATAGCCGAAACGTTGCAATAAATATGGCGACAAAGATGAGGACAATAGTCCGAATAATCCAAATAATGTACATAATAAATATAGACAGATACAGTCACGAAGGATGTCACGAAGGAAGTCAAGGAACGAGTCCCAATCAGCTTGTTGATAAGAGAAAGATATTCTGTTTAGTATTCTCACTTCATTCAACAGGGGCTGATGATTATTATTTTTTTCTTTTATACATGTTCAGCTATACACGATTTTATTGTCTCACTTCTTACTAAAGCTTTCCGATGGTCCTCTAGACTTTTTGTTTAAAGTTATGAGATAAAGAGTTATTATTTACACTATTTATTTTTGTTGAATCTTGACTAATGCATGGAATAATAATGCAAACACAAAATGTAGTTAGAATAAAATGTATTGAAACAAGAAAGTGTACACAATATTTACATATAGTCTTTTGTATATTCCTGGGAAGACCGTTCCTGGAGAGTGTGTTGACTAAGCCGCAGTCGGGCAGAGTCTCTAGTTGGATCTCTTGATTTGCCTCCATGTCTTCCGGTACCAACCATATTTATATCGTCGGTACTCCGCTATGCAAATTAGGCGGATCCTACCACAACAATTTTCGGGCTGTTGTTCTCACCTTTGTTCAATTAATTTTTACATTATTTCTCTAAAAATTAGGGGTCATTTAAATTGGGTAACGACGTGAAAAGATGTTTAATGAGATGAACGGAGACGTTGATTCGTTCGTACTGATAAATCTGCTAATTTAGGAGATAATCTTCAATGCAGAAATACAAAGAGGCAGATGGAAAATACTGACTAAAAAGGACTAAATACTATAGAAGAGACAAATTGATTAGCTTACTGAATTTGACTGATTATCTTTCACCGCAAGCGAGAATCAAACGAGACGACAGAAAAGCATATTGAAGAAATCGGATCAAATAGAAAAAAAAGTAGGAAAATAGACAAAATAATCGGAGAATCAAACAGAAAGGTTAAAAAAAAAAAGAAAAGTAATAAATATCAAAATAAAACGCATGAATGACATTTAAGAGTTTATTAATAATTCTTTTTATGTTAGCCGTAAGGGATGAAAGAAATAACGTTTTAAAAAAAATACTTCTAGAGAGAAATGTAATTTAGTTCCTTCTATATATGGCGGCCAGCTCTGAAAAAATTCCTTACACCTGAAGATAATTGAAACGACGGGGATTTGGTTTTTACCAATGAATGTTGAGAATATTATAGACATAGGATATTAGACGCTATAAGGTTTAAAGGAAAATAATCTTCTTTTTATTTATTTTATTTTATTTTTTATAAATTCACCCCCAGGAAAACGATAATGTCTCTAAGACGTAAGATGTTCCTGGGAGTGAAAGAGAATGAAAATACTTTAGAAGGAACCGGAAACCCAACCCTAAGCAATAAACAAGGGATAAACCTCTACTCCTGATCAAAAGACCGGGAGTTTAACCCGAACGATAGTCGAGCCTATCTACTCCCATTTAGGAAAAATAAATAAATAAAATAAATAAATAAATAGAAAATACAATTTCCAAAATTATAGAATTGTTTAGAAGGAACCGGAAACGCAAATCCTAAACAGGAAACAAGGAATAAACCTCCTGTTAATAAGACCGGGAATAAGAATCAATCGGACGACTTATCTACTCCTATTGAGAAAAGAAGAAAGAAGGCAAGAATAATTATCACAAATCCTTAGTCATACATAATTTCTGTTTTGGGCAACTAATTGTAATGACGAATGTATCCTTCTAATAGGCGATCATAGCTGAGCACAACTTCCTATCTCCCGTGACGGTTAGCCGTATTTCTGACTTTGCTAATCTCCTGCTGTTCCCCCATCGATTCACACAAGCTCGTCATGTAAGAAGTTCTTGCCTTCATTATGCCGCGTCAGGTTAAATTTTCCAAGCTCTCCTGTCTCATTATATGTCCAACGAATTCTGAGTCTAAGTATTCTTTCGGTGAACGGACAGTTGTCTCCTGGACCTTTGCTTCCCGGACAATTGTGTACTAGACAATTGTGTTCCTGGACATTTGTGTCTCTAGACAAAGGCGTATCTGAATAATTGCGTACCTCTGATATTTTTTTTTTAAGTTACCATTTTTTTTAAAGAGTTTTTTTAATATAGAAATCTACACACCCATACATTTAATTGCTCTCAACAAGCAGAAAGGTAGTTACCATAAATAAAAAAGAGAGAACATTTTCTTTTTTAAAGCGAGGGGAAATTAAGCTAGAAGTTCCATTTCACTTCAGCAGTGCGTACCACAGACATCTATTAGATGCTGGATTTCATAGATTATATTTTTATTTAGAACCTATGGCTGAGTTCCGAAAATCAAACATCCGTGTAAAAATATTTGTGGATGAGGGAAATTACAGCTACTGCTATCATTAAAAAAATGCCGATGGAAAAAAAAAACATATTGGCGATATGTAGAACAATCTTGCAACACTGTTAATCTGCCATTGCAGTTTTTTTTTAAATAATTTTTATTTTTTTAATTTTATTCCTTTTTTTAAAAAAAAATATGTTTAATACCTACGCTTTTTGCAAAATTTATTGGAATTGCCTCCAAAATCTTCCAAAAATTATCAGACATACGCATTTATCAAAGGAGGCAAATATCCAGGGACGCAATTTCCTGGTACACAATTTTCCGGGACAAAAATGTCTAGTAGGCAGCTGTCCTAGAACAGTGTTATTTCTGTTGCCATTTTGATTAAGGCTTCCTTGTTGTTTGCCCGCTCCGTCCATAGATAATTTCAGTATCCTTCTCTAGGACTTAGTGTTCCTAAAACAAACACAATGGAATAATAAAAGCACATTTACACGTCAAGTAGCTGCAACGCGTTAATAAATGTTTTGACCGAAATGCGACCCGCGCTCGTCAATAGAAAATGCAAGGAGAAAATAGATCAAGAATAATGCAGGAAGAAGTGGGCATTTTCTAATTGCAGAAAAACGCTTTATTAGGCAAAGATTTCTCTAAAGGAAACCAGATTAAAGAATGCATCAAAAACTTTTTCATGTTAAAAGCTGCGAAATTTTATACAGAAAGTGTCGAAGAGCCACGTGCTGATTGTATAACTGAACAAAAAGTTATTTTATTTTTTGAAGAATAAATATGATCAACAAAAGCGGAAATTATTTATAACTCGGCCTATACAAAGAGGGTTCGTACTATTTTCTATAAATACAAGGTTCGAGAGTATTACAGTCGAAATCGTGACCGAAACTAAAGAGAAGAATCTATTTAGAACCATGACCATTTCCGTCCTGACCAAAAAACGTTACGATACATTTTTTTATCAAACTTTGTGGTATTGACAAGCTCCAGGGAATTTCTCGAGGAGAGAAATTTCGCAAGGAGAGAAATGGCTATCTAAATGGGGTACAATTGAAATTAATTTATTTATAATTCATATATATATATATATATATATATATATATATATATGTATGTGTGTGTGTGTGTGCGTGTGTGTGTGAATTAAATAATGAGATATGAGCAACCATACATGCGTGCGATTACTTTCATATACAGATTTGCAAATGAATATTTAATTTTTGACGTAATCAAAACAATGCTCAGAATAGTGTAACAGAACTGTAAGGTATATATTAATATCTATCCATATTATCTACGCCAGTTGAATATATATATATATATATATATATGTATATATATGTATATATAAATAAAAAGGAAAGAACAGTAAGATATAAAATCCGGTGTTCTTATAGATATTTTTATTTTTACACAATAGTGCTCTATGTAAATTTAAGTTTACAGAGCATTAATATTATAAATTAATAGAATTAAAATATGGTTTTACCGCTACACAGTGATGACCATGTTTCAGAAATGGAAGCTAAAGCCCCTGAATTTAATTTTGTTATTAAACCAAAGACATTAGTTCCATTTCCTCATCAAGCGAATTTTGGAGTAACTTACTTTTTAAAATTTACGGTTGTTAACGGCACAGGAAAGATTCATAGTTTGAGGGTTTCCAAGGTTACCGATAAATCCATTCATCTAGACAAGGGGTGGTAGAGGGTTCAATTTTTAATTTTCGTTGTCTCAGTTAATAGTTACATTTGAAAGCGGGGTTATGTTTAGGGATGGGTAGGGAGGTATCTTTTAACGAATTCTGACATCCGCTAAATTCATGTCATCTGGGTTTATTTCTAACGGCAAAAATTCTTATGGTATTATTTCTATTTGTATATTAAAAGATTTTGAGGGACTGTTTAGGTTAGAATATGTTTTATCCACCTTTCTAAAAAGTTATTTTTAATATTTAATATACTATACTCCTAGTTAAAAACCAAGTAAATGTATTAGGATTACTTACAGTATTTAAAATTATTTATTCTTATCGAGTATAAGTAAATATTATTTTATTTTATTTTATTTTATGTAAACTTTATGACAATGACGGCAAAGGTGGTTAAATTATTTCACTAATTCAATAAACTTTTATTTATAAATTTAGTATTATAAATGTATATATGTATGTATAAAGGACATTTAATGTTCAATATTATATTCTAACTTATTAATTTCATATGACTTTCGGTGTTCACTTGGATTCTTTTCAGTGTTTGAATTGCTTTTGAGAGAGGTGTTATGGTTAGAGTACGTTTTATTTAATTACAATTTTAAAAGATATTTAGGTTAGAATCTGTTTTATTTAATTTCAATTTTAAAACATTTTTAAAATTCTACTTTCAAATTTAACTTTTTAATTTTAATCGGCTATATTTCATTATAAACCAAGTAAATGTAATATAATTATCTACATTATTTAAAATTATTTATACCCATCAAATATGAGTATGCATAATAATCAAGTAATTTTTTTTTATTTTTTTTTTTTTTATAGATTATTTAAAGATTATTTAAAGAAAACTTTTGGCAATGACGACATAAAATAGCTATTTCATTTCTCTGATTCAGTAAATTTTTATTTTTTATAAACTTAGTAATATATAGTTTCTCATGTATGCATAAAGGACATGGGTCATTTAATGACCTACATATTCTAGCCCTTCTTATTAACTTCCATTTTACTGTAGGTGTTTTATTGGATTCTTTTAGGTGCCAAAAGTACTTCGAAAGAGATGTTTGACTTTTATACTTATTTATCCTAAACGAGGATTGATGTTGGTAGAACCTCTTTTTGAACTCATGGCTAGTGCAACCTATATAAATTTTTATGTTTTCAGGGTTTTCAACAGAAGATATATTACATTGGTATACTACTGATTCTATGCAACATTTATTTTGTAAAGGACAGTTTTGAGGGTTTCTACAATTACATAATTTTTGTTCACCCTCATTAGTTGTTGTTTGTATTTTTCCCTTGTCTACAATTTTTTGGTTCTGGTATAAGTGTTTATTTAAGATATTAGTATTATGTTTCTTAATTATCTTTTCTAGGTTATCAGTACAGCTATAACTTAATTTTAGTGTATTTCTATTGAAAATAGTACTAAGTTTACTTCCACCGGGAAAATGCTTGAGTATTAATTCAAGGAATTTTTGTCCCAATTTGTTTTTTACCATTTGGTTGTATGGGGGTG
>OZ038512.1:35022640-35030140 GCA_964036315.1 Acanthosepion esculentum
ACGTTTTCATAATACAAAAAGAAAGTAAAAGAAAGTTACTATAATGGTGAAGGCTCACTTCAGCCTGGAATACAAATCAGCAGAATTACTGTTGGTAGGAAAGATGTTTGATATAATGGTCGGTTATCTTCAAGGTCAGCTTTTGATTTTTTTTTCTTATTTTTTGGTTGTTTTTTGGGGGTTTTTTTTCACGAATACTGGCTAATGTCACTCCGTCTGCAAACTTCTTTATTTTATTATCGTTAACTAATCGATATGCGATGGTTAAATTATTTAATTATGTTGTGTAAAATGGCGGAAAAAAGTATCATGAGCGGGTATCATTTAAAATTAGTTTAACTAAAAACTCGAAATAGCAGAAAACCTTTGTCGATCCTTCTTTGAGGCGCCGTCTATGAAATAGTTATGCAAACTCCATCGGACAACAAGCTTAACGAGCCAAGTAACAATATCATCGAGATTCTGATGAATAGGGCCGTGATTGCTAATATCCCGAAGAGACACGGCACATGAAAGAACAAGGGCTACTATTGAAAGGAGAGAAAAGTTTTAAAAAGTTGTAGAAAGATAGTTTTAACTGGAGTCTAGTTTGGCATGTTTATTCCAATCTGGGAGCATTGGTTCGAATCTCAGAGCAGAATCTTCGACGTGGAGAAAGGGCTATCAAACTTCTCTCGCTAGATCATTAAATAGTAAGTTCGATTCTCTCTTGGTGCCCCATACTTTCGGTTTTGTGACAGTATCACCGATCGGATGTTGAACCTACACATACCGCGATGAGCGGTTGCTCTCTCCTAGTGGGACTCGTGCCCAAACCTCAAGTGGAAATCGTATATACGATCCATCGCCAAAGAAACTGGGAATTAGTTTTCTGTGCCGCTCCAGGACTGTACGGTACCAGTATCGTACCGTACCGCTCCAGTAAGTCCCTCACTTCTGCTGTCCTCAAACATCACAAGAGCCACATCAGGCCAGGAATAGAGTAATGCTGTCATATATAGCAAAGAGATGCGCAGCCATCACTTTCCAATCTATATAGAATACAAAAGCGTCTTCGCGTCCTTGTGGGTAATGAATTATTTTCCAGCCTAAAAGCCTTTCCCGTAGACAAAACCTCACAAGCCACTCGTTGCTCTATCGTTATTTAAATAGAAAGTATTCGGACGAACGACATTCTTTAGTCTCATCAGTTCTAACCTTCACGTCTAAGACCCAACAGGCCACGCCAATTGCAGCGAAGCCCCTCATTCCTTGTATATTCAATTATGGAAATATGAGTTCCATTTGATCAATTTCTTCCCACGAACCGACACCCAACTGGAGGTTTCCCCGACAACTAACAATCTTCACATGTTCAAGTCTACGGTTAACATCATCTTCCATTACTGTTATGGGTCCTTACTTATAACTACAGAATGAACTCTTCCTAACACTATGTATACTACACCTCTCAAGAGAGAGGGACGAATCGAGTCGAGCCGATAGTAGTTCACTCCAAACCAGACTGACAGTCATACTAACAACTTCCACATCTTTTATTATTATTCCGTGTATTATATCTTCGTTATTTCTACACTTGAGTTCGTGTTGTTCTTCCTTGGTCCTAACCTGGACCATAACACTATCTATCTATCTATCTATCTATCTTTTTCTTTGTTTATTTTTTCTTTCTTTCTCTATCTATCTATTTTATTTGTTAATTTTTCTTTCTTTTTTTCTATCTATCTATCTATCTATCTTTTCTCTTTGTTTATTTTTCTTTCTTTTTCTATCTATCTATCTATGTATCTTTTTCTTTGTTTATTTTTTCTTTCTTTCTCTCTCTCTCTCTCTCTACCTATCTATCTATCTTTTTTCTTTGTTAATTTTTCTTTCTTTTTTCTATCTATCTATCTATCTATTTATTATGGGTCCTTACCTATAACTACAGAATGAACTCTTCCAAACACTATACTACGCCTCTCAAGAGAGAGGGACGAATCGAGTCGAGCCGTTAGTAGTTCACTCCAAACCAGACTGACAGTCATACTAACAGCTTCCACATCTTGTATTATTATTCCGTGTATTATATCTTCGTTATTTCTACTCTTGTGTTCGTGTTGTTCTTCCTTGGTTCTAACCTGGACCATAACAATTGCATATTCCAATAATCTGTACTACTGTGTAGCTCTTTACCTCGGGTGCCACTTTGGCTTTGTACAGGGTGAACATAATTGTAAAAAAGAAAATCATCAAAAATTGCTTTAAGAACAAAAAAAAATATACTCTTGCAATTTTTTACATGAATATTTAAGCTACGAAATTAGCATTACCAATTGTTTTGCTATTCAACCCAGCATACCAATCCTAATATATTCATAAGTTTTCGGTCGTTATAACCTCCGTATTTCTTCAGATGTCCCGTTATACCTGGTAGTATTCTTGCAGTTGATTCAAGTGGACGGATTGTTCTCATTTTGTTTTCTATCCTAACAAGATATTTTGATTTATTTATTACTCCGTCGTCATATTCTTCATTGCGAACCGGAGAAAGAGAATTTCCAGTATTGCTAAACAGAAACACTGAGTAACCAACGAAGTAAATGTTTCAACCAATCCTTTTGGTCCACTAAGCCATGTTTCTCTTGGAAATTCTGGAACCGTAAACCGATATTCTGTATTGGTTACACTAGTGTCTTCCGATCTATAGACTCCGGTCATCATCTGGTTTATCTCGATCGGAATAAACAACACGGAATTCTCAACTGAACCCTTTATTAAATCTATGGGGTAGCCTGTTCACTGCCCATGTCTAGGGATAAGTCGTCAATTTCTAATCTTTATTACAGTACAGATATTAGTCGTCCGTTTCCACTGAGTTCAAGTACGCATTGCATGGTCTGCAGAGTGAACTCACACTTCATATAGTACCAAATACAGAAACCAACGCAATATATTTAGTATTCCCGCAATACTAAAAATAGGAATTAGACGAGATAGCTGAAGTTATGAGCAGTGGAAGAGGAACAGTCTACCGCCGTAGATTAAATAAAGTGTTCAGTTCTGAATTATCTGTAGGTTGCCCAAATCAATATACACCTGATGAAGTCCAGAGGGCTCAAACATCGTAAAGTAACATTATAATAAAAACGAAAAGATGGAAACAATAGTTACAATAATGGTAATTTCTTATCCCAGAAATTCCTACAGAAAAAAAATTTAGGTACTGAGGTGGTTAGACAGTATGAGACTTCTCATTCTGGTGGATGGACAGTATGAGACTTCTCATTCTGGTGGTTGGACAGTATGAGACTTCTCATTCTGGTGGTTGGACAGTATGAGATTTCTCATTCTGGTGGTTGGACAGTATGAGACTTCTCATTCTGGTGGTTGGACAGTATGAGACTTCTAATTCTGGTGGTTGGATAGTATGATACTTCTCATTCAGGTGGTTGGACAGTATGAGACTTCTCATTCTGGTGGTTGGACAGTATGAGACTTCTCATTCAGGTGGTTGGACAGTATGAGACTTCTCATTCTGGTGGTTGGACAGTATGAGACTTCTCATTCTGGTGGTTGGACAGTATGAGACTTCTCATTCTGGTGGTTGGATAGTATGATACTTCTCATTCAGGTGGTTGGACAGTATGAGACTTCTCATTCAGGTGGTTGGACAGTATGAGACTTCTCATTCTGGTGGTTGGACAGTATGAGACTTCTCATTCTGGTGGTTGGACAGTATGAGACTTATCATTCTGGTGGTTGGACAGTATGAGACTTCTCATTCTGGTGGTTGGACAGTATGAGACTTCTCATTCTGGTGGTTGGACAGTATGAGACATCTCATTCAGGTGGTTGGACAGTATGAGACTTCTCATTCAGGTGGTTGGACATTATGAGACTACTCATTCAGGTGGTTGGACAGTATGAGACTTCTCATTCAGGTGGTTGGACAGTATGAGACTTCTCATTCTGGTGGTTGGACAGTATGAGACTTCTCATTCAGGTGGTTGGACAGTATGAGACTTCTCATTCAGGTGGTTGGACAGTATGAGACTTCTCATTCAGGTGGTTGGACAGTATGAGACTTCTCATTCAGGTGGTTGGACACTATGAGACTTCTCATTAAGGTGGTTGGACAGTATGAGACTTCTCATTCAGGTGGTTGGACAGTATGAGACTTCTCATTCTGGTGGTTGGACAGTATGAGACTTCTCATTCAGGTGGTTGGATAGTATGATACTTCTCATTCAGGTGGTTGGACAGTATGAGACTTCTGATTCTGGTGCTTGGACAGTATGAGACTTCTCATTCTGGTGGTTGGACACTATGAGACTTCTCATTCAGGTGGTTGGACAGTATGAGACTTCTGATTCTGGTGGTTGGACATTATGAGACTTCTCATTCAGGTGGTTGGACAGTATGAGACTTCTCATTCAGGTGGTTGGACAGTATGAGACTTCTCATTCAGGTGGTTGGACAGTATGAGACTTCTCATTCAGGTGGTTGGATAGTATGATACTTCTCATTCAGGTGGTTGGACAGTATGAGACTTCTCATTCTGGTTGTTGGACAGTATGAGACTTCTCATTCAGGTGGTTGGACAGTATGAGACTTCTCATTCAGGTGGTTGGACAGTATGAGACTTCTCATTCTGGTGGTTGGACAGTATGAGACTTCTCATTCTGGTGGTTGGACAGTATGAGACTTCTCATTCAGGTGGTTGAACTCTATTGTTATAATAGCTCTTGCGTTGCATTTAACTTCTTAATGGATGGCTTCTAGATTATATTAATGTATGCGCCACGTTCACTGAGATGTTTGTCTGTTATAGAATAATATGACCGACTAAACTTATATGTGCTATTTTCAGTCGGACTTATCCTTTAGTCACTCTATCAGTTTCTCTTTCTGTTATCTTGTCCATATATGATCAGTCAAGCCTGTTATCAACGTCACTCATTGGACAAAAATATTTAGATGTACCTCCACCTTTACTTCTAGGGGAAGGCTTGTCTCTCTATTGTTTTTATTTCTGCATCTTCATGGTATGGAATGTACAGTGTTATTGTTGAAATGGCTTGGTTCAGCAAAGTTATTTCTGAAGCGTTCAACTGCTTTTGAATCAGAGAGCCAAGTTCGAATTCATGTCACATCCATTACGTTCACTTATGTGCTAATACCCTTCGGAAAAGGTATGAATCCTTTTCTTCTCCCCCTCTCCACCAGCTATTGGTATATAACAGGACAGACCGAGTTATATAGCCTTTGATGGCAACTGTTCTACCGTAGAAAGAAATGGCAACCTACTGCGGGAAATATCTGCCTCGTCAGTCGTGTATCGAAAGATACATGATCGCCTAAACGTGTAGCGCACATGGCATTCTATTATTATGAATCTTTAACGAGAGTAACTGTCAAAGTGTTGCGAATATTGCAACCAAGATAAGCATGCCGCCCACACGAGCCGGGTTTGTTACATTCACTTCCGTGCAAATACTCTTCTACATGTATGAATCTATCTTCTCTCACCAGCTATGGATTAAATAGGAAGTCTTGCATCTGAAAAAAAAATAACTGTTATTCCCCCCAAAAAATGCTGATGGAATATTCGCTCGCAAGAAGAATTATTCTTAAAATCAAAAATGTTTCGACATTAAATAACCCAAAACCGATTGATAAAGAGTAAAAAATAAATCAGCCATATATTAAACTAAGATTTATTTTAAGAGACTCAGTTTACTTAATATGAATTCTCCTTAACAAATTATTATAGAGAAACTAATTTTGGACAGGCGATTGAAAAAATAAAGAACTAACATCTCACAAAAATACTGGAATTTTAGTCAAAGAAAACCGATTAATGTAAGACTTCCTTCTCTCGGAATTCTCGCTTGTGGAACTCTGTCCCGGTTTCTTTGCTACCCAGTCAACTTTTATCTCCAAAAATGTAAATGCAATGCCAGTTGTTAACTTCTGTCTTCTTAATTCCTGTTTTTTTAATTATTATTCTTTCTCCTTAACAATAGTTTTTCTCATAATCTCTTACATTTAGTAAGTCCTTGTGCCTTAGTTACTTTATTGCCTTGCTTGGGTTGAATTGATTGAAAAACTTACCTTCAAATATTTTCTTATGATTATAGTGGATATAGATAGATAGATAGAAAAAAGAAAGAAAAATTAACAAAGAAACAAGATAGAGGGAGAGAGAGTGAAAGAAAGAAAAAATAAACAAAGAAAAAATATAGATAGATAGATAGGTAGATAGAGAGAAAAAAGAAAGAAAAAATAAATAAAGAAAAAGATAGATAGATAGAAAAAAGAAAGAAAAATAAACAAAGAAAAAAGATAGAGAGATAGAGAGAAAAAATAAAAAATAAACAAAGAAAAGATAGATAGATAGAAAAAATAAAGAAAAATTAACAAAGAAAAAGATAGATAGATAGATAGAGAGAGAAAGAAAGAAAGAAAAAATAAACAAAAAAGATAGATAGATAGATAGATAGATAAAGAAAGAAAAATAAACAAATAAAAAAGATAGATAGATAGATAGATAGATAGATAGATAGATAGATAGATAGATAGATAGATAGATACTCTCATATTGAAAAACTGAACGCCTATCATGGAGCGCGATCGGCACTAATGACATGTATATGGCCTCTTAGGATTCGCCTTTATCACCCTAATGGGTTATGGTCATATTTACTGTCTAGAACTTACAGTATAATCCGTTAGACCATGGCATGTTTTACTTTAACCACACGTATATGCGTGGGTTATCTACATTAAACTTGACCTTGAGATTAATTTACCAATATTTTGAGGGCAAAAAGCTATAAAAGTTCTTGGATGATTCCGATTTCCAAGGCGGTAATTGATTCATCTTACTCAGGTTTTAATTACTGTCATGAATATGAGCAGAACGATCAAATATCCATTTCGATGTATAAAATCTTTCCATACGGAAGGGGAAATAAGAGGAAACATTATTAGCATATATGCAATTACAGCCAAGAGAATAATCGACATTTAGCTATATATTATGCGTTAATTTAGGGCCTCGAAGATCCATTGTTTGAATGGCTGAGCCAAAGGAATGTACACCCGACGCACAAACATTTAAAACGAGAAAGAATGAAATAGAAAAATCGAACATGTTTGTATAACGAAATAAATATGCGTGGGTTTATTCAGTGCATTCCAATAATATATGCAAATCAATATGATCATACCATTAATAGTCAGTCTATCCGATCAAGAATCCGCAATGTTATTGATCCTGACCTGGTATCTCGGTTTCAGTGACTTTCTCATCGCAGTAATGTAATTCCGTGGGGTAGTGTTTTTTTTTTTTTTATCGAAACTGCTTTTTCGAAAAAAAAAAACAACAAACAAAAAAAACAAAAAAAAAGCAAAAAAAAACAAACAAAAAAACAAAAAAACAAAAAGCAAAAAAAAACAAACAAAAAACAACAAAAAACAAAAAAAGAAAAAACCAAACAAAAAAAAGAAAAAAAA
>OZ038512.1:35032640-35082640 GCA_964036315.1 Acanthosepion esculentum
ATTTTCTAATGCCAAAAGCCATATATTTTGAGCGCAATGTTATGCTTTCAACTGCAGATATGTTGCGCATAATTCTGTACTTTCCGAGCAAAGGTATGTCTTTTTCCAGATATATATTTTGTAGCTCAAAATGTAAAGTTGGTAATTTTTACTGTTCAGTTTTGTTTGGGTGTAAACTATTTGCCCATAGCTGGGTCTCTCTAGAAGGTGCCACCACTCAGAGTCAGGGTTGACCTGGGAACAACAGCAGTTAAGAGGTGCTTCCACGCGCGTCAACACATCCAATCTCCTGACCAGAAAAAGTAGGAACCTGGCTGGAAATGCATGAACAATACTCTTTTTATTATTAGGAAAAGCATGAACCAATCCTTTTTTACATTATTAGAAAAGGTATGTGCAAGACTCTTTTAATACTATTAGGAATGGCATGGCACCGTCTCTTTTTATACCATTAAGAAAAGCATGTACCAGTCTGTGTTTATACTATTAAGAAAAGCATGAAACAGTTATTTTAACACGATGTGGAAGTGCATGAACCAATGGCTTTTTATACTATAGGAAAATATGTAACAGTCTGTGTTTATACTATTAATAAAGGCATGAATCTGTCAGTTTTATACTATGAGGAAAGGCATGAAACAGTCTGCCTTATATTTAGAAATGCGTGAGCCATTTGCTTTTTATACTATTAGGAAAAGCATGGACCAGCCATGTTTTACATTATTAGGAAAGGCATGAACCAGTCACTATTTATGCTGTTAGGAAAAGCATGAGACAGTTTCTTTTTATAGATTAAATTCACCCAATACAAAGCACAAGATCAAATTCATATTCGAGGTTTATGTTAAAACAGTTATGTTTTGGTAGCTACATGAAAACGCTAAATAATCAGCCTACCATGATAAAACAGATTCGAAACGTAACGAAAACGTAGATTTATCATAAAAATCCTTATCATTAAGAGAAAGGATCAAAATATATTTTTATTATTTAATTAATTTGTTACACCTTTTTTTTTTATTAAAATTTTTTTTTTTCTTGCGTCAGCGATTGTAATAACTTTTAGCGTAGCAAATTTAGGCCGCTTTCTGGCAGACACATTAATTTAGAAATTCTTGCAAAAATCAAATAATTGTCAGATTTTTATGTTTCACCCCTATAATTAATTTTATGAAAACTTGAGAAATCAATCAAGATAATTTTTAGTGATTATATTAGTTAAAATCAGAATTCTTTGAAGAATGTAAATCACCGATTTTTTTTTCAAAATAGGACTGGGTTTTACCGAAAATCTGTTTTGAATCGAAAAAAAAAAAACGCAATAAAAGTAAGACATTATTTAATTAGAGAAGCTTTTAATTGCTTTTATGAATAATATATATTAAAGACAATATTATCTGAAGAAAAAAATCGACGAAATATGAATTTTTACAAGATTTTCTTTCGTTTTTTTACAATTTTAAATTGTATAATTCATAAAGTTTTTAAATCTTTTAAATTAATTTTCAATGAGATAATTCTTAGGAAATATTATTATTAATTAAAACTATATGTATTAATCATATATTGTAATCTGACGACCCGAGTATTTTAAAAAATAATTTCGATTTGTTTTGTGTGATTACGTGCAGAATTTCTGAAGTATGGATGTACTTATCGATAAAACTAACATTTAAATGTCACGTGTTTTAAGGGTTGTTCCCCTTACGTTAAAAACGAAAACCTCAAAATTTATCGTCTGCTTCACCATACTTAACTATGAAGGCGTTCGTCTGTCAATCGAATGTAAATAAATTGATTAACACTTCAGAAAAACAAGATCCGTTAATCAAGAAATGTTTGTATGCCGCATTTTATGCTAATTTAACTTTTTGTTAACTTTCCTCAAATGACAATTCAAAAATATATATTTTATTTGTGCAAAATTTTTATAACCGAGACTTAACTTTTGTTTACAAGGGCGTCAAAAATATCCGTTTTGATCGATTTGAATGAAAAAAAATCGATTCCGATCAACATAATTTCGGCTTGAAATACACCACAGAGTATCTTTAAATTAAAGCTAACATGAAAGCTTCAAGAAAGATTTCCATTTTTAAAAATTTATTGTAAAACTTATGTATACCGAATAAGTGGAGGTGTCTAGTTATGATGAATGCAGTGTGTGGTATGGAGTAAAGTGCAGATGGTGGGTTGTTAAGATTATATGGATAGGATAGATAACGGTTACCTACATACTTTTAAATTACATTTACATGGGATATCATTCTACTTTCTCTCCCAAGAATAGATGAAAATGAGTAATAATAATAATAATTCCAATTACACACCTACCGACACAGGAATTAAACTCACCAATGTCACCAAATTGAAGAATCAATGCTTTAACCCGCAAGGCTTAAACTTAAGTTCCTTAGGACAAGTTTCTTTGGATCTTTAAAATGAACATCTTTGATGATGAGTGCTTCTATTCGTCATGCTTGACTGTACTCACAGAAGCTTTTCCTCTTTTGTTATAGTTGTTGCTGCTGCTGTTGAAGCTTTGCTGTCATTGTCTTTCTTTATTAACGGCTCCCATACCTGAAGAACTCTTTTTTTTATCTGTTCACCACAAGCAGGGCGATAATGCCAGTAACCCTTTGAGCCCTGCGTTCCTGAACAAATTTAACCCTTTTAGCTGAGTTCCTCAGTCAAAATTTCGCAAATAATTAGTATGTAATGTTTGAAGATTAGATATAAAATGTGTTTACCCAACGTTCAACCTGTGGCTGGGCATTAAGTCATTTTTCACTATCACTGTCCGAACGGTGGCTGGGCATTAAATCATTTTTCTCTACCACTGTCCAACCGATGGCTGGGCATTAAGTCATTTTTCTCTACCACTGTCCGAACGGTGGCTGGGCATTAAGTCATTTTTCTACGATTGTTCAACTAGTGGTCAGGACTCAAAGTGTTAAGACGATAGAGTCTACTGGGAGGGAAAAAATGAGAAGACTTTTGAAGGAACAGGAAACCCAATGTAAACAGGAAACAAGGGATGAATCTCCTGTTTTAAATACCGGGAAGGAGTGTGAAGAGGACGATAGGCGAACCTATCTACACCTATTCTACCAAAGTACCAAGTGGACAGATTTGCTGATGAGGCAAGAACACTCGCATGAAGATAGCTGAATTATTTCTACCGCCTTTCAATAAATAATATCGTTTTTTTTTTCTTGTTTTGTTTTTAGATAAAGAGCTTTTGCCTTGTAATAATTACGTCTATAAGTAACAGCTGGTATTTTTCGCAGATTGAGAGCCTTCATCTGATTATTAGCACTGAGTTCAGTCCATTGTCACGTTCTTAACCATTTGAGCCCTGCGTTCCTGAACAATTGTAATCCTTCTGTCTGAGCTCCTGGGTCAAAATTCGCAAATAATTGGTATGCAATGTTTTACGGTAAAAACATTATATATATATATGTATATAGTTACAAGTGTTTACCCACCGTTAAACCGATGGCTTGGGATTAATTAATTTTTCTCTACCACTGTTCAACCGGTGGTCAGGGCTTAACGGGTTAAGACGAAAATGACTACTGGGAATGGAAGAGAATGAAAAGACTTTAGAAGGAACAGGAAACTCAATGTAAACAGGAAACAAGGGATGAATCTCCTGTTTTAAATACCGAGGAGGAGTGTGAAGCGGACGATAGGCGAACCTATCTACACCTATTCTACCAAAGTACCAAGCGGACAGATTTGCTGATGAGGCAAGAACACTCGCATGAAGACAGCTAAATTCTTTCTGTCGTCTTTCAATAAATTATAACGTTTTTTTTTCTTTTGTTTTGTTTTTAGATAAACAGCTTTTGTCTTGTAATAGTTTATTGAAAATATAATCACCCACCTCGAAAAAGAGATCGTGTTTTGTGTGCAATCTACCGAAGAAAAAAATGTCCGAAGTTATTATTCCTAGTTAATCACAATCACGACTCATTCATCCAGTGCAATTGATCCAATTACCAAAAGACCTTATCCATCACCATTCAAATTTACACATAACACATCTTCACAGAAAAAAAAACTCCATGATATAATAATCTCAAAAAAGTGACTGAAAGTAGTTAGGTTTGGTTTGGTTTGGTTTATTTTGTTTTACGGCATATCAACCTCAATGGGTTAATTAATATCGACAACATTTTTTATTGCTGGTAATATTTTGTTTTGCCCCAAATCTGTTTCTGGTAATATTTTTCCTTCAAAATTGTATTGCTGGTAATATTTTTTTCAAAAACGTATTGCTGGTAATAGTTAACTATTTTCCCATAGCTGAGACCATAACAGGGGCTACCACCCTAGGCCAGGGTGGACCTGTGAACACCAGCAATTAAGAGGTGGTTCCTCAATACCTCCTGATCAGAGGCCTTGATGCTGGATGCAGGTATTTACTTGACCGCCCACTGAGTCAGGTTGTGACACAATGTCGTTTTTTAACGTGGGGACCCGAGTGTTTTCACCCGGGCCGCTGGTGATAGCTGGTCTAAGCTAGTGATAGCTGGTCTTAGCTTGTCCAAGCTAGTCTTGGCTTGTCATAGCTGGTCCTGGCCGGAGCCGGTCCAAGCTAGTCGTAGCCATGATACCACCAGCGCAGGGACGAATCCCTACACCAGGCAAGTATTGAGTAAAGCTCTCAGCCAGAAGGCCGACCAAGCGAGCGGTCCGCGAACAGATACTACGCTTTGATGCGGGCCTCTAGGCCGAGCAGCTCCATTTAGGAGCCGAGAATGTAGTTAGCAAAAATCTGCTACTTTAAGTATCAGAATCTATGCTAATGTTATTTCCTCCCCTGAATGGTGTGGCCAATCAGAAAAAATCGCTAGGTAAACAAAAGACGTTGTATTTCGCTTACGAAGGGAAGATTTTTTCTGGTCTTGGTGAACGAATATGCGTTTTTTTTTTCCTGGTCAGAGGTGAAGGTTGGATTTGTGAGCTCATTTTGTCGTTTCTACGTTACCTGTTGGACTGCTACAACGGATTATCATTTGAAGTGTGATTTGACTACAAGTGTTGCGGACGAGAGACAGAAGAAACATATTGCAGGCGTTTATTGCTACTATAAGTGTGCAGATTTCTTTTCTTCTCTTTAATACAACAAACAGTTACTTGTAAATTGGTGAAATAAAAAAGCTTAAAAATCATCTTTTCTTTATCCGTATTTCAGTATTTCTTTTCTATTCTTCTTTTCCTATCCGCGACTTCTGTCTTCACACGTAACGGATCGAGTCAGACACTATTCAAATAGATTTTATTTCAAACATTTCATTCGAATAGTAACGTGAATTTCACAATGACAATCGAAAACAAAAGAAACATTTATGCTGAGTCTTGAGCACCTGAGACCTACTCGCCGCCTCCATTCCTAGGATTTGTGTCCCCACAGAAGAAAAAAAAATCATATCAATCGATTGTTCTGACTCCTGGTGCATAGAAAGTGGCACCTGCTATTTTCTACGCTCTTGTAGTAAGCACTGATCTGGCTTGTGTCCTAACTTATTATCCTAATTCCGACATTTTTCTACTTATCACCTGTAGAATTTTCTCTCTTCTTTTTTCTTTGCATCTTCTCTTTCAATCCCGCAGGTTGAAAGACCTTTTTTTTTTCTTTTTTTTACACACCTCATTTTTGTTCTGTTTCTGCTTCTTTTCTTCTTCTACGCAACTTTCAAGTCTTCTCTTTCTCTCTCTCTCTCTCTCTCTCTCATACATAATTTTCGAGAATTTCCGTTATTTTATTTTATCTTTTCCTTCACTCATCCTCTTCCTCCATATACCATTTTTTTTTCATTTTGCATTATTCTCTTTTTACCTGCCTACTTCTCTCTTTTTCTTTTAATGTGTATCTATTATCATCTTTACAACACTTTTTTATATTTACTTTCTCTCTTTTTTTTCTAACTCTTTAAATTTGCTAGTGCATTGCATTCCCAAGCGTTTGACCTTGTGTCTGACAAATTTAATCTTTACAAAGAAGTTCGCCAACCCGTTTCCTTTTCTTACAACCAATCTTACTCCCCATGGTGAAATTTATCATTAATTCGTCTGCGCTTCCACATCTGCTTAACCACGCGACAATAGCGTCGCCGATTCTCAACGGGTTTCTCAACGACAGAGAGACGCTTGCAATTGCGCATGCGCAAAGAGTGGCGGAAACGCTGAGAAATGAAACGTACAAGACAACCAAAACTGGAAGAAAATAAGCGATATATTGAAGATGGGATAGAGGAAGGAATTAATGAGAAAAGGTAAACTTGAAAGTGTTTATTGTCAGAGAGAACTGACTGCTGTTCAACATGGCTAAATTAAATGGACAGATAAACAGGAATTAAAAAGATGTTGAATTTGAATGGAGAGTAAAATAAGGGAACAAATTCACGAAGTAGAAATTGACAAGTATATATATATATATATATATATATATATATATATATATATATATATATATATAAGGAGAACTATGCTTAAGATGATATTGATACGTTTATTTTACTTCAGTAAAATCGTGTGAAATAAAAAGATGCCTAATCATGTTCTGAATAATCAACAGTGATCTCCCCTTGTTTTGTTACTCTCCTCTTTGAGAAGGCTATTTCTGTTTACTTTGACGATAAAAGGGCATTATACGTGAACCTTGTATTCACAGTTGAGTAAAGATTTCTTAAAGCTTACACCGTCGTACTTTTCTCATTACACATGTATAAATATATTTCTTATATTCCTTCTGCAATGCTAATAAAGTCGCTTGAAACCAAATCTGCCCTGATTTATTTTTACTGTACAATACTCAGTTTCACAAAAGAAATGCATACAAGTTTTAGATACATTTTAGAATCAAAATCTCAAAAAACCTTACCATTGAACCCTTGTAAATATACTCACCTGACTTTCAAGATCTTTAGTAGATTATTTACATTGTTCGGACTATCATCCTCATCTTTGTTGCCATATCTATCACAACGTTTCGTCCGTTGTACGCTCCGGCTTTCGTAAGGTGGTTGGAATGTCGAACTGAACCCTTTATTTCGCTCGCTGGGGTAGAATGTTTTAGTTCCACGTGTCAATGTATCAAAGACACATGGCACAGTGGATAAAGGCGTTAGTTAGATCCAGTGACACGACCCAAAAGTGTGTGAGTTCAATAACTGGTTAAGGCGATGGAGAAGTTGGAGAGGGTAATTAACAGGAGATAACTGATAACTGACATCCATTAGACATGACACGTGGAACTAGAACGGTCTAACCCAGCGAGCGAAATAAAGGGTTCAGTTCGACATTCCAACCACCCGAAGAATAATACCTCATCTCAGAAATATAGACATATATCTTTAGTAGATTTTGCTTCTAGAATCCGATATGCTATAGGGAGAAGTAATAAAAACATTTTTTTAGATGCAAGGTGCATTTTCAGGCATCGTTTGTATGATTGTAACAAACACCTGTGATAAATTTCAAGCCATTTCATGTCCACTTTTTCTGTGGCATCGCGATCGACTTTTTATCAACTTTTACTGGACACCAAGAAAATAAGTGTCCTTTATTGCTTACCTAGATAATAATAAATTCTTCATTAGTGACATCAATTTGATTCCAATAATTTTTAAGAGTTGCATCATATTAAAATATTACAAGTTAATAGTGAAATCTTTTTGTGCGGAACCTGGGCATCATTTTCCTAGACAATAAACTACACCTAATGTATTCATCTCTTGCTAAAACTACGCCTGTTAAAAAGCATATTATGCTACTTAAAAAGCGTTGTTTTAGTTATTTTTTTCCGGTGGTACCCAACCTGCGATTTAAGAAGCGTATGACATGTTTTTAATTATTTCGCCGTAAAGAAAGCAATAATTACGCAAGGAGTTACTGAGTGTTGGAGAATATGGAAAAATATATTACGTAGAGAAGAAAACTAAAGAACAAAAATTAAGAAGACGAAAGACAACGATTGACATCGGATTTAAACTTTTGAAGACCAAATTTGAAAAGTAATCAGAAAGCGAGAAAAATTGTTAATATAAAACTTCTAGTTACATCTAGTCATTTCAGCTTTAAAATGATGAGACCTTGCCGCCAATCTAGTACTGCGCTTACATTGATACAATGTACGTACGTGGAGGAAAGTAATATTTATGTTGAAAATAAAAAAAATGTGGCACAAGGCCAAAATCAGAGATAGGAGAAAACTGGTCTTCAATCTGCCTTATCTTAACCTTAGGTAACCACGCTTACTGACCCAAACATAACACAGTATTGATTACACCAAAAGTACACATTCTTACATACAATTTTTACGACAGCCACCATAATACCTCAGAGTCTCTATGAAGTCTTAAATAGTTCCCAGGGGTAAAATTTGTCTGTCGGGGTGGAGAATATACATCCCATAGAGAAAAGTACATCACAACATGAAAGAAATACACAATGAAGCTACGTTACGGTGGTGGAAAATTGGCTGAAGCCGAGATGTCAAATCAGGTGTAATAACATTGCAGATTCTTCTGTCGATTTGATTAGAAATCTCTAAATATATAGCAGGAGCACCGCGCCATATGTGGCAGCAATATTCAAAGTCTGGACGAATGGTAGATTATAAATATGCAAGATAGATTCAGGAGAGAAAGATTGTCTCGCTCAACATGACTTTCCTAGCTGAAGATTTAACAATATAATCTTTGTACTTCATATCTGCAGAAAATATTCATCTGGGGAGGTGCAATGAGTCACTCTCCTGGATGTTAGCATCAGCCAAGATGACGTAAATTAAAAAGAGTTCACTCGGATGATTAATAGAGAGCAGTTTTGTTTGGGGGTGTTAAAATTAAGACATTACTTGATCCATTTAAGAAAAGACTGTAGATCATTTACGAGATCAACTGGCAATTTGATTTTATCGAAACGATCAGGCTTACTGTTAAAACACGAGTAAATAGTTGTGTCATCACAGTTGAGAACATGACACCAGGAAGGTCATTTATGAAAATTGGGAACAACAAAAATACCAGACCATATGTGGCAGCAATATTCAAAGCAATGACGAATGGTAGACTCATAAATATGTAAGACAAGGGAGGCACTGTGACTTGAAAGACTATTTAACCGTAACCTCACACCTGACCTATATGATCCATTGCTAAATATTCAGGTAAGATTGTCGACTCGCTGTACCACACCAGTAAGTACCTGACTCCTCATGCTATCCTCTAGCTACCCTCTAGCTTTACAAGTGCCAGATCAGGCAATATTCTCTTTGCACTTCATATAAGTGGATGACGTTAGTCCAAGAAGGCAAAATGTGTCAATCTCCTGAAGGCTAGTATCAGCCATACTGATGGAAAATAAAAAAGGTTTCTCTCGGATGACTAAAAGAGAGCAGTTTCTTCTTTGAGGCGGTAAAATTAACAAGCCTACTCCGTGCCCCACTTGATAACATATCATAGGTCATTTCTGAGATCAGCTGCCAATTTGACCATGTCAAACTGATTAAGACAGGGGTAAATATTTGTGTCATCAGCATAGATACGGAGCGGAGAACTGGTAACATTCACAGGCTGCGATGGGTAAATTCTCGCCATTTTATCATTTTAATTTCGCGCATGCGCACTGTTTAAGTATAATGTCAATCGACATCTCCAGTTGCCTTGATCTATCCACTTCCATCCTCCACATCCTTTCACCATTCATTCCTATCTGCTCTCGCTCCAAATCTTCTGTAACCCCCTTGCCTTGATCGATCCACTATCTTTCTCCACATCCTCTCCTTTACCACTCTTACCTGCTCTTCCTCCAAACCTTCTGAAACCCCTTGCGTGCTAGTGGCTTCCAGCCTTGCTTGAGGTGATAAGCTTAAAAAAAATTAAAAAAATAGTAGGGTCAGTTGGGCACCTTTGTAATGTAGCAGGTTTAACTTTATTGAATTCAGCAATTTTATTCCTAATTATTGCTTGAATAATGCCCAATGGATAGGCATTGTTAGAGCGAGTAGTATTAATAAACCTAAGTTCTTCATTCAAATTCATTTTAGATCAGATCATAAAAGTCCTATGGGAAGGGTTTTAATTAAATTAATTTTACGTTTCATGGGACAAAAGAATCCCAACGGCTATATATATATATCGGTTCACGATAAATAGAAGTAACAAAACCCGACGAAGATATGTTAGCCAAAACATGAGGCAAGAGAAGAGACGAATCAACCTCATTTATATATATCAACCTTATATATATATATATATATATATATATATATAATTCCAGGATCATTTTCAACTTATTCATGATGATGATCTCCCTCTCTAACCTTCTAATTTTCTGTCCTGGATTAGCAATGCAATGTGCCTCACAGGTTTCAAGGACGATTTTATTTTCAAGTCTTTTTTCACTGCTCTTTGGACTGTCGGAGCTGAAAATCCTATCTCACTTGTCTTGGGTGTGTGGGTAGTGTTACCAATAACGACACGGAATTGGAAATTGCAGAGCCAAGTTCCGATTCCAGTTGGATTCGTTATATTCTCTAACGTGTAAATATCCGTGAGAAAGGTATACCTCCATTTTTCTCCCCTCAGATATGGGTTAACTAGTAGGATTTAAGTAAATTATTATTACCGGATAAGTAAATTAGTATTATCTAACTCAAATTCTTGAAAACTAAAACAGTATTTTCTAGTTTTAAATAGTCTGCAAAAGTTTGATAGGCCGTAAAAACATCAAATCTATCAAAAAATTATTTTCATAATATTCTCTATCTACACACACGCACCCATATAGGAAGGAGAGTAGTGCAAACTTCACTCCCCGAAGGCGAGTAATGCAAACTTCAACCCCTGAAGGCGAGTAGTGCACACTTCAATCCCCAAAGGCGAGTAGTGCAAACTTCACTCCCTGAACGCGAGTAATACAAACTTCAATCCCCGAAGGCCAGTAGTGCACACTTCAATCCCCGAAGGTGAGTAATGCAAACTTCAATCCCCGAATGCCAGTAGTGCAAACTTCACTCCCTGAAGGCGAGTAGTGCAAACTTCAATCCCCGAAGGCGACTAGTTCAAACTTCAATCGATGAGGCGGATAATGCAGTCTTCAATGTCTGAGCTGACCAGTGGAGACTTCATTCCCTGAGTCGGGTAGTATAGATTTCAATCGCTGAAACATTTGCATTTGGGATAGGGCCCATTCCTTTGTTCAAATTTTAATTTAATTTAAATGAAAGGAGAAAAAAATCAGTGTGGCGTTTCTTACCCCCGCACCAGAGACCTGCATTGATCAAAATGAAATATACTTATCCGTGTATCCTAGGAATCATTAATTTGTTCAAATTTAAATTTAATTTATATCAAAGTAGAAAAAAATCAGCGGGTAGGGGTCTGCCTCTCGGGAACCCCCTTTTGATCAAAATGAAACATACTTATTCAAGTACCCAGGGTAACGTAGTTTCAGAATACATATAGTTTTGAGTTTTTTTGTGATGTCAACGAACACTCGTTGTGACTTATGTAATGCTAACGAATACTCGTTGTCATTTTCGAAATACTCTTTGTAGTGGAGACTTTGTAATCGCAGATACAACTATAGTAATGCCGTTGAACATTACTGGTGTCGGACGCTTTCGAATAAAACTCGCACTAATAGAACTTGCTCGATAATACTCGCATCGAATAGTAACCACCAAATCCGTATAGCGATCCGAATAATAATTCATAAAATGATCAGTATAGAGAAACTGTATAGGGAATAGTATAGAAAATAGTGATTTGTATAGTAATAGAGGATAGAATAGAAATAGTGATCAGTATAGTAATAGAGGATAGAATAGAAAAGGGTGATCGTTTAGACGTCACGCTACTTCCGTATCATGCGTTTCCCCTATGGTAACCTGATCCACCTAATTCATTAATGGGGTCGCCTGTGTTTGCTTTCTGGTGATCCGTGTTTAAACTCCAGTATCGGCAGCGACCTTTTATTCCTATATAACAGAGGTCTATCTGTAAAACCTTGTGAGGAGTTCAATAAGAAACAGACCGGCGGAGACTACAACTTTACATATATATATATATATATATATATATATATATATATATATATATATATATATATATATATATATATATATATATATATATATATTCTTTTGTCATCCACAGACAGACTGTTTCGCTGTTTCACAGCTCATCAGTGTGGCTAGACGTCCGGTTGCCTCTAGCTAGGATCTAAACCCGACTGAATTTGCGTCAGTCCGAACTTCTCCCACTAAGCCATCAGCTTAGTGGGAGAAGGTGAATTTTAGCGTGTTTATTTTTAGATTCGGATAAACACACAGTGACTGACAGTGACTCAATTCTGTCGAAGAGTCGTGCAGTATTAGCTTAAATAGTCACTGTTTACAAATTCACACCTCAAACCAGACGGCTCAACCGAAATTAATTTTTCAGGAGCTAATATTTTTGTCATCCACAGACAGACTGTTTCGCTGTTTCACAGCTCATATATATATATATATGTATATATATATATATCAAGTTCCATATATATATATATATATATATATATATATATATATATATATATATATATATATATATATATATGTTCGATTTAAAGTATAATAATATAGTCTTCTTATGCCGCCAAGTTAATCGAAAGCATTCAATGAGAGTCGTTGTAGAATTTTATAAGTTGGATAAAAAGTAAAACCAAAACGTGTAAGAGCCTCTCAGTTGTAAAAGGTAAATTAACGGTTTCTATTTGGTTTGTTTTGTTGTGTTTTACGGCATATCAACCTCAATGAGTTATTTAATGCCGACAAAGTTTTTATTGCTGGTAATATTTTGTTTTGTCAAAAATCTATTTCTGGCAACAATTTTTTCCTTCAAAAATGTATTGCTGGTATTATTTTTTTTTCCTCAAAAATGCATTTTTGGTAATATTTTTTTCTGAAAAGTGTTGATGGTAATATTTTTTTTTCAAACATATATTGCTGCTAATAGTTTTTTTCTTAAAAAATTTATTGCTGGTTATATATATATATAAATATATTTTCTATGAAAATTTTTCGGACATTCAGGCCGGTAAATGTTGTTTAATACTGTTTATTATAAACAGAGCATTTACTTAAATATTTTATCTATAAAATGAATGTTAAACATATAAATGTCTTAAAATAATTGTTGGACTTTGTCTATGTCATAAAGTGTGACGTCATTTGTTTACATTTGAACCGCCATCACCAGTTATGAATGTCCGTGAGAGATTCATGGAAGATTGAAGTTTATAAGAATTAAATTCGACTTTGCTCACCGAACGATCATCAGTGGCTGAATCAGTTAAAAGGCACGCCAGGCTATATAAAGGTTCCGTATAGGATACAGGTTCGAATCCTGTCGGAGGACGAATATTTTCTATGAAAATTTCTCGGACATTCAGGCCGGTAAAAGTTGTTTAAGATTGTTTGTTATAAAAAGAGCATTTATTAAAATATTTGTATCTATAAAAAGAATGTTAAACATAAAAATGTCTTTATATATACATATATATATTACAAACTATTCCTGGTATCAAAACCCAGTTTCGAGGTAAACTATTTGCCCATAGCTGGGACCCTAACAGGTGTTACCACCCAGGATCAGGTTGGACCTGGGAACACCAGCAGTTAAGAGTTTATTCCCCGCTCCTCAAAACCTTCCTGATCAGAGGCCTTGCTGCCTGGCGTAGTTTATCTTCTTACCTAGGACGCAGATGTAGTTTATCGTCATTCCGAGGACGCTAACGGTTTCTAGGTTTGTCATTGCGAACGTTATTACAGCAGAGCGAGAAATGTTTTGTTTTCTATACAACTTCGATATTCTATTCGAAATGGTGATTTAATGAAGCCGTTTGTAAATACTCCATCAACAATTTGTGGTCTCAGTGCAAAAGAATATCTACAGAACCGTCAATTCGCATTATTCTCCAACCTGCTATAAACATGTAAGATTTACACAGTTAAATAAATCCATATAATCTTCATAAACAGGGACATTTATCCTAGAGTTGAGGCCTCTACAACAGTGTTAGGATTATAGTGAACGAAGCTAAAATTATACTTACGTCTTGAAGATAAAATAAAGTAGATCGTATTTATTTCGGATGCTTTCTGATTCATCAAAACAAGATGTTAACGAGACTCACCCAAAATTCAGAAATATGCAGATAAATGAACAGATAAAAGCCTGCACCATAAATCCGAGAATTGCAGTCGATTTTAAAATAACCTGATAGTGGAGACTCAGTCATTCTAAAGATAATAAATTTAATTACTCCTTCAAAATTTCACGAGTAATAGTAAAAAAAAAATCAACAAGGAATTTTTAGAAGCAAAAGAACCTGTACCTCAACAGTGAATGAATTTGAAATAGAACTTAAAACAACGTTAAGTGGAACTGATGAAAATCCCACCCATTGGAAATCAATCATTTCACCAAATGCGGGAGATGTGTTGTAGTGTAATGCTTTGGTCGGTATCAGTGTTCACGGAGGAAACAAATGTTCCCAAGCTAAATATGATATGTTTTAGAAGGTTTATGGTCCCCTCTTTTGAAAATTGAAAAGTTCTCATTTGGACCACCTGGGAAAATTTAATTATGGGGGGCATAATTTGCAAACCAGATCTGAAATAAGGAACATGAAGCAAAACGTAGCCGGATTTTACTATTATCAACTGGCGTATATAAGTAATGTATATAGCAGTGAAACAGTAGATAACATTAAATAAAATTGAAACAAAAGAAATACAATCTCTATATGCCTCTTAGTGAATGGAATGCTGAACAAACAACCATATCAACTATCAACCCATATGTTGCTCTCAGACCTTGCATTCACTGTGTGGAGCTTTCAAGATGGTCACGTGATATCTGTATATTTTGAAGGCCAGACAACAAAGTCAGTAACTACTGATGCTGAGAACATGAAATTTTGCTTTGTTACGTATTGTTAATAGTGACAAATTGGCCGCATAATTTTTTTCTTCCTTTTTAGCAGTCTGGTCAGTAAGGACCTATTCGAAGAAGACTAGATGGTCGTGTGATACAAGCAAGGTATGAAGGTACAAGCAAGGTAGTGAATGAAATTCTGGGCATCAACCACAATTTAAAGACCAATAACTGGTCTGTCAAATTGATGACAGACGGGCAAATATTTTAGAATACTTACTATCAACCCATATGTTGCTCTCAGACCTTGCATTCACTGTGCGGAGCTTTCAAGATGGTCACATGATATCTGTATATTTCGCAGGCAAGACAACAATGTCAGTAACCACTGATGCTGGGAACATGAAATTTTGCTGGGTTATGTATTGGCCGCATAATTTTATCTTAACTTTGACCTCTTCCTTTTTGACAGTCTGGTCAGTAAAGACCTATTCGAAGAAGACTAGACGGTCTTGTGTAATAAAAGCAAGGTATGAAAATAAAATACATAGAAATAACTCATTACATCAAGCAACCCACTGAGTAACATGGGGTATTAAAGTCATCTTTTGCTAAGGAAACTGATGGCTCACCCTGACAAGGTGCTTAGTAAAAATGTGTTTGCATCTTTTATCATCTTTTTTTTATATATATATCTGCATAAACTGTGATGCTTGGTACAAAAAAACAGAAAATTATATAATTTGAAATCTTTAATTCAAACACTATCGCAAAAATACTAGGCCTAGAAAAGAGCACTCGATTAAAAAATGTTATACAATAACACAAACGAGTATTGAAATATTCCGAACTCCACCACAAAAATAGCAAACGGAACAATGGCCTGATATAACTCAAAATAAATATTCGAATAAATTATTAGGTTGGTGCAAAAATAATGTCGTTTTTTGACGTTCAGCTTATATATATAAAACATTATTTTTGCACCAACCTAATATCATCGTCTTCCCATTCGTTCTCCTCTTATAGAGCTAGACTAATGTTGTTGCAATTGGTGTCCCGACAATCATTCCATGCTGTTATGCACGTAAGGCCATATTTCCGGCAAGCATAGCTGTTTGTGCTGCAAGGATACTTGACCAAAATCTTGCACTTACAACGCAAAAACCTCAGTAGATCCTTAGGAGCAGGATCTAGGTCGGTAAGAACTGTGGCTAAAGTACCGTTTCTCATTTGACAGCTGCAAGAATCAAGTTAGCAATGACCTAAAGTCTTCAAATCATAACTTGAAGATGGGCACGGAGACCGTAGAACAAAGCTGTCCGTTCATTTAGATGCAGTCGTCCAGGCTGTAACTTCTTCGTTCAAGTTGTACGATAATCCTTATACATTATTTACATTATTCGGACTATTGTCCTCATCTTCGTCGCCATATTTATTACAACGTTTCGGCCGTTTGTACGCTCCCCCCTTCTTCAGGTGGTTGGAATGTCGCACTGAACCCTTTATTTCGCTCACTGGGGTAGACTGTTCTAGTTACACGTGCCATGTTTAATGGATATTAGTTATCAGTTTTTTTTTCCTGTTAATTTCCCTCTGAAAGTTCTCCACCGCCTTAGCCGGGTATTGAACTCTCACGCTTTGGGTTCTGTCACTGGATCTGAGTAAAGCCTTTTATCCACTGTGCCATGTGTTATTGAGGATCTCAGATCTCATCTAAGAAATATAGACAGATAATCCCTGTACTTTATGTACCTTAGCGAGTTCAATGTATTGTTTGGTTTTCCTTCATACATTTTGACAAACATCTGCGTCCCCACAGACGCAACTTGGCCATGAGAAGCAGTTGTATCAGCTTAATAAGCGCAACAAGACTGGATCTCTTTTTATTTATGAATAAACCCGATTATCTAACATTTCCCACGCACAAATACAGTTAACGTTGAGTCATATCAGCCCTCATTTTGGCAAATTTTGCAGAATGTAGGGGTTTGTCGTTACGATTTTACGAATGCTGAACATCTTCTTCATCTTTTCCCGAGACTTATTTCCTTCTACACGCATGTATATGTCAGCCTGGAGAAAAAGTGGAAAAGTAAAAGAATGTCTGTATCATCAGCTATTAAACTCACTAGCTTTGATCCAGTAGCTAATTTGAGTGTTTCAGAAACAATGTCCCAGTCTGTGTTTCCCTCACCTTAGACGAGCCGATGACCGTCTTCTTCCAAGGAACGACGTATTATCTTGACAAACCGATCTTTGGTCTTCTCGTTTGAGTGGAAGAGCTCTTGATGAACATCAACTTGCAATCCATCTTCGATTTGTATATTAGCAAAAGTCTGAGCTGCTCTTTTCTGATGTTCATGGTCTTTTATGGACCGGCCTGTATAACCATAAAAATAATGTTTTATAGCTCGTACTTGACCTTAACGTAGCTCAGATAGTGTGCAACCACGTCGCTGTATGTCACCCTAGGCAACCACTTAGGAGAGCACTTCCATCTAAAACAATCATTGTGTCAGCAGGTGGCTGAGATTCACATACGTCAGTGGTTGGATGATGTTTCAGCTTGTCTTTCTCCTTTGGAAATTCTTGAAGATAGATATTAGAAATGGAGTGGAAATGCAGCTTCTTCTGGGTAGAGTGACCAATGTCCTTGACGATATTATAATTGATTCCAGCACCATCGGATGCTGTCAAACCAGAAGATGCTGGTCGTAGTTCTGGCTGGCTTGAGTGAAAGGGGCTGTGCTGAAATGAAGACACGAGTCATATCAACAAGCTCTCTCTCTTCCGACGGACGCTAAGCAGATATACGTACTGCCCGCTGGTTCTGTGGGCAAGACCTGTCAACAGTTTCACGGTATCATGAAATTGCGCACAGGTATGCAAGCTATACACCCACGTCAATGTAAATGATTTCGTAAACGCACCCCACTTAGTGAGCCCCCCTCCGCTATTTATGGATCACTTCATCACTTGTTGAATAATGAGATCAGTTGATATACCGGCACAGTAACGGTCACTGCGTCGCACAGAATGTAACCCGTAATCTGAGGACAGCCAACGATGCTTTTCAGGCAATTCTATCACTCATTGTAGGTACAATCAACCGCTCTTTGCGTAGTTGAAATGCTCGGTTTCTGTAAATCGATTTACCCCCACCTCGCAACACAATTCAAATTCCAATCCCCTGTTCTTTCGGCACGAATAAATGTCTTAAGCGTGTTGAGGTACGCCAGTCATTACTTTGCTGTTCTTAATTTTCTCATACATCAGAGTATCGAGCACCATTTACACGAGGGAAGATTGTCCAATGCCTTCAGTACTGATCTCATGCACTTGGAGTTTATTATACAAATCGTTTATTTCATCCATATCAGATTGTTCTAGTTTCTCAGGCAAGTAGCCATGGGTCCCATCATGGAAATTATCTTGAAACATATCAGACGTACTGCTCTCAAGAGTTCAATCAATATCGACAAACTCAGCTTCATTCTCCACAAAAACAAACTCCTCTTCTATGCCGAAATTAATCTCTCTCTCGTCTGCCACTTCTACATCATCTGAGTCTGATAGCTGTGAAGTCAATCTGCTGGAAGCACAACATCGATAGGTTTGCTCATATAGCTGCATGTACAAAGAAGAGTGTTCGTAAAACTCCTGGGTAGCTTTTCCGGGGCCAAACTTTCCGCGTAGATGGGTATCAGTAATTTACACAAACCAGGTCCATTCTTAAAACTTTTTCTCCTTACTTGAAGAAGTTTTGTTACGAAGATATCTTTGAAGCAACCCTGAACCTAATTTCCTGTTCTAGGAAAAATTGTGCAAACGTATATATATATATAAATTAAATTTAGAATATTCCAGAAAGCCTCATACAGTAAAAAAACAGCTTGAAATAGCCAATCAAGTCACTAGCCAGATGAAAGGGTACAAACACGCATCAGAATCACTTAAATCATCTATTATTGCCCTCTCAAAAGCAGGCAAGTCTACGAGAAAAATTGCAGAAATTGCTATAACCTCGCAATCAACTGTCTCTCGAGTGCTTAGGACACATGATGATACCACTCCTGCTCCAAGGAAGGAAACAAGGGGACGAAAGAAAAAGATTGATGATAGAACTGGCAGGGTAATCAAGAGAAAAGTTGGGAAGAATAGGACTATAACTATCCAAGAATTTGCAGCCAGTCTAAGCGAAGGGTTAGGTGTTAGTATTGCCTCTTCAACAGTCCATGGGCGGCTGTTAGAACAAGGCTACGAATCTTGTACACGAAGGTTTAAGCCGCTAATTAGCAACGCCAACAATACCAAGAGACGTGAATGGGCTCACTATTGCAAACATTTCACCGTAGAAGACTGGAAGAATGTTCTCTTCTCCGATGAAACGAAAGGTAAGCTAAATTCAAAGGATAAGGTGAGTTACTTTTATCGAACAGCACTATATATATATATATATATATATATATATATATATATATATATATATATATATATATATATATATATATATATATGTATATATATATATGTATATATATATATAAGCAAATATGTCGATATAGATCCGACAGTATGAGGAAAAATATGGAAAAACAAAACAAAAAATCCGAATATGCAAGTTTACTGTTTTTAATGTTGTTTCAATGTCGACGTCAGACGTTTCGGTCTAGTAGACCTTCTTCAGGACATAGTTATTAAAACATAATTAAAATCGTCTTTTCGTGTTGACTTGAATATCGTCTAATTTTAATTATATTTTAATAACTATGTCCTGAAGAAGGTCTACAAGACCGAAACGTCTGACGTCGACATTGAAACAACATTAAAAACAATAAACTTGCATATTCGGATATTTTTGTAAATGCATGGATGCGAATTAATTACATATAGCAAAAGAGAGCAGTACTTTCCATTTCTATCAAGTACATATATGCTACTAAGCGTTTCGAAGCGTCCAAGGATGTAGTGTCATCCTACAAGAACCCAGCGATTAGGAATACAAGAGCTATATGGATATTCAGATTTCTTAAAGTTGTAGTGCAGAACAACATTTCTCTTAGAGCCCGAAAAAAGCGGAACACATATGTGGGTAGCATAAATAATACAACAAGAAACATTTTCATCAGCAGCATTCAAGAAGAAAAGTTAAAATGCAGGCATTAATATTATATATATATATATATATATATATATATATATATATATATATATATATATATATATATATATAAAATGTGTGTGTGTGTATGTATATGTGTGTGTAAAAAATTCTCAGACAATAGGAAAACTGTATGTAGTTTTAATCGACGCGTTTCATCCTGTGTGGCCATTTTCAAGGCCAAAAAATGAAATAAATTTATTTGAACAAAGTATCTATTTAACAAAAAAAAACATCAAATGGTTTTAGCTACGAGAAGAATTTAGAAACGCTCATATTGAAACGCTCATTTAGAAACGCTCATTCATTGGGTCACCTGAAAAATTACATGATTTACTTTTTATATCTGAAGTGAATTTTTCATATGTAGAAATATTGTTTGAATTGTTGTGAAGACGGATTCAGTCTTTTTTCTTTTGTTTTCTTGATATATCTGTTGCGTATTTTGGCTTGGGAGAGTAGCGATTCTGTTCTGAAAGTTGAGATAGGGGACAAACCGGAACGTAGATTAATATTTGGATAATATTCAATGGCGACACTCTCGAAGATTTTCCTTCTGATTGAATTAGTTTCTTTTCTTTTTTTAAATCGAAATTGTCGTTGAATTTATTTCTACGTATGGCAAATTATTTATGAGGTCTCTAAAATGTCTACAGCTCTTTCTTAACCTCAAATGTCAGTCTTTGATACTGTGGCCCTCCAAAGATCTGAATACAACTGCATGGAAACAATTACAATTCTCAGCCAGAAGCGATGGACAGGTCACAGCGTGAGAATGGGGGATAACAGGCTTCCTAATCAACTTTTCTCTAAGGAACTAAAGACAGGAAAGTGACCACAAACACAAACCTAGGAAGCAACTTAAAGATAATCTGAAGGATACACCGAAAGCATAAGGAAGAATTGACTTTATATCTCACAGACTGGAAGCGCTTTATTAGGGAGAGATGTATGTCTCTGTCATATTCATATCAAGCGTGATCTAAGAAGAGACACTTATTCTGATTTACCAACTTATATTCAGCCCTGGAGATGTGGGATATGTGAGCGCATGCCGTTGTCAGGGCAGGTTATGTAAATCATCTGAATGGACATCATAAAAAAATCCAGAAGCATGACAACTCTGACAATATTACTCATCGTCCTGTCGATAATACTTGTGTTGGTTACAACATGTTTTGAAGATCTGCACTGGGGAAGCACATGGTGTTACACAAGAGAGTTATGGTGTATTCAGATCCGATCAACACATTAAAGGATACGGAGTTTGTCATATAGGACTGATAACTATGAAATCGAACGCTGATCTTAAGAGTCATTTAGAGGTCTTTGACTGCGACATTGGACGGAGACAAATGTTGTGAGGAGGTGGGCTGGCTTTCAAGTCAGATGTAGTAATCAAAAGGTATGTTTAAACGATTTTTGCTAGTTATTTTTCTGTTGAAAGCGAATCAAGTAAAATGCACAAATACTGCACATGCCTGTTATTTATCCCATGACAATGTAGGAAGTGAAGAAACGGCATATTCCACATTGTGCTGTGCCCAGTGGTAGCCAAAAGGTGAATCATCAAAAACCTGAAGCCATCACCTACAAATTGGAAAGCCTTTGACAGGAAGTTTTTCTCTGAATGATCACACTTTAGGACAATCATGACGACATATGACAGAAATATAACGCTCCTGACATAGCAAATTGAATTGGGCTAGCTGGTGTGAGGTATTTGGCTCAGTGTAGGCAATGGAATAACTCTGCTTTCCTTTACGCGTGTGAATGATAAAATATCATGCGAGTGATATATTTGTCAGTTGTGACAGAAATCTTTTGCAGATAAAAAAATGCTGTATGTTTCGATTAATCAAATTTATTGCAGCTTTCCAAGTTTTTATGAATATTCTTATCTCTCTGTCCATCAATATTGAGATTTTATTTTTATATTAATGCAGTTACTTTCTTTCGTTCATTCTTTCTTTTCTGTATATTTCGTTCCTTCTTTCGTGTTCATTTTCTACTTTTCATTCCTCCGTTTCTTTCTTTATTCGATTTTCTGTCTTTGTTTTTTCTTTCTTCCGCATACTAATTCGTTCTTTTTTATTTATTTATTCACTTTCCACTTTACATTTCTTACTGTATTTCTGTCTCCAATACTTCCTTTTTCTTTTTTTCTTTCTTTTATTCGCAAATATTCCGTTTCTTTTCATTCATTTCCAAATTCCATTATTCCTTTCCACTTTTTCAATTTCTTTTTTCATTGTTTCATTCGCATATATTTC
Organism: Acanthosepion esculentum; assembly: GCA_964036315.1. Classification (NCBI taxonomy): domain Eukaryota; kingdom Metazoa; phylum Mollusca; class Cephalopoda; order Sepiida; family Sepiidae; genus Acanthosepion; species Acanthosepion esculentum. Next base: position 35,055,017 of record OZ038512.1, read on the forward strand.
GTTCTTTCTTTTTATTCATTTTCCACTTTTCATTCTTTACTTGCTATCTCTTCATTCTATTCTATTTTGCATTGTTTCATTCGCATATATCCGTTCATTCTTTTTCCACTTTTCATTCTTTCCTTTACATTTTTCATTCTCTTTCTTTCATTCTTTTCTTCTATTTTTGATTTTTTATTCGCATATTCGTTCCTATTTTTTTTTATTCATTTTCAAATTCCATTATTCCTTTCCATTTTCTTTCTTTTTTTTTCTTTCTTTCATCCGCATACATGTCGTACCTTCTTTCTCGTTCAATTTCCTCTTTCCATTTCTTCCATTTCTTTCTTTCTCACTTTGTTTCTATTTTTCTCTCTTTCTTTTTTTCTCTCATTCGCATATAATTACTTCTTTATTATTCATTCATATTCCAATTTCCATTCCTTCCTTTCATGTCTTCGTTTCACTCATTCGAATCTATTCTGATTCTTCTTTTTATTCTTTCTTTCTTTCATTCGAATCTATTCTGATCCTTCTTTTTATTCTTTCTTTCTTTCATTCGAATCTATTCTGATTCTTCTTTTTATTCTTTCATTCGAATCTATTCCGATTCTTCTTTTTATTTTTTCTTTCTTTCATTCGAATCTATTCCGATTCTTCTTTTTATTCTTTATTTCTTTCATTCGAATCTATTCTGATACTTCTTTTTATTCTTTCTTTCTTTCATTCGAATCTATTCCGATTCTTCTTTTTATTCTTTCTTTCTTTCATTCGAATATATTCCGATTCTTCTTTTTATTCTTTCTTTCTTTCATTCGAATCTATTCCGATTCTTCTTTTTATTCTTTCTTTCTTTCATTCGAATCTATTCCGATTCTTCTTTTTATTCTTTCTTTCTTTCATTCGAATCTATTCCGATTCTTCTTTTTATTCTTTCTTTCTTTCATTCGAATCTATTCCGATTCTTCTTTTTATTCTTTCTTTCTTTCATTCGAATTTATTCCGTTTCTTCTTTTTATTCTTTCTTTCTTTCATTCAAATCTATTCCGTTTCTTCTTTTTATTCTTTCTTTCTTTCATTTGAATCTATTCCGTTTCTTTTTATTCTTCTTTCTTTCATTCGAATTTATTCCATTTCTTCTTTTTATTCTTTCTTTCTTTCATTCGAATTTATTACGTTTCTTCTTTATATTCTTTCTTTCTTTCATTCGAATTTATTCCGATTCTTCTTTTTATTCTTTCTTTCTTTCATTCGAATTCATTCCGATTCTTCTTTTTATTCTTTCTTTCTTTCATTTGAATCTATTCCGTTTCTTTTTATTCTTTCTTTCTTTCATTCGAATCTATTCTGATTCTTTTTATTCTTCTTTCTTTCATTCGAATCTATTCTGATTCTTCTTTTTATTCTTTCTTTCTTTCATTCGAATCTATTCCGTTTCTTTTTATTCTTTCTTTCTTTCATTCGAATTTATTCCGTTTCTTCTTTTTATTCTTTCTTTCTTTCTTTCATTTGAATCTATTCCGATTCTTCTTTTTATTCTTTCTTTCTTTCATTCGAATCTATTACGTTTCTTCTTTTTATTCTTTCTTTCTTTCATTCGAATCTATTACGTTTCTTTTTATTCTTCTTTCTTTCATTCGAATCTATTCTGTTTCTTCTTTTTATTCTTTCTTTCTTTCATTTGAATCTATTCCGATTCTTCTTTTTATTCTTCTTTCTTTCATTCGAATTTATTCCGTTTCTTCTTTTTATTCTTTCTTTCTTTCATTCAAATCTATTCCGTTTCTTCTTTTTATTCTTTCTTTCTTTCATTCGAATTTATTCCGATTCTTCTTTTTAATCTTTCTTTCATTCGAATTTATTCCGATTCTTCTTTTTATTCTTTCTTTCTTTCATTCAAATCTATTCCGTTTCTTCTTTTTATTCTTTCTTTCTTTCATTCGAATTTATTCGGTTTCTTCTTTTTATTCTTTGTTCCTTTCATTCAAATCTATTCCGTTTCTTCTTTTTATTCTTTCTTTCTTTCGTTCGAATCTATTCCGTTTCTTTTCATTCTTTCTTTCTTTCATTCGAATCTATTACGTTTCTTTTTATTCTTCTTTCTTTCATTCGAATCTATTCTGATTCTTCTTTTTATTCCCTCTTTCTTTCATTTGAATCTATTCCTTTTCTTCTTTTTATTCTTTCTTTCATTTGAATCTATTCCGTTTCTTTTTATTCTCTTTTCTGTCATTCGAATCTATTCCGTTTCTTCTTTTTATTCTTTCTTTCTTTCATTCGAATTTATTCCGATTCTTCTTTTTATTCTTTCTTTCTTTCATTCGAATCTATTCCGATTCTTCTTTTTATTCTTTCTTTCTTTCAATCGAATCTATTCCGATTCTTCTTTTTATTCTTTCTTTCTTTCATTCGAATTTATTCCGTTTCTTCTTTTTATTCTTTCTTTCTTTCATTTGAATCTATTCCTTTTCTTCTTTTTATTCTTTCTTTCTTTCATTCGAATTTATTCCGATTCTTCTTTTCATTCTTTCTTTCTTTCATTTGAATCTATTCCGGTTCTTCTTTTTATTCTTTCTTTCTTTCATTCGAATCTATTCCGATTCTTCTTTTTATTCTTCTTTCTTTCATTCGAATCTATTCCGTTTCTTTTTATTCTTCTTTCTTTCAATTGAATCTATTCCGATTCTTCTTTTTATTCTTTCTTTCTTTCATTCAAATCTATTCCGTTTCTTCTTTTTATTCTTTCTTTCTTTCATTCGAATCTATTCCGTTTCTTTTTATTCTTCTTTCTTTCATTCGAATCTATTCTGTTTCTTCTTTTTATTCTTTCTTTCTTTCATTCGAATTTATTCCGTTTCTTCTTTTTATTCTTTGTTCCTTTCATTCAAATCTATTCCGTTTCTTCTTTTTATTCTTTCTTTCTTTCATTTGAATCTATTCCGATTCTTCTTTTTATTCTTTCTTTCTTTCATTCGAATTTATTCCGTTACTTCTTTTTATTCTTTCTTTCTTTCATTCGAATTTATTCCGATTCTTCTTTTTATTCTTTCTTTCTTTCATTTGAATCTATTCCGTTTCTTTTTATTCTTTCTTTCTTTCATTCGAATCTATTCCGTTTCTTTTTATTCTTCTTTCTTTCATTCGAATCTATTACGTTTCTTCTTTTTATTCTTTCTTTCTTTCATTCGAATTTATTCCGTTTCTTCTTTTTATTCTTTCTTTCTTTCATTCGAATTTATTCCGATTCTTCTTTTTATTCTTTCTTTCTTTCATTTGAATCTATTCCGTTTCTTTTCATTCTTTCTTTCTTTCATTCGAATCTATTCCGTTTCTTTTTATTCTTCTTTCTTTCATTCGAATCTATTACGTTTCTTCTTTTTATTCTTTCTTTCTTTCATTCGAATTTATTCCGTTTCTTCTTTTTATTCTTTCTTTCTTTCATTCGAATTTATTCCGATTCTTCTTTTTATTCTTTCTTTCTTTCATTTGAATCTATTCCGTTTCTTTTTATTCTTTCTTTCTTTCATTTGAATCTATTCCGTTTCTTTTTATTCTTTCTTTCTTTCATTCGAATCTATTCCGTTTCTTTTTATTCTTCTTTCTTTCATTCGAATCTATTACGTTTCTTCTTTTTATTCTTTTTTCTTTCATTCGAATTTATTCCGTTTCTTCTTTTTATTCTTTCTTTCTTTCATTTGAATCTATTCCGTTTCTTTTTATTCTTTCTTTCTTTCATTCGAATCTATTCCGTTTCTTTTTATTCTTCTTTCTTTCATTCGAATCTATTACTTTTCTTCTTTTTATTCTTTCTTTCTTTCATTCGAATTTATTCCGTTTCTTCTTTTTATTCTTTCTTTCTTTCATTCGAATTTATTCCGATTCTTCTTTTTATTCTTTGTTCCTTTCATTCAAATCTATTCCGTTTCTTCTTTTTATTCTTTCTTTCTTTCATTCAAATCTATTCCGTTTCTTCTTTTTATTCTTTCTTTCTTTCATTTGAATCTATTCCGTTTCTTTTTATTCTTCTTTCTTTCATTCGAATTTATTCCATTTCTTCTTTTTATTCTTTCTTTCTTTCATTCGAATTTATTACGTTTCTTCTTTATATTCTTTCTTTCTTTCATTCGAATTTATTCCGATTCTTCTTTTTATTCTTTCTTTCTTTCATTCGAATTCATTCCGATTCTTCTTTTTATTCTTTCTTTCTTTCATTTGAATCTATTCCGTTTCTTTTTATTCTTTCTTTCTTTCATTCGAATCTATTCTGATTCTTTTTATTCTTCTTTCTTTCATTCGAATCTATTCTGATTCTTCTTTTTATTCTTTCTTTCTTTCATTCGAATCTATTCCGTTTCTTTTTATTCTTTCTTTCTTTCATTCGAATTTATTCCGTTTCTTCTTTTTATTCTTTCTTTCTTTCTTTCATTTGAATCTATTCCGATTCTTCTTTTTATTATTTCTTTCTTTCATTCGAATCTATTACGTTTCTTCTTTTTATTCTTTCTTTCTTTCATTCGAATCTATTACGTTTCTTTTTATTCTTCTTTCTTTCATTCGAATCTATTCTGTTTCTTCTTTTTATTCTTTCTTTCTTTCATTTGAATCTATTCCGATTCTTCTTTTTATTCTTCTTTCTTTCATTCGAATTTATTCCGTTTCTTCTTTTTATTCTTTCTTTCTTTCATTCAAATCTATTCCGTTTCTTCTTTTTATTCTTTCTTTCTTTCATTCGAATTTATTCCGATTCTTCTTTTTAATCTTTCTTTCATTCGAATTTATTCCGATTCTTCTTTTTATTCTTTCTTTCTTTCATTCAAATCTATTCCGTTTCTTCTTTTTATTCTTTCTTTCTTTCATTCGAATTTATTCGGTTTCTTCTTTTTATTCTTTGTTCCTTTCATTCAAATCTATTCCGTTTCTTCTTTTTATTCTTTCTTTCTTTCGTTCGAATCTATTCCGTTTCTTTTCATTCTTTCTTTCTTTCATTCGAATCTATTACGTTTCTTTTTATTCTTCTTTCTTTCATTCGAATCTATTCTGATTCTTCTTTTTATTCCCTCTTTCTTTCATTTGAATCTATTCCTTTTCTTCTTTTTATTCTTTCTTTCATTTGAATCTATTCCGTTTCTTTTTATTCTCTTTTCTGTCATTCGAATCTATTCCGTTTCTTCTTTTTATTCTTTCTTTCTTTCATTCGAATTTATTCCGATTCTTCTTTTTATTCTTTCTTTCTTTCATTCGAATCTATTCCGATTCTTCTTTTTATTCTTTCTTTCTTTCAATCGAATCTATTCCGATTCTTCTTTTTATTCTTTCTTTCTTTCATTCGAATTTATTCCGTTTCTTCTTTTTATTCTTTCTTTCTTTCATTTGAATCTATTCCTTTTCTTCTTTTTATTCTTTCTTTCTTTCATTCGAATTTATTCCGATTCTTCTTTTCATTCTTTCTTTCTTTCATTTGAATCTATTCCGGTTCTTCTTTTTATTCTTTCTTTCTTTCATTCGAATCTATTCCGATTCTTCTTTTTATTCTTCTTTCTTTCATTCGAATCTATTCCGTTTCTTTTTATTCTTCTTTCTTTCAATTGAATCTATTCCGATTCTTCTTTTTATTCTTTCTTTCTTTCATTCAAATCTATTCCGTTTCTTCTTTTTATTCTTTCTTTCTTTCATTCGAATCTATTCCGTTTCTTTTTATTCTTCTTTCTTTCATTCGAATCTATTCTGTTTCTTCTTTTTATTCTTTCTTTCTTTCATTCGAATTTATTCCGTTTCTTCTTTTTATTCTTTGTTCCTTTCATTCAAATCTATTCCGTTTCTTCTTTTTATTCTTTCTTTCTTTCATTTGAATCTATTCCGATTCTTCTTTTTATTCTTTCTTTCTTTCATTCGAATTTATTCCGTTACTTCTTTTTATTCTTTCTTTCTTTCATTCGAATTTATTCCGATTCTTCTTTTTATTCTTTCTTTCTTTCATTTGAATCTATTCCGTTTCTTTTTATTCTTTCTTTCTTTCATTCGAATCTATTCCGTTTCTTTTTATTCTTCTTTCTTTCATTCGAATCTATTACGTTTCTTCTTTTTATTCTTTCTTTCTTTCATTCGAATTTATTCCGTTTCTTCTTTTTATTCTTTCTTTCTTTCATTCGAATTTATTCCGATTCTTCTTTTTATTCTTTCTTTCTTTCATTTGAATCTATTCCGTTTCTTTTCATTCTTTCTTTCTTTCATTCGAATCTATTCCGTTTCTTTTTATTCTTCTTTCTTTCATTCGAATCTATTACGTTTCTTCTTTTTATTCTTTCTTTCTTTCATTCGAATTTATTCCGTTTCTTCTTTTTATTCTTTCTTTCTTTCATTCGAATTTATTCCGATTCTTCTTTTTATTCTTTCTTTCTTTCATTTGAATCTATTCCGTTTCTTTTTATTCTTTCTTTCTTTCATTTGAATCTATTCCGTTTCTTTTTATTCTTTCTTTCTTTCATTCGAATCTATTCCGTTTCTTTTTATTCTTCTTTCTTTCATTCGAATCTATTACGTTTCTTCTTTTTATTCTTTCTTTCTTTCATTCGAATTTATTCCGTTTCTTCTTTTTATTCTTTCTTTCTTTCATTTGAATCTATTCCGTTTCTTTTTATTCTTTCTTTCTTTCATTCGAATCTATTCCGTTTCTTTTTATTCTTCTTTCTTTCATTCGAATCTATTACGTTTCTTCTTTTTATTCTTTCTTTCTTTCATTCGAATTTATTCCGTTTCTTCTTTTTATTCTTTCTTTCTTTCATTCGAATTTATTCCGATTCTTCTTTTTATTCTTTGTTCCTTTCATTCAAATCTATTCCGTTTCTTCTTTTTATTCTTTCTTTCTTTCGTTCGAATCTATTCCGTTTCTTTTCATTCTTTCTTTCTTTCATTCGAATCTATTACGTTTCTTTTTATTCTTCTTTCTTTCATTCGAATCTATTCTGATTCTTCTTTTTATTCCCTCTTTCTTTCATTTGAATCTATTCCTTTTCTTCTTTTTATTCTTTCTTTCATTTGAATCTATTCCGTTTCTTTTTATTCTTTCTTTCTTTCATTCGAATTTATTCCGATTCTTCTTTTTATTCTTTCTTTCTTTCATTTGAATCTATTCCGTTTCTTTTTATTCTTTCTTTCTTTCATTCGAATCTATTCCGTTTCTTTTTATTCTTCTTTCTTTCATTCGAATCTATTACGTTTCTTCTTTTTATTCTTTCTTTCTTTCATTCGAATTTATTCCGTTTCTTCTTTTTATTCTTTGTTCCTTTCATTCAAATCTATTCCGTTTCTTCTTTTTATTCTTTCTTTCTTTCGTTCGAATCTATTCCGTTTCTTTTCATTCTTTCTTTCTTTCATTCGAATCTATTACGTTTCTTTTTATTCTTCTTTCTTTCATTCGAATCTATTCTGATTCTTCTTTTTATTCCCTCTTTCTTTCATTTGAATCTATTCCTTTTCTTCTTTTTATTCTTTCTTTCATTTGAATCTATTCCGTTTCTTTTTATTCTCTTTTCTGTCATTCGAATCTATTCCGTTTCTTCTTTTTATTCTTTCTTTCTTTCATTCAAATCTATTCCGTTTCTTCTTTTTATTCATTCTTTCTTTCATTCGAATTTATTCCGATTCTTCTTTTTATTCTTTCTTTCTTTCATTCGAATCTATTCCGTTTCTTTTTATTCATTCTTTCTTTCATTCGAATTTATTCCGATTCTTCTTTTTATTCTTTCTTTCTTTCATTCGAATATATTCCGTTTCTTTTTATTCTCTTTTCTGTCATTCGAATCTATTCCGTTTCTTCTTTTTATTCTTTCTTTCTTTCATTCAAATCTATTCCGTTTCTTCTTTTTATTCTTTCTTTCTTTCATTCGAATTTATTCCGATTCTTCTTTTTATTCTTTCTTTCTTTCATTCGAATTTATTACATTTCTTCTTTTTATTCTTTCTTTCTTTCATTCGAATTTATTCCGATTCTTCTTTTTATTCTTTCTTTCTTTCATTCGAATTTATTCCGATTCTTCTTTTTATTCTTTCTTTCTTTCATTTGAATCTATTCCGTTTCTTTTTATTCTTTCTTTCTTTCATTCGAATCTATTCCGTTTCTTTTTATTCTTCTTTCTTTCATTCGAATTTATTCTGATTCTTCTTTTTATTCTTTCTTTCTTTCATTTGAATCTATTCCTTTTCTTCTTTTTATTCTTTCTTTCTTTCATTTGAATCTATTTCGTTTCTTCTTTTTATTCTTTCTTTCTTTCATTCGAATCTATTCCGTTTCTTTTTATTCTTTCTTTCTTTCATTCGAATTTATTCTGATTCTTCTTTTTATTCTTTCTTTCTTTCATTTGAATCTATTCCTTTTCTTCTTTTTATTCTTTCTTTCTTTCATTTGAATCTATTCCGTTTCTTTTTATTCTCTTTTCTTTCATTCGAATCTATTCCGTTTCTTCTTTTTATTCTTTCTTTCTTTCATTTGAATCTATTCCGTTTCTTCTTTTTCTTCTTTCTTTCTTTCATTCGAATCTATTCCGTTTCTTTCTTTCTTTCTTCTATTCGTATATATTTCTTTCTTTCTTCATGATCAATTTTCCACTTTCATTCGTTTCTTTTTTTCTCTCTTTTTTTATATTTATCTGTCTTTCCTTTTTCTTTCTTCCCCGTTTTAATTTGTTTTTTCTTATTTATTCATTTTCCACTGTCTATTCCTTTCTTTATTTCTTTATTTCTAACTTTCTGTTTTCTTTCTTTGTTTCTTTCTTTCTGTTTTCTTTCTTTGTTTCTTTCTTTAATTCACATATATTTCGTTCTTTCTTTTTATTCATTTTCCACTTACCAGTCCTTCCTTGCCATCTCTTTTTCTTTTTTTCTTTTATTTATTCGCAAATATTTAATTTCTTCTTTTCATCCATTTTCCAAATTACAATCCTTCTTTTTCATATTCTTATTTTATTTCTTTCTTTTGCATATTTCCATTGCTTTGGTCTTATTGCAGACTAATTTAATCTGGTAACAAGTAAGTCTTGTTTGAAATCATTTTTCTTATTGATAAACATATGTTACACATTATAATATACAGCATTTGCTTAATAATTTCACTCCAAGTAAAGCAATAAAAGTCACTAGGATGCAAGCGGTTACTGAGATTAGAAGAAGCAGGGAGGACAATAAAAAAACAGATTTTAAGGAGACAGAATTTTACGGTTAAACTTTACTCCGATGAAGTCCTAAAAGTCAAAACGCGTGACAAGAAAAATTTATGACAAAGTTGAAAAGTTTCCTCCATATATATATATATATATATATATATACATTATATATATATATATATATATATATATATATATATATATATATATATATATATATATATATATATATATATATGCATACAGGCGTCATCTTCTAATCCTTTCTCAGACCAGTCTTAATTGTTTTATTAATCTTAACGCAGAATTCTTTCACTGCCAGTTCAAGAATGATATTTGGGTCACTAACACACAAAAAAGAGAATCTCTAATACCGAGAATATTTAACATCGAAAATCATGTGAAAAATTAATTCCTTTTAATAATATGTGGAAATCTCCACTCTTTGCCTGATGAAGATTGCGAGACCGGAAACCCGTGTAGTAAGTTATGGAAAATAAATCATAATATATTTTTTAAAAAATTACAACCAAGTCTGACAATTATTAATATATTTTCTGTTTAGACGTTATAGATACAATTTATTTAAGGAAAGAGTACTTTTTAAAAAAAAATTAAATCTTATTAATTATATTTACCAACCTGGATGTACGAAAGATTGCGTAGAAAATATGTATTCTCCGATAGCAATCGAACCTGTATTCCTATACGAAACCGTCATTTCATCTGACGTGCTATAGTATTTACCGACGGAGAAGCGTCTGGTCTCGTTAGATACGTTTCGTGTGCAGAAATCATCGATCGAGACAAATCGTCGGAGATTATGTTTATAAATAGGATTTCGGATTCTGCTAATCAATGTTTCGTTGTAGCTAATTGGTAGAGCACATCAGGTCAAATAACGGTTTCCGTATAGGGATACCGTTTCGATTCCCTTTGTAAAGCGCCTATTTTCTATGAAATCTTTTGAACATTGAGGCTGAGAAGTGTAATTAATACTGCCATTTTGATCACGAGTAAAGACGAAAAAGACATATTAAAGACTATTTTGTTTCTCTTTCTCATTGAAACCAAGAAAGGCAGAAAAAAAGAAACGCCCTTTCAATACCTATTAAATAATGGAATATTCCGTTTTGATCTCGTGGAAAGACGGAAAAGAGATATCAGAGACGCTACTTGGTTTCAATGAGAAAGAGAAACAATGGAAGACAAAAGGAAAGAAACGTCCTGTGACTTTCCTCTGTCTTTTCTACAAGTAATTTCATTGCAGCTGGTCCGACGAGCTATTTTCACTGGTTCCGAAATTGCATGAATTTAAGCACTACTAGGTTGGCATATCGGTCCCACCCTTTCACTGTCGAAACGACTAAATGTAGCCAACTCTTCTAGCTTTTTACCACGCACTTCCCGTCAGTGGAACTCTCTTCCTATCACTTGCTTCCCTGATAACTAGAATCTTCAAATATTCAAATGAAATGTCAGTCGAAATCTTCTGACGCCTTGACCTTGATCCCTGTCCTTCTCTTTATCCTTTCCCCAAACGCTCCTCTTAATTCCTACTCTCACTCTCTGTAACCCCTTGCGTGATAGTGGCACTCACGCCTTGGTTGGGGCGATTTGCTTAAGAAAAATACCGATTAAATAATGGACTATTCCGTTTTTAACGCGGGGGAAGATGGAAAGGGTATATCAGAGCCTCTTTTTGATTTCAGATAGAAAAAAGGAAGAAAGAAAAAGAAGGAAAGAACAAAAGAAAGAATAAAAAGGAAAACCGTGACAGAGGTACTGGTATTTATAATATTTTCGAAAATTTCGATAATTATTTCTTGAACAATGTTTTCAAGATCTGTCAGGGAAGAACTATACTGTAGGCAATATTCATTGAATCATGTATCGTAGCTTAAATTGTTGCTTAATGGAAGTCTTTATACTCAATTCCTTTGATATCACAGAACGTTATCAGCAAGCGCATCTTTTCAAAATGCTTTCTATTTGCCAATAGTTAAATCTGTTTTATTTCATCTGTTATTTTTCTTCTCTTTAGCGTCCCTTTCTTCATCTATAGCAGTTGTTCTTCTTTTTGTTTCCTTACTCCATTTAAGCATTGAAAACAAATCCCCGACATTATTTCGTCTTTCAAGTTCAAATATGTGTATCGATATTATTTCAATGGCGATTATGAAAAACGTTCTTTTCTTTCTTTGTTTTTCTTTGTTTTCTTTTTATTTTATTTTCCTTCTTTGTTTTCTTTTTTTCTTTTTATTTCTTTTTCTTTTTTATTTCTTTCTTTTTCTTTATTTCTTTCCTTTTCTTTATTTCTTTCTTTTTCTTTATTTCTTTCTTTTTCTTTCTTCATTTCTTTCTTTCTTTATTTCTTCTTTTTTCTTTCTTTCTTTCATTTTCTTTTTTCTTTCTTTCTTTCTTTCTTCTGTTATTTTTCTTCTCTTTAGCGTCCCTTTCTTCATCTATAGCAGTTGTTCTTCTTTTGTTTCCTTACTCCATTTAAGCATTTTCTTTCTTTGTTTTTCTTTGTTTTATTTTTATTTTCTTTCTCTTCTTTCTTATTTTCTTTCTTTGTTTTTTTTTAATTTTATTTTTATTTATTTTTCTTTCTTTCTTTTTATATTTCTTTCTTTTTCTTTATTTCTTTCTTTTATTTTCTTTCTTTCTTTTTTCTTTCTTTTGTTATTTTTCTTCTCTTTAGCGTCTCTTTCTTCATCTATAGCAGTTCTTCTTCTTTTTGTTTCCTTACTCCATTTAAGCATTGAAAACAAATCCCCGACATTATTTCGTCTTTCAAGTTCAAATATGTGTATCGATATTATTTCAATGGCGATTATGAAAAACGTTCTTTTCTTTCTTTGTTTTCTTTTTATTTTATTTCTCTTCTTTCTTTCTTTTCTTTCTTTGTTTTTTTCTTTCTTTCTTTTTATATTTTTTCTTTATTTATTTCTTTTTCTTTATTTCTCTCTTTTTCTTTCTTTTTTTCTTTCTTTTTCTTTCTTTCTTTCTTTCTTTCTTTTTCTTTCTTTCTTTCTTTCTTTTTCTTTCTTTCTTTCTTTCGTTCTTTCTTTTCCCCTTTTTCTTTCTTTCTTTCTTTCTTTTTTCTTTCTTTTGTTATTTTTCTTCTCTTTAGCGTCCCTTTCTTCATCTATAGCAGTTGTTCTTCTTTTTGTTTCCTTACTCCATTTAAGCATTGAAAACAAATCCCCGACATTATTTCGTCTTTCAAGTTCAAATATGTGTATCGATATTATTTCAATGGCGATTATGAAAAACATTAATGTATAATAACTTTGATACTTCCCGGTCTCTTTGTTTTCGGTGGAGCCGACTTCACATCTCCAAGTTCTCTTTAATCCCTTCTTTACTTTATTGAATTTCCTTACGTTTTATATTCATTTATCTACAGACAACGCGTTTCACCTACGTCAGCTAGGCGTCTTCAGGTCATAAAGTAATATGTTGGTTGATTCATTTTGCTACGGCTTATCAACACTTTGCAGGTTTAGATTTTTCAGATAATTTAGATTTTTTTAGATAATACTGGTTTAGGGATAAACGTCTTACTAATTAACCCATAGCTAAGGGGAAAAGAGATGGATTGATACTTTTTTCAAAGGTACTTTGCGCGTGAGTGAATATAAAGAAACCGACGGAATTGGAACTCGGCTCTCGGATTAACAATTCCTATCCATTATCTACTAGACCACCTGCACATCCAAATGTATTCCCAGACAGACACCCATCTAGGTACTGACCAGGCTCAACTTTGCTTAACTTCGGTGATCGTACGGGAATGTTGTTTCAACGTGACAAGGCCGTAAACCTAGGATATATAAATTAAAAAACGGATTCCCACTGTCTGATTTCACCACTTTTGTCATGATTCTGTATTCTGCTAATACGCATTAGATTATTGGCCATTTACATTTCTTATCTAATTACTTTCACTTATATAACTCTTTTGTATCAAAAGTAAGTATCTTTGAAATTAATATATGTCTTTCCGTAGTCTCGTTCTTTATTTTGAAAGGAGAAGGCTGTAATAGATCTTCAAACACACTCTGCTAAACCCTGCTTGTCACAGCTGACTAGTTTACAGAATGCAGTTTGGACGTGAAGAAAATTTGGAATCTAGTTGTGTAATAAAGTTTTCTGCACACCGAAACTTTTGGTTGTTTCCCGAGCTGAAAGATAACCTCAGGAGCAGTTGTTTTGAAGATAGTGAAAAGCTGAAATAGGCTGTGACAAGTGTCCTGGACACCTTCCTATTGGGTGACTTCAGTGGCCCTTTCACAAAGTGACAACAACAGGGGCATTGAAGTGAGAGGTTCCTACATTGAAATTAATTGTAATAAGTGTCTCTCATGTAAAAGTTTCAAAACATATTGAACGGACCTCGTTTTTAATTTCGAAACCCAAAATGAAACCGCTATTTTCAATCCCCGCTTAGGCAACGGCCAGACGCATACCCCACCCTCGATATGACTCATTTCTAATAATTAAACTGCAAAGATTTATCGACCACTTGCTTTCGTGGGGAGGGACCGATTATTTCGAAAAGTGACTTTCTTCTGGCAGTTCTCGTAAAACACCTCATTTGATGAAAACATCGTTCTGCCATTCTTAGGCTGATTTCGAGATGCCTTATACGTGCCGTGTTCTTTCAAAACGTTGGCGATCATGGCTCGCTATAATTTCCTGTTCTTTCTTTTAGCTATGGGCAAATAGTTAACCCCCAAATAGGGGTTAAAGCACTATCAAAGTGTAAATATAGGTTTTAATACTATCAATATATTTTTTGCACAAATTTTTACCAGCAATGATTTTTCGAAGAAAATAATTATTACTATCAATATATTTTTGAAAAAAAAAAAAAATACCAGCAATAAAATTCTTGTCGACATTATATAACCCATTGAGGTTGATATGCCGCTAAACAAATCAACCCAGATGAACCGAAAGGATGACAGCTGAAATCTCTCACTGCGACAACCAAAAAGTCCGCCACGGCTGGAAGCGTATTGTAAACATTTCAACAAATTCCCTGCTTAGGCAATGGCCAGACGCATACCTCACCCCCGATAAGACGCATCTCTGATAATTAAACTGCAAAGATTTATCTACCACTTGCTTTCGTAGAGAGGAACCGTGACTTTGAAACGTGACTTTCTTCTAACAGTTCTCCTAAAACACCTCATTTCATGAAAATATCGTTCTGCATTTCTTAGGCTGATTTCGAGATACCTTCTATGTTCCTTGTCCATTCAAAACGTTGGCGATCATGGCTCGCCACAATTTTCTGTTCTTTTTTTATCTCTTAGAGTTACTTTTTTGTATTATATATCCATCAGTTAAGGCACGTCAGGCTATATGACGGTTCCGTATAGGATACAGGTTCGATTCCTGTCGGAGGACGCATATTTTCTATGAAAATTTCTCGGACATTTAGGCCGATAAATGTTGTTAATACTGTTTATTATAAACAGAGCATTTACTTAAATATTTGTATCTATAAAAAGAATGTATAAACATAAAAATGTCTTAAAATAATTGTCTGACTTTTTCCATTTCATGATTATATATATATATATATATATATATATATATATATATATATATATATATATATATATATATTATTAGTAGTATTAATCTTATAAGTACAAGTAACTACACTCGTTTCGGAAAACATTCGGTTTATTTATTTGCAAAAAATCAAATTAATATCGAATGAAAAAAAAGTATAAAAAAAAGAAAGACCCGAGAACATGAACACCTATCGAAAACAATCGTTCAGCATGCAGGTCCAAAGATCAAAGAAAAAAAACCGATACGAGTACGCAACTAACTAAATAAAGTGCTCCATACAGTAAGTAGAGCAGACCTTGTTAAACCTAGAGAGCCAGACAAACATACCAAGGTTTCACCTAAGCGGATCGTCAGGGAAGGCTGGCTCTAACTAACAAAATATTGAGGGGTCTCCCCTTTTTACACAAATGGACTCACCCAAGGTATACATATACTACTACCAGTGAATACCCGAACAGTCGGTAGTCATGTCGGACAGTAATAGTAATAGAACATCGAGTCGGTCAGTAGAATAACATAGCGGCAAGAGTCACAGTAACAAGCACGTAGACTCAGTAAGAAGTCATACAGCGATACGTCGACACCAAAAACTATATATATATTTCCTACTAACCCGCATTCCTACTAACCCGCATTTTCAAAACGGAATATTCCATTATTTAATAGGTATTGAAAGGGCGTTTCTTTTTTTCTGCCTTTCTTGGTTTCAATGAGAAAGAGAAACAAAATAGTCTTTAATATGTCTTTTTCGTCTTTACTCGTGATCAAAATGAAACTGTCCATTATTCATTAAGGATTTGGTAGGGCATATTGTACGTGCTAAACTAGAAACTAAGCGAAGGGTCAAGCAGATTATAGCAAATATGAAGATCTGAACAATCGCTAATCACACGCGAGACTAATTTTGGCGGTATACTGTCTTTTTTCAGAAGTAGATCCCTGCTCACCACTCTTTCAGAAATTATTAAACTATCTCAGATCATTGTTTAAAAGTGAATTCAAGCGAATGAATTCTCTAGGTTTTGAAGAACACAATACTTCATTAAACTCTATAGACTGGTGCTACATAATCTCAAATAGAATAGAATCACACGGACACTCCCATCAGCAACAACAACTAAAATTCTTAGCATATTTAGCCAGAAAGGAAAATAACAACATCATCAAAATATTGACTTACCACACGAAGAATAAACTCCTTTTCAGTACTACAAGAAACTGTAACAGTTATTGGATTTTATAAAATCTGTTTTCGTGAGAAAACATTTTGTGGCTAATTACTCTGTCAGCGATTGCCGGATTTTTCTTGCTGTAAAAAAATAATTTCATTATATTCGGGCAACAGCCATTTGATTCGTACCTGTCCGGGATGTGGGTATGTGAACGGCGATGTACTCTTTGCGCCCTGACCACCGCTTTACCGGTGGTAGATAAAATGGCAATACCCAGCCACCGTTTGAACGGTAGGTAAACACTTGCGTCGTGTTTTGCTATTCTTGTGCATCAAGAGAAGCAGCACCTGCTGGGTAGACCGGCACACAAAGACAGAATTCTGGCGATGAAGTAAAGGCATGAAATCATACCCTCTCCCTGCTAAGTATAATGCTTATATATTTTGTAACTATTTTTATATCTACTGTGAAACATTACATACCAATTATTTTCGAATTTTGACTCAGGAGATCATGCAGAAGGGTTAAAATTCTTCAGGAACGTAGGGCTCAAAGGTTTAAAAAAAGAGATATTGTATGAGGAACAAAAGAGAACAAGTGTAGGTGAAAGAAAAGGCAAGGTTAGAGAAAGGCAGTGAAAATATCAGGATAGAAAGAAATGAGAAAAGACGGAAAAGGTAAAATAAATAGACAATAGGAACGACAACAAAAGTAAAAAAAAGGAAAGTGAGGCGATACAACGGTTGCAAGGGAAGAGAAAAGGAAAAAAATAAGGAAAGAAAGGAAAGGAAAGAAGGAAAGAAAGGAAGGAAGGAAAGGAAGGAAAGAAAGAACGAAGGAAAGAAAGGAAAGAAATGAGGAAATAAAGAAAGCAAGAAAGAAAGAAAGAAAGAAAGAAAGAAAGAAAGAAAAGGGAGGCAAACATGAAAAATAGGACGGAAAAATAAAAAAAAACAAATACGGATGAGTAGAAAGTTGAAGAAAGAAATAAAGAAAGAAAGGAAGAAAGAAAGGAAAAAATGAGGAAAGAAAGAAAGAAACAGAAAAGAAAAGGAAGGCAAACATGACAGAAAGAAAGAAAGAAAAGAAGGAAAGGAAAGAAAGAAAGAAAGAAAGAAAGAAAGAGGAAAAGAAAGAAAGAAAGAAAGGAGGAAGGAAGGAAAGAAAAGAAAGAAAGAAAGAAAGAAAGAAGGAAGGAAGGAAGGAAAGAAAGAGAGAAAGAAAGAAAGAAAGGAAAGAAATGAGGAAATAAAGAAAGCAAGAAAGAAAGAAAGAAAGAAAGAAAAGGAAGGCAAACATGAAAAATAGGACGGAAAAATAAAAAAAAACAAATACGGATGAGTAGAAAGTTGAAGAAAGAAATAAAGAAAGAAAGGAAGAAAGAAAGGAAAAAATGAGGAAAGAAAGAAAGAAACAAAAAAGAAAAGGAAAGCAAACATGACAGAAAGAAAGAAAGAAAAGAAGGAAAGGAAAGAAAGCAAGAAAGAAAGAAAGAAAGACAGAAAGACAGAAAAGAAAGAAAGAAAGAAAGAAAGGAGGAAGGAAGGAAAGAAAAGAAAGAAAGAAAGAAAGAAAGAAGGAAGGATGGAAGGAAGGAAGGAAGGAAAGAAAGAAAGAAAGAAAGGAAAGAAATGAGGAAATAAAGAAAGCAAGAAAGCAAGAAAGAAAGAGAGAAAGAAAGAAAGAAAAGGAAGGCAAACATGAAAAATAGGATGGAAAAATAAAGAAAAACAAATACGGATGAGTAGAAAGTTGAAGAAAAGAAGGTAAGAAGGAAGGGAGAAAAAGAAAATGAAGGATTGGGTAGATGAGTGAAGACAGAAGAAGAGAAGGAAAGGGAGTAAGGAAAAGGAAAAGGAGTGTAAAATGATGGACGAAGAAGAAACGTAAGAAAGGAAGAAAGGAAGGAATGGAAAGAAAAAGAAATGAAAACTAGCGAAGAATAGGAAAGAAGGGTGGAAAGAAAGGGGGTGTAAAGGAGGGGGAATGCGACTCTACAAGAAAATGGGTAAGAAAGGAAATAACTGCCTGAAGAAGAAAGAAACAAAAAACATGAATGAAATAAGAAAACGGGAGCCATAAAAGAAAGTGTAAATGAAGTGAGGGTTATGAAGGAATGAAGGGAATAAAGAAAATAGGAAGGAATAGAGAGGAGGAAGTGAAATAGTCAACAGTGTGATGGAGAGAAAAGCAAATGAGAATTAATTTAAAAAATGGAATTGGTTAAAATTCCAAAAGGGGAAGGAAAACAGAAGCAGAAAAAGAAATGGGTCGATAATAAAAGCCTGTGGGGGTTGAAGGGACAGTAAAAAATAAATATAATATAAGAACGAAACTGGTTAGAATAGGAAGAAAGGAATGAAAAGAAAGAAGGAAATGCAACTACAAGAAAATGAATAAGAAAGGGAATGAATAACTGGTGAGCTTGAGGACGAAACTAGGAGTGAGATGAATAATGACAAGAAGAAATGGAAGAAGAGAATATAGGAAGTAATGTATGAGAAAGAAAGAAAGAAAGAAAGAAAAAGAAAGAAATAAAAAGAAAGAAATAATGAAAAATAAATAAAAAGAAAGAAAGAAAGAAAAATAAATAAATAAATAAAAAGAAATAAAAAGAAAGACATAAAGAAAAAGAGAGAAAGAAAAAGAAAGAAAAAGAAATAAAGACAGAAAGAAATAAAGAAAAAGAGTGAAAAAATAAAAAAAAGAAATAAAGAAAAAAAAGGAAGAAATAAAGAAATAAATACAAAGAAAGAAAAAATAAAAAGAAAGAAATAAAAGGAAAGAAAGAAAAAAGAAAAAGAAATAAATAAATAAAAAGAAAGTATGAGAGAAAGAAAGAAAAATAAAGCAAGACAGAAAGAAAGAAATAAAGCCAAATGAAGAAATAAGGAAAAAGAAAGAAATAAAGAAAAGGAAAGAAATAAAGAAAAAGAAAGAAAGAAAGAAAAAGAAAGAAATAAAGAAAGAAAAAGAAAGAAAAGAAAAAGAAAACAAAGAAAGAAAACAAAGAAAAAAGCAAACAAAGAAAAAGAAAAGAAGAAAAAAACAAAGAAAAAGAAAACAAAGAAAAACAAAGAAAGAAGGGATAGAGGGAGGATGCTAGGGAAATAAGGAAGGAAAAACTGAACAGTATTAAGTAAAATAAAGAAAGAAATATGTGAAAGGTCGGTCGAAAAACTAGAAAGGAAGGAAGAAAGAAAAGTGAAAGAAGGAAGCAAAAGAGAATCAAGAAAGGAGGGGAGAGAAAAGTTCAAACAATTAAAAATGAATTCGAGAACAAATGCAATGCTGAGTAAACGAATGGATGATAAATCACAATGAACAGAATTTTACGAGAGATAATAAAAATTGAACACATCTAAAATGGAACAAGGATAGCAAATAAGGATAAAAAAGGCACAGAAAGAAAGAAAAAAGAAAGAAAGAAAATAAAGAAAAACGTAAAAAGGAAAATTAATTCCAATGTAGAAATGAACAAAAGAAGCAAACAATCCAACGACAGAAAGAAAGAAAGAACGACAAAAAAAAAGAAAGAACGACAGAAAGAAAGACAGAAAGACAGAAAAAACGACAGATAGAAAGAAAGAAAGAAAGAACGGCAGAAAGAAAGAAAGAACGACAGAAAAAAAAGAAAGGACGACAGAAAAAAGAAAGAACAACAGAAAAAAGAAAGAACAACAGAAAAAAGAGAGAAAGACTGAAAGAACGAGAGAAAAAAAGAAAGAACGACAGAAAGAAAGAACGACAGAAAGAAAGAAAGAAAGAAAAATGACAGAAAGAAAGGAAAAACACAGAAAAAAGAAAGAGTGACAGAAAGACAGAAAAAACGACAGAAAGAAAGAACGACAGAGAGAAAGAAAGACAGAAAGAAAGAACGACTGAAAGAAAGTAAGAATGACAAAAAGACAGAAAGAACTTCAGAAAGAAAGAACGACAGAAAAAGAAAGAACAACGGAAAGAACGACAGAAAGAAAGAAAGAAAAAACGACAGAAAAAAGAAAGAACGACAGAAAAAAGAAAGAACGACGGAAAGAACGACAGAAAGAACGAAAGAACAAGAGAAAAAAAGAAAGAACGACAGAAAAAATAAAAGAACGACAGAGAAAAAGAAAGAACGACAGAGAAAAAGAAAGAACGACAGAAAGATAGAAAAAAAAACGACAGAAAGAAAGTAAGAACGATAGAAAGAAAGAACGACAGAAAGAAAGAACGACAGAAAGAAAGAACGACAGAAAGAAAGAACGACAAAAAAAGAAAGAACGACAGAAAGAACGATAGAAAGAAGGAAAGAACGACAGAAAAAACAGAAGACAGAAAGAACGACAGTATGACAGAAAGAACGACAGAAAGAAAGAAACAACGGCAAGAAAGAAAGAACGACAGAAAAAAGAAAGAACGACAGAAAGACAGAATGAAAGAAAGAATGAGAAAAAAAGAAAGAACGACAGAAAAAAGAAAGAAAGACAGAAAGAAAGAACGACAGTATGACAGAAAGAACGACAGAAAGAAAGAAACAACGGCAAGAAAGAAAGAACGACAGAAAAAGAAAGAACGACGGAAAGAACGACAGAAAGAAAGAAAGAATGAGAAAAAAAGAAAGAACGACAGAAAAAAAGAAAGAACGACAGAAAGAAAGAAAGGCCGACAGAAAAAAGAAAGAAAGACAGAAAGAAAGAACGACAGAAAGAAAGAAAGAACTACAGAAAAAAAAAGAAAGAACGACAGAAAAATGACAGAAGACAGAAAGAACGACAGTAAGACAGAAAGAACGACAGAAAGACAGAAAGAACGACAGAAAGAAAGAACGACAGAAAAAAAGAAACAACGACAGAAAGACATAATGAACGATAGAAAGAAAGAAACAACGACAGAAAGAAAGAAAGAACAACAGAAAAAAAGTAAGAACGACAGAAAAAATGAAAGAACGACAGAAGACAGAAATAACGATAGAAAGAAAGAAAGAACGATAGAAAAAAAGAAAGAACGACAGAAAAAAAGAACGACAGAAAAAAAAAGAACGAGAAAAAAATGAAAGAAAACAGTAGAAATCAAAATGAAATACAATATATGAATAATGAATAAAAGAAAGAAACAAGCAAACAAAAGAAAGAAACTTAAAAAAGGAAAAGACGAAAAAATTATGAAGGATATGCAAAATGAAGAAAATAAATTAAATATAGAAAATGAAAAGCATTTTTAATATTTGATAAGAATTTAGAAAAGCTGAGGCAAATAACAATCAACAAAGAGAATTGAAAAAAATAAAACGAAAAACTGAACTTCATTTGTTTTTTCATTATTAAAAATGTTTCTTTAAAATTGTTTCTTAATTCAAACAAACATTTTCAGATGTATTTTCTTTAAAATGTCGCTATTCATTTTTTTCTTCCATTTTTCTTTTCTCCTCTTCTCTCCCTCGTTCAACTTCCGTCCAGTCTGTTCGAATTCTGACTTGAGTATTTCCTCTTCCGGTGCTTCCGGTTCTTTCATCTGAAATCTTGGTAAGAAAATGACATTAAATTACCCTCCCTTTATATAACTGTTTCTTTTTTATTTCAAATCTTTGGATGCAACAAAGTAATGGAGAATAATATTTTAATTTTATGCTATGCAATTTTTCATTTTAATCTTTCTGTTTTATTTCGTTTCAATTATTTTCCTAATATTTATTTATTATTATCTGCTGAGTCGGATTTCTTCATTGTGTCTCTTCTGAATAAATTCTATTTTAAAAATTATCCTTAGTTATTTTTTAATCCATAAATCGATTATATTTTCTGATATGCGATTCACACAGAGGCAATACGAATTGATTTCGTCTAATGTCTTTTGTTTTCCTAGTGACTTAATTTAATTATTATTGTTATTTTTTTAAGGAAATCATGTTACTGTCAATACAAAGTGGAACAATTGTTGACTTTTAAAAGAGTCATTGGTATATTTATTTCAAAGAGTATCACGATCTCAGCACTTACAAAAACAATGAAATGATCCAGTAAATATTTTCAGATTCACGACCTTGAATTAAGCTTTGACTCTTATAAAGTTACCTTTTATTTTATATTTTTTTCATTTTCAATTCAATAATGGAAAAAAAGACAAAAATTCAAAATATAAATCTGTAGCAGTTTACTCACAAAAAACGTGACAGGCAATTATTTTCGAATTGATCTAAAACATGTATGATTATAGGCTGATCCATTACTAGTTGTTTTAATAAAAATTAAAATGTAACATTCTCCACCATGAAAGGAACCAAATGCCTGCAGACATAGATGTTTTTTTTAAGTTGAAAATAGTTTATGAAATTGTAAATCATATAATTCTTTTTACTTTTAAAATAAGAAAATGTATATTTTCATGCATTATTTCTGAAAAATATCCCAAGAAAATTATATATCTACAATTACATACATAGACAGGAACAGACCCAGACAGACAGATATATAGATAGACAAATAGATAGATAGATAGATAGATAGATAGACAGATAGATAGATAAACAGGAACAAGCGCAGACAGACAGATAGATAGACAGGAACAGACGCAGACAGCTAGATACCTAGCTAGCTAGCTAGCTAGATAGCTAGCTAGCTAGATAGATAGATAGACAGACAGAAAGACAGACAGACAGGAATAGACCCAGATAGATAGATAGATAGATATATAGATAGATAGATAGATAGATAGATAGATAGATAGATAGATAGGAAACAGATAGGTAGCCAGAGAGACAAACATATAGATAGGAACAGAACCAAATAGATAGATAGGAACCAGATAGGTAGTCAGAGAGACAAACATATAGATATGAACAGAACCAGATAGATAGATAGATAGATAGATAGATAGATAGATAGATAGATAGATAGATAGATAGATAAATAAGAACAGAGATAAATACATAGATATGAACAGACGGAGATAGGTAGATCGAGAAACAGACAGATACATATGAAAAGTTTTTACACAAATAGTGTCCAGAATAGAAAACACACGTACTTATTTCCACCCATTTTAGGTATGGACCACCAGTCTAGGCATTGCTTAACTTCGGTGATGGATCCGGAATCTGTTTTTCAATGTGATATGGCCATGAGACCTTAACCCTGAAAAGATTGAAAAGTCGTAAGAGATAATCAATCAATTTTATAATAGAAAGACACGGGGACTAAAATCGTCATTCTAGGACATACAAATAAATTTGTTTCAAATTAAATATATATATATATATATATATATATATATATATATATATATATATATATATATATATATATATATAATTAATTCACCGAGTCTGCAACCTCAACAGAATACAGAAAGCACTGAACGGAAAGCATTTAGCTAAGAATAATTAATGATGAACATGCCATTTTCGTTTACTATCGATTTCATCAAGATTCTTCTGTTAAGCTTTGAGGGAAACTATATATTCTTATTGCTCAATGTAGTGTCCAATAGTGTTATAAAATCTCGGAGAATTCTAGTAAGATAACTTTAATCATTTCCAAGAAACAATGCTTGAAAGCTTAATCTAGCAATTGGCCAATATTTAGCTGAAAATGGATCTGATTTAGACACATTAAATCTTCCTAATAAACACTAAATTATTCTGTTAGTTCTTCAGTGCGTACGATATGCTACATTAGAGAAACAATAGGCCATTCCTGTTTGATTGGAAGACTAGACGGGAGAAATGATATATCGAAGGTGTTATTTGGTTTTAAGTGAATGAAAGAAAAGAAAAAGTAAAGGAAGAATGAATGACTGACATTTAGGAAATTAAAGTAAGTGTGAATCAACGAAAGAAATAAAGAATGACTGAATGAATAATAGAAATATTGAACCAATGAAAGAAAGATTGAAATAAAAGAATGAAAAAGAAAATAATGACGGAATAACTTAAAGAATGTGTGAAAAAGGAAAGAATAAATGAAAAAAAGAAACAGTAAAAAAAGAAAGTAATGATGATTGACTGAATAAAAAAGAGTGCAAAAAGATAGCAAAAGTAAGTAAATGAACAAAGAAATGCAAAAAGATAGCAACATGAGTGAATGAACAAAAAGAGTGCAAAAAGATAGCAAAAGTAAGTAAATGAACAAAAAAATGCAAGAAGATAACAAAATGAGTGAATGAACAAAAAGAGTGCAATAAGATAGCAAAATAATTGAAAGAATAAAAATGAGTGCAGAAAGATAGCAAAAATGAGTGAATGAACAAAATGAGTGCAAAAAGATAGCAAAATGAGTGAATGAACAAAAAGAGTGCAAAAAGATAGCAAAAGTAAATAAATGAACAAAAAGAGTGCAAAAAGATAGCAAAAGTAAGTAAATGAACAAAAAAATGCAAAAAGATAACAAAATAAGTGAATGAACAAAAAGAGTGCAAAAAGATAGCAAAATAATTGAAAGAATAAAAATGAGTGCAGAAATATAGCAAAAATGAGTGAATGAACAAAATGAGTGCAAAAAGATAGCAAAATGAGTGAATGAACAAAAAGAATGCAAAAAGATAGCAAAAGTAAGTAAATGAACAAAAAATGCAAAAAGATAAAAAAAATGAGTGAATGAACAAAAAGAAAGCAAAAAGATAGCAAAAATGAGATAGCAAAAAATTGAAATACGACATTGGTCTTGCTAGTTGACGTACAACAGTTGTCATGGATGAGTAGGTTGGTTGTATTAAAGTGAGTATAGTATATAAGTAGCTTTATTTTTTTACTTATAAAACTTAAACAGAAAATATATTAAAAACAAAAAAATTGTCATTATGTATTTAGCGATGTGAAATAATAATTTCATAGTTTTAAAAGCGGAATGGGAGAAACATGTTCAGAGTTTGACTTCTTGCATCACGTTCTCTTGAAAAAAAATGAACTGAATTCATACTCTCCCTTTATCTCTCCCACTCTCTCTCTCCCTCTTTCTCTCTCTCATCATCATCATCAGCAGCAGCAGCCATCTTGATAAATGAGAAAAAAGGAACATTTTTAAAGTGAGTAAACACGGGTATGGACACATTTACACACATCTAAAACGTTTTTAGCCTTTATATTGCCATATCGTAAATCTTTAAACACATGATCTGGTCTGTATTGATAGATGTAAACCATTTTTTTGGAAATACCTTGTTAATGAAGAAAAAATTGTCTGATTCTTTTTGTATTCTCCCAAGAATTGCATATGAATTACAATCCACACAATATCAGACGGCATTGGTCAAAGAAACCGAAATACACCTACACTGGTTCACCCATAGCGACGATGCCCTCAAAGGTCTAAATTTTCTCCCCAATATATATATATATATATATATATATATATATATATATATATATATATATATATATATATATATATATATATGTGTGTGTGTGTGTGTGTGTGTGTGTGTGTGTAATTCCAAATCATATAAAGAAAGACGCATTGTCTGTTCCGATTCTTTCGTTCGCTAATACTATGCAGATTATTTTAAAAAAGATCTTATGTATCAAAAAGAAGACATGCCCCAGGGTATGATGAGCTTGGCTCAGTCAGTAGAAATGTTGTATTTTCTTGGAGCGATATTGGAAGAATTATATTTAAAACAAGGTCGTTGTATGACATTCACTATCACATGACTTTTTTTTTGTTTCTCTGTCGCTTCCTTTCTCTCCTCTTCTTTCTATCTTTATATCGCACACTCTTTCTCTTTCTCTTATCCTTGTCTCTTTTTCTTTCGCCCTCTCTTTTACCTCTTTATTTCTCGTGCTATATTTCCCTCTCCTTATATTCTTCTGCTTTACATTTTTCTTCTATGCGAGTTCCTCTTTTCTTTAGTACATATATATATATATATATATATATATATATATATATATATATATATATACATACACACACACAACCATGTGTGTAAATAACGTATTGTATAGAATGCTGAGATATTTTTAGAATGTCTAGCTTTTTGTTCAAAAGTACAAGATAAACTTATTTCTTTCTCACCTTATATGACTTCGCAAGATATTTTAATAGAAATCCTAGTTATTATGTTGGACGGTTAGAACTTTTCTCAAAGTATACCATAATATAATAGAATAAATAAATAAAAACATATATTATTATCAGTTTATTACTTCAAACGTTAGGATTAGTAGATCTTTCTATTTGAAATAGAAGCGCTATTTTATCTTTGTTTTAAACTCTACGTATATCGGCCTGCGAATTCGAGAAATATTAATAAACAAAACGCTCTTTCCGGCAAGGATAGAACCTGCGTTCACCTTTGTAGTTTCATTACCTACTTGAGAGAAGAATTAAATTTCTCGAATGCGCACGCCAATAGACGTCATACATACTGTTTAAGACAAAAATAAAAATGAAGCGTCTATTCCAAATACGAGTATCCACTAACAATAACGTTTGAAGTAATAAAATTATCAAATTAAAATAAAATGCATTATTTGAAAAAAAAAAATGATTCAGTGACCGACTCGTTTTTCTTTACAGGTTATTTAAACAAAAAAATTATTTTTAGATTGCAAGAAATATTTCTATAACTGGAGGATAAGAAGTGGTTTCACGCCTTTCCCGGGGATATTTGCGCGTAAGTGAATACAACTAACACAGCGGGAATTAGAACTCGGTCCTCCGATTAACAGTTCCGAGCTGTTATCCATTACACTATCCGCTCATTCAAACTTACACCACTTGGTATTCCCAAGCGGTCACTTGTCCAAGTACCTTGATTCAAGTGTGTGTGTGTGTGTGTGTGTGTGTGTGTGTGTGTGTGTGTGTGTGTGTGTGTGTGTGTGTGTGTGTGCGCGCGCGCGCGCGTGCGTGCGTGTGTGTGAAATAGAAACTAACTGAAAATATAATAGTAAAATCAAATTAACATTTTATTAACAAACTGTAGAGTTTTTTTTAAACTCTAAATCTTATTAAACAACGTGGTACATTTTTTATGCAATCTGGTAGTAACTGCCTAAAATATATCCAGATATCAAGGGACTAACAATGAAAATGTAAATAGATATATTGTTCCGACAATTCCCTGTGTACCGAGCATGCCCAGAGACATTACGACCTCCATTCTCTTCAGAGGCTGACCAGTAGATTCTTTCGTTGCCGAGCAGCAGGGAAAATTGTACGTGTTCATATTTAATTGTAAGCAGAAAATGAGGGAAAACATTTTGGAGCAGCGGGTTATCATTAAGTTTTGTGTGAACTTTGGTAAAATTGTAAGAATGAAACGCTAGCCCTATTAAAAATAAAACTTGGAGAAACAGCCCATGAGGAAATCGACTCTTTTTAGAAGAGATACGGTCGGTTCAAGGGAGGGAAAGAAAATCGAACATTACGTGTGCGACTGACAGTGGGAAAATTGAATATGAAAAGAATAATAGTGCGCCACATTTTGACAGAATGGTTTGGAATAGGCAAAAATGGCGCCATGGGAGTTCGGGCAATGGCTACTTGTACTTGGTAGAACCGGGGGAGGGTGCGAACAATAATTGTGCAGTACTAGATGCGAACTAGACAAGATATAGATAGGCAGCGGAAATACAACAATTTGCACCCATAGGTTAAATAAAGGATTCAGTTCGATATTCTATGAAGCCTCACAGGATCGACAAACACCTGATAACGACCGGAGGGCGCTATGTTCGAAACGCTGTGATGGCAATAGTAAAAATTTTGGGAAAATAGTTGGCTTGAAAATAATGTAAATGTTTA
>OZ038512.1:35087640-35180140 GCA_964036315.1 Acanthosepion esculentum
TACATTTATAATTACAATTATATATATATATATATATATATATATATATATATATATATTTAACTATACTCGTGTCGAAAAACCTTCGAATTCCGGATTTACCAATAGTTAAATCAATCTCGAAAGGTAAAAAGTTTTTAAAAAAGAAAGACCCAGGAACATGAAAGTCTGTCGAAAATAATCGCATAGATACAAGTTCAAGACCCAAAGAAAAAAAAACCGATACGAGTAAAAAACTAACTAAAGAGCTCGATACAAACTTAGAGCAGACCTAGTCAAACCTAATGAGCCAGACAAACCTACCAAGGTTTCACTTAGGCAGATCGTCAGGGTCAGAAGATCTGCCTAAGTGAAACCTTGGTAGGTTTGTCTGCTCATTAGGTTTGACTATATATATATATATATATATATATATATATATATATATATCATTCAAATAAATTGTGTTAAGGGTAAATTTGCAAAAATTCATATTAGTTTTATTTTGGGTCTGTCTATATTTCTGAGATGAGGTATTATGTACAGTATTTACATTAGTCGGACTATTGTCCTCATCTTTGTCGCCATATTTGTCACAACGTTTCGGCCGTTGTACGCTCCGGCCTTCTTCAGGTGGTTGGAATTTCGAACTGAACCCTTTACTTCGATCACTAGATCACAAGAACAGTCTACCCCAGTGATCGAAATAAAGGGTTCAGTTCGAAATTCCAATCACCTGAAGAAGGCCGGAGCGTACAATGGCTGAAACGTTGTGACAAATATGGCGACAAAGATGAGGACAATAGTCCGACTAATGTAAATACTGTAGTTTTATTTTTAATTATTTTTCGGAATATTTTAGAATATAACTCCATTCGTTTTCAAGAATTGTGCTGTGTGTAGTTATGCAGTTCGTTTGTAATTCCGGGTTTCTGTTTTTTGATGGAACCATTTTCAAATCGCGAAAGGCGACGACATATAAGCGGTAAAACTGAAACCTTTATGTGTGTATGTTTTTTATATGGTCCCATATGGAGAAAACACACCTTATTTAATGTTTTTTTTTCTTTTATTACGACAGCCTGCTGGATTTGGGATATTTCTTTTCACTGTGTCTTGTATAAAATTTTCGTGTTTTCTACTAATAATTTGTCTAAAGTTAATATTTTGTTTATTTGTGATATGCTTATCTATATGTGCGCGAATTACACTATATTTTGACAAGTTAACCCGCGAGAAAGTGTGGTGCATGAATGTCCAATGTAAAATTGAAAGTTTTAATTTTAAAAAGTCATAGAGAACTCGTCCATGTTATTTAATATAGCACGTTTGTGGGAACATATATTATTCCTCCATTTTCTGTTTGTCGGTCTGTCTCTTAATATTTCTGTCTACCGCTTCATAACCATCTGTCTATACATCCTATTCTGCTTATATATATATATATATATATATATATATATATATATATATATATATATATATATATATATATATATATGTATGTATATGAAGAAATATAGTCTTAACATGTCCTATATTTATGGGATAAAGTGGTCAATATCAGAGATAAAGCGTGTGTAAATATAAAAGTGAACATAGAAGTCAACACTTAGAGGCGACAGTATGTTTCATGCTAGATGCAATCGTCCTCGCCAGAATGTCGCCTCTAAGTGTTGACTTCAATGTTCACTTTTATATATATATATATATATATATATATATATATATATATATATATATATATATATATAATAAAAAGACTTAAACACTAATATTCCATGGTCATAATTTATTCCATTGGAATCGTAAGAACGATCCAATATATATATATATATATATATATATATATATATATATATATATATATATATCAGTAATTCATCGAGTCTGAAAACTCAACAGAATTCAGAAAGCCCTGGACGGACGTTTCTTCCTATATTTGGGACACATCAGCATTGCGCATCCACTACCGAATATTGAAACCCTGACATTTAGTCTGTTTCATGCTATATGCAATCGTTAGGCCATTTAGCATAAAACAGTCTGTCGCCTCTAAGTGTTGACTTCTATGTTCACTTATATATATATATATATATATATGTTCACTTTTATATATATATACATATATATATATATATATATATATATATATATATATATATATATATATATATATATATATATAAGATATGAAAAAGAGGGAGATGCCTATATCTATGTCGCTGTTCATATAGTTGTATGCATCTTCGGTCCCTCTTGTTTTCTCTTCCCAGAACTAAACTTAACTACTCCTCATGATCACAAGCAGGCAATATTTTCAAAATTATTTGATTAGTTTAAAACTGAAAGGATGTTAGATGCCATGAATTTTAATATTCTTCAAAATCTATTTTTTACGGGGAAAAAGAAAACACGCTTTATCCCTTCTGTCTTGAATTACAACGGATTTGTAGTTTATTTTCCAAAAGGAATCTTGAAACAACGTTGCTTTTTTTTTCCAATGTAAAAATCGATATCTCCAAAAATCGATAAATCAATGCTAAGTAATCCTATCGGATAAGATTTTGAACTGTTGCAGACCATAGATAAAGCGTTTAAGTTCAACCAACCAATACTTCCTGTGCGGTGGAAATGAATAATTCCGATCGTGCTATATATATATATATATATATATATATATATATATATATATATATATATATATATATATATATATATATATGATACTATAGCATAGGATAAAGAACAAATAGGAAACGTTTATCAATTTAACATGTTTCACTTTTATTAAATCTTCTTCAGAGAATGAAATATGGAGAAAAAAGAAAATAACTTATTCTCTGATTATTCCGTCGGATTCCGATCTGTATGTGATGCATACACTCATACATATATATATATATATATATATATATATATATATATATATATATATATATATATATATATATATATATATAGATATATATATATATATATTTATGATGGACTCTATCGTCGAATTCGAAATATGATGGTCAGGCAGATCAGTTCCTAGAAACTGAGAGCCCGACACCGACACATGAGATTTGATTACAGTGGTGAAGGCTTTGTGCCATCCACACTTTTGGAGGGACGAATACAGGGACCTGGTGCACTGATGCCACAAGGTCCCCAAACGACCCTCTGCAGGTTTTGAATTCAGAGTTGTCCTTCTCCTAGAACAGTTGCCATCCAAGGCTATAGAACCCATGTCTGTCCTATATATATAATCTTCCGTTGATGATCGCAAAATGATTGTCTCAGAGTCACAAACACATATCCATACAACTGAATATGTTAGCCCTGTTACTGATATTGAGCGCTTTCCACTACTTACTATATATATATATATATATATATATATATATATATATATATATATATATATATATATATAAATAGAGAGTGGGTGGGTTCTATGCATACGAGTATGCTGAAATGTTCTCGTCCCGATCATGAAGGTATGTGCAAGTTGTGATGTTATTTTTTTTTTGTCAGATCTTTTAAATTGATTGGCCCTAGAACTTTCCTGTGATTTCATTTGTGTGTTTGTGTAAATTTTCAGATATAGCTAAAATATATCTGTAAAAGGACAATATCAATAAATACATAAGGAAAACTTATCTTAGTCGAAGCATTTCGTCCTATGATTGAATTTTATCGCAGACATTTGCTTTGGCAATCTATGAAAGGACGAAACTCGTCAGCTAATATAAATTTTATATTCATCTTATACATTGTACATATAACAGATGATTTAATTAGATAGTCATTAACCAATAAAGTGTATAATTATCCGATGAAGTGGCAACAATTTATTGGATATTCTTTAAATTGCTGTCATTTAAACATTCTTCTGGCTACCTGGTGGATATTCTTTTTATCTATTAGTATGAGAGATGTAATCTACGAGGCTTTGAATACAGCATACTCGTCAGTGGTAAACAGTTTGAGTATTGGAAAAATTGCTGACTCATTCAGATTTTCACGCATAACAATCTCTGGGTTTTGATTGGTTGATTTTCACAGCTTATCCACCCAGTTATCATTTGTGATTAGAGAGAAGGCACAGAAAAGGAAAATATTTCATTTAATGACAATTCTGTGAATGAAAATCCTTCTTTATGAAGGAGTTTGAATGAGAATGTTTTACTATCATCTTGACCAAACTGGGCAAACATTAGCTCTAACAATCACCCTCTACAATGGAGATCTACACAAGAGGATCGCTGATCGCACAGCACGCCCAAACTTGAAGCAGATGGGCTATAGCCGCATGAGAACCTGAAAAGTGCATCTTCTGCCAGATAGGAACAAGATAGCAAGGCTGAAATTCCTTAAGAATCACAAATATTGAACGATAGAATTTTAGTAAATTCTGATGCGTCAAGATTTCTGCTACGAAATTAGCGATTCAGCTATTCAGACCGGTGGTGTTAACGGGAATAATTGCTATGTGTGTACCAGTGATAGTGCTCCTAGCAAAAGATCGTTTAAATGCCACAAGCCTTCCTAAGTTTATGACAATGCTGCACGTATCCACTGATGTCCTCTTCCAGAAGAATCATACACCATGTTACAAATTAAATATATATATATATATATATATATATATATATGTGTGTGTGTGTGTGTGTGTGTGTGTGTGTGTGTGTGGCACGGAACACATCAATGAGTATCTGCATCAAAGTGGCCTCTAAGGTCAACAGATGCTATAGAGCACATCGGGGATGGGGTGGAAAGGTGGGAAAATTCTTCCGGACGAAATACATCTTGTATATAAAGATAAAAAGAAAATTTAGCCGACGCGTATTGTCCTGATAATGATATTATTTTGTAATATGTGTTTATAAAGATTTAATAATATATGTATATCAACTCGAAAGATAATAAAATTACCTCTTTTCTTTGCTTTTCCACACACATTTTCCACTACAAATATTCGTAAATGACCGACTTATCGAACACATATACAAATATTGGTTTCTGGCCGACATTCGGATCACCAACAACAAAATTGGTAAAATCGGGTGACATTCCGACCACATCTATACAATCTTTGACCACCGACTTTCCTACCCTATTGGGTCTAGAGTCAGACTAAAAAATTGTTCTGAGCACTGTTATAGACACCTCTACAAAATACTGACTGACTCTTTAGTAATGTCTGCAGATCTTTCTTTCCACTCGTTTTTCGGCCAGAATTCGCTATTAATAGGGTATGTTTTTATTAACAACAAGCTAACTGGAGCTTGTTTCGTAATTTTCCGCAAAACGCTGTATGGAAACTTTTTTTTTTAATCTACATATTCCGAATTGTAAATACGCATCCAGAATTTTCGGAATTCCTTAAAACTTTTCGTATTTGAGTAATTGCATTTAAAAGAAATTTTTCGTATTAAGAAATCAATATTATTTACATCGCCAGTAAACTTTCAGTGAATAATTATAGATTATACATAGAGAAATACGTAATTTATTCTGTTTCTCGACTTTCCACTGACATCGTCATATTTCTAGAAAACACCACATTGTTACGGACGCCCTTTTACGTGGCACCTAAATTACAATTCTCATGAACAACGTAAGGTCAACGCAATGAAACAAATTTCTGAAAATTCATCAGTTTCATTGACAGAAGTTCCTATCGTTTATGAGCCACCTTCATGCCGCAAAAAGAATTTCGCATTCTGGAAAACGCACATCCATAAAACTAACTGCCGCCAAATTTTTCCATCCGTCTATTCGTTACCTGGACGCAGCTAGTTTCCTGAAGTTTATGCAAAGCTTAGGAACTACCCATATTATACAAGCTATTGAAAAGATTTCATCAGCACCACAAAACCGCACATGCTGCTCAACAATATACAACAAAACAGAGTAACTGTTTATATTTCTGAGATGAGGTATTATGTACACTATTTACATTAATCGGACTATTGTCCACATCTTTGTCGCCATATTTATTACAACGTTTCGACCTCTCAGTATCTGTCTATATTTCTGAGATGAGGTAAATGTACACTATTTACGTAATTCGGACTATTGTTCTCATCTTTGTCGCCATATTTATTACAACGTTTCGGCCTTTCAGTATCTGTTTATATTTCTGAGATGAGGTATTATGTACACTATTTACATTAATCGGACTATTGTCCACATCTTTGTCGCCATATTTATTACAAAGTTTCGTCCTTTCAGTATCTGTCTATATTTCTGAGATGAGGTATCATGTACACTATTTACATTATTCGGACTATTGTTCTCATCTTGTTGCCATATTTATTACAAAGTTTCGGCCTTTCAGTATCTGTCTATATTTCTGAGATGTGGTATTATGTACACTATTTACATTATTTGGACTATTGACCTCATCTTTGCCGCCATATTTATTACAACGTTTCGGCCGTTGTACGCTTCAGCCTTCTTCAGGTGGTTGGAATGTCGAACTGAACCCTTTATTTCGCTCACTGGGATAGACTGTTCTAGTTCAACGTGCCATGTTTAATGGATGTCAGTTATCAGTTATCTCCTGTTACTTTTTCCCTCTGAAACCGGGTATTGAACTCACACACTTTGGGTCCTGTTACTGGATCTAACCAACGCCTTTATCCACTGTGCCTTAAGGACATCTGTGTATGAGTTTCTGGGTATTCTGACAGTTATCAGTTATCTGACATCCATTAGATGAGGACAATAGTCCGAATAATGTAAATAAAACAGAGTAAGTACTTATGGGCACGTGGCTTGATGTTATCGGTCTTAAGGGGTGGGGGGCGATCATATTCTGCGGAAACTTTGGAAAGTGGCTGAAAACCACAACACGGGTTGACCCAAGCCTTGTGAGTGTAATTGGGTAGACGGTATCCCTAGAGCCGTCGATAGCTGTGCTAACACGAAGTTACAAGTTATATTAATCGATGGTTTGAGCGTGCCGGCTTTGTTCAGTTTATTGATCATCCTAGATAACACGCTCTCTCCAAGAAACTGTAACTAAGGTCTGATCAGCATAGTTGCCGTATAAACCACAGTAGGGCTCTGTGGGTGTTGGACAAACACAAATATGCCTAAGCGAGCGTCTGCAATAGGGATTGGCTAGCCGCCCTAGTAGACGGGTATCCTCGAATACGAGCGACCAGCTATACTTAACTATATACTTAATAGTTGGTTGTAGTCCAAGAAGAACTATTACAGAAGACAGTAAAAGCACACACCGCAGAAACGGTATACTCCCCTATTACGCTTACCTGGAAGATGTTAATAAGCAACATACTAAATCAACACATTTACCTGTATATATCTCTTTAGATGAGGTATTATCATTATTTGCATTATTCGGACTGTTATCCTCATTGCCATATTCGCTTGGAGAGTTGAGTTACAGTGAAATAACTGAGACATCCGGAAGAGGCACGGCACGTAGAACTAGAACAATCTACTCCCAGTGGACGAAATAAATGGTTCGATTCGAAATTCCAATCACCTGAAGAATGCTGGAGCGTACAACGGCCGAAACTTAGTGGATATGGCAATGAAGATGAGGATAACAGTCCGAATAATGAAAATAATGCAAGCAACAAATTTACGCTAGAAACCACGCATGGCTAAAGTTTAATTACACCTACACTTGTGCACTCCCTTGCTCAAATGAAGAAAATACTCTAGGCGATAGAACTGTGGTTATACAGAAGGATGATGAGAATAACATGGACTGAACATGTGAGCAATGACGAAGTTTTATAGAAAATGGAAACAAAAAGGACACTTAACATCGGGAAGAGACAGCTAGCATTTCTTGGGCACATAATGAAGAAAGAAATCTTGGAAAATCTGACACACTCAAGAGAGAGTGAAAGCAAGAAAGTCAGAGGAAACCATCCTACTTAACGATCTTCAGTAAAATGGCGGGCGGAGCAAGGTTCGGGGGGAGATAACGAGAAGACAATTTCGAAAAAGCTACAAATGACAGAAAATTATTGAGAACCATAATCGGCAATGTCCTGAAGAGACACTTCACATAGAATAAGTAGCTTCCTATATATAAAACGACAAATTGATATATATATATATATATATATATATATATATATATATATATATATATGTGTGTGTGTGTGAGTTTTTATTTCCCCGCTAAATAAATCGTCGTAATTTACCTGATGGTTACTAGCTAAGTATGACATTGTTTATCTCTCTTCTCTGCGTGTCTTCATTCACTCTGACCGAAGTATCGCATCCAGCGTGAGATGAGAATTTAATCTCGAAAGTCTCTAAGATAAAATTGGCGTCTCCTGTTACCACCCACCAATTTCCCCGCATCCCCAGGAAGTCTATAAATGGTTGGCCTTTCCGTCCTGAACAGAACGCAGACGATAACGGAGAAATCATTTTGAGAATAAATACATTATTTTTTTTTTATGCGAGAATGGACATTATTGAACGTACTATTAATGTAGTTTCATTAGAAAGGAGCAACAAAGGGTGCACTGCCTTTATTCACACGCTAGTTTACATATATAAATAAATACATTTATGCGTAAAAGTGCTAAATATTCGGCGCGTGTAAATATACGCTAGCGAAAATAAGTTTAAGACCGATGGTTAAAGTTTTTTTTTCATTTCACAATATGTTTCTAATAACACAATATAAATTAGTTTTATTGTGTACGCTTTATGCAGAGTTTATTTCTCTTTCGAATGATGTAAAAATTGTATATTTTTTACAACTTGAAAATTTTTAATGCTGCTGGATTAATTTAAACTATCCAAATTTGCCGGTAAAATAAGTTTAACACGCATGAGTTGGTGCAAAAATAATGTCGTTTTCTCACATGAAGTTGAACGTCAAAAAACGACATTATTTTTGCACTAACCTAATATTATATTTAAGGCAAAATACTATAGTAAAAATGAGCAAAAAAATATTTATCAAATATTTTATTATTAATTACAGTTATACATCGCCTAGGTATCGAGCTTCATAAGTGAGCACAAAAATCATTTGTCATGCTCTGCCATATTTCCTTAATATAAGGGTTTAATTGGGCTGAATTTATCGGCGTTTTAGTGTGAATTCTTTTAGAAACATAATTCCATACATTTTCAATCGGATTAAGGCCCGGACTCTGTGGAGGCCACCCGCTCACATCTATATTATGGTGATCAAATAATTGCATTACTTTTTTGGCTTTGTGAATGGGGCTGTTATCTTGTTGATAAATAGCTCCAGGTGGCATTTGGTCAGACAAATATGACAGAACATGTTCCTTAACTAGCTGTATATAGCCTACATTGTTGAGTTTTCCATCAACTTTAACAGTTGGATCAATAACAAGGCTACGGAAACATTACCTCTCCACCTCCCGCTTGCGCCATCTTTTTGAAACATTTAATTCCTCGGTTGGGCGGCGTCTGACAAAGGTTTTTCCATTCGATCAAAAAACGCAAAAGCGTGACACGTCACTCCAAAGAACTCTACACCAGTCGTCGGCCGTCCATTGAATATGACTTTTCGTGAAATTCAATCGCTTGAGTCGATTCCTCTCCGAAATAATTGGCTTTTTTTCTAGCAATGCACCCGAATAATCCAAATTCTCTTAGACGGTTTCGGACAGTTTACGGTGTAAAACTAACGCCAGTTTTACCAGATAATTGGCTGCAAATGTCCACGGCCGTCAGCATTCGGTTAGCTTCGGAAAGACAATGAATCCGTCTATCCAGTTGCACTGTTGATTTTCTTGGGGCTCCCGATCTTTGCCTATCCTTATATTGTCCAGTATCCTGGTAAAGCTTCCAAGCCTGAACAAAAATAATTTTGCACCACTTTAATTGCTTTCTTATATTCATAAAGGAAACGTTTTGTTAATGAAGTAACACTATTTTTAATCTAGTCACTGGGCTCAAACTACGATGCTCTCCCATAGCGAATTAATTGAACAACAATGCTCAGTTATTATACTATAAAATATATTAATGACCAGCCATGTGACTACCCATTTAGCAAATAATTTGCATAATACCCATGCGGTCTTAAACTTATTTTGCCGGAAAATTTGGATAACATAAATTAATCCAACATTAAATTTTTCAAGATGTAGAAAAATATACATTATTTTACATCATTCGAAAGAGAAATGAATTCTGCATAAAGCGTACACAATAAAACTTTAAAAACAAATCATTACTCGGGAATAAGACATGGGCCTCATTTTAAGAGCACTTGCCGTTTTGAAGCCTTAGAATTTACATATTGAAGGAACGTACATTGAAATTCTTTTAAACTTCTACATTATTGTAATGATTTTATGAATAATGCCAGTCCCAAAGCTCATGACTTTCATAAAATAGGAAAATCAATAAAATTTTTAGGACAAGACATAATAAAACATCCGAAATCAGTGACGTTTACAGCCGAAAACAGTTTATTTAAATGTAATATAAAAATCGTGTCGACTACTTGAAAAACAATAAAGGATTTAATACAAATAAAATAATGAGAACTTGAAACCTTCAACAGAGACTTACGTTCTTTATATATGTGCCGTGTCCTTTCAGTACGTTAGCTATCATGACTCTCTATAAACCCCTGCCCCATGTTGCTGTTAATAAATGTTGTTATCTCCCCTGAACCAATTTCCGCCATTCTTGTGTAATTATGTCCATCGTTTGTCAATCCATCTCCTCCTTCCATCCATGGGTAAATAGCAGGATTTGGCCCTGTAGCCTTTGTTGGCAATCATTCTCAGAGAAGGAAATCTGAATATAAACCATCTGCTGCCTTATAGGTCTTGCCTCTAACCTCTGAGAAGAGGGACGCCGTATCCCCAACATCTGTGGTGCAAAATGAACCGGAAAGCCATTGAACTATTCTGCCTTAAGTATCAACAGGAACCACAATTCTGAAACGGATGCGAGTGGTAACCAGAGCGAATAAACAATGCGCTGAATAAATGAAGGTAATACTGCTACAGTAAAATTATATAAGTTCACATGGTGGATTATATAAATTCACATGGAAGATCAGTACAAATCCTCATTTGTATTATTGTTGTTTTATCACAAGGTTTCGGCTGTTGTACCCACTGGCCTTCATCAGGTTTATATTGATTTAAATAAGCTGAATTGGGAACGGAAAATTTTACTTAATCTGTTATATATAAATAGTCCAAGTACACAGTGCTCGACTCAGGGATTGGACTCACAATTACTATATCAGCAAATTTACAAATCAACGCTTAATCAAATTTTTCATTCTATTTTCCATAAACATCTCTCGTTAATCAACTGATCAGTCTGTGTCATTTTTAACAACCATCTATAGAACCATACTTCTGTTGCTTCGTGTTTTCGTCATCATCTCTGAAGAAATTGTCCAGCCTTCGCTGCCATATAAGAGGACTCATATTACATAATAGTCCAGTATTCTTTACGTTGATTCTAACGACATTTTACCGTTTCTGAATACTTTGCTTATTTTTCGGAAGGCGAACATTCGCTATTCCACTTAGCCTTTTGATTTCAGTGCCTCATTTTCGGTCCTCTGTTAAAGTCCATTTAAATGTTTGCACTCGATTGATTTTGGTGCCACCAATTTGTAATTCTCATGTTGGGTTGTAACTTTTGCTGGCAATAATATATTCTGTCCTCCTACACTCGATGTTTAGTGCTATCACGCTAATGGGAAATATCAGTTTGAACTAATGGCAGTCTTAGAGTTGAAGGAGAAAATGATTTTAATGACAGGTGCCACGGTGGCAGGCCAGCTGCTGCTGTGCATGAGGATGATAATGACTATTGCAAAACTGTGAAAGCCTTCAGTTTCTCAACGGTTTTGCATATTTTTTTTTAAGCGTATCACCCCAAGCAAGGCTGGAGGCCACTATCACGCAAGGGGTTAAAGAAGGGTTGGAGGAAGAGCAGATAGGAGTGGTAAAGGAGGGGATGTGGTGAAAGAGAAAGACAGTGGGTCGATCAAGGCAAATGGGTTACAGAAGATTTGGAGCGAAAGCAGATAGGAATGAAAAATGAAAGGATGTGGAGAAGGGAAGTGGATAGATCAAGGCAACTGGTGATGTCGATTGACGCTACACTTAAACCGTTGGAGATTGTATTTGTCAGGGAAACAGTAATAGGGAAGGGAGTTCCATAGGCGAGATGTGCGAGACATGAAGCTATTGGAGTAGAAGAGACGTCTACATCTAACAGTTTCCACGGTGTAGGGGTGGGAGCGGGATGCCAGCCTCGGGGGGCGTTTAAAATCACGAGGCCTGGGGACAAGCGAACGCAGCTCCTCGGAGCAATTACCGTGGAAGTACTTGTAAAAAAGGCAGAGCGAGGCAACATCGCGTCTGTGAGAGAGCGACTGCAGACGAGATGACAGATCAGGGCTATATTTCTATTGTTGTTGTTTTTAAATAAAGTCCATTTGAATGGATGATTACATATATTTTTGTCACTTATCATTCAATTACCTATCATTAGCCTGACATATCGAATTGATATATTATATTTCTCCCATAACCGTTCGAATAATTCATTGAATAATGGGGCTTCATCTGCAAATTAGAAACGCCTTAATTATAGAGTTCTCATTCACAGATTCCATTACGGGGTGATATATGTGTATGTGCGTGTGTAATGTTTGATTGGTTTGTCTTCATGCGTGTGTGTTCGTTATATGTGGTATATGTTTCCGACTCTGTATGGCTGCGTGTGTGTTTTTACTGATTTGTGCATATGCAAAAGCGGATATAATGACTTTCTGTTAGTAAACTCGTTGTATTGCTGTCATGCGGATGTATGGTCAGCGTAGCGGAAAATGGAATGAGCGGGACGAGTTCAAGATCCATTCTCGTATATGATATGTTCACTTTCCGGTTAATACCCTTTGGAAAGTAATGGCTCCATCTTTTTCCACCCCACCTCTAAATGGCAAATAGGTTAGACTTGGTTCTCTGGCCTTGAAATTCAGCCAGTCTTGGAGAAAGACTACTCAGGATTTCAAAACCGTCACGAAAGCAGCTATTCGAC
This sequence comes from Acanthosepion esculentum, assembly GCA_964036315.1. Lineage (NCBI taxonomy): Eukaryota > Metazoa > Mollusca > Cephalopoda > Sepiida > Sepiidae > Acanthosepion > Acanthosepion esculentum. The sequence goes on from OZ038512.1 coordinate 35,100,673, forward strand.
TACCTTTTCGAATAAATCTGAAATATTCCCAGATAAAGAAAAGGAGCCTACGGGGAGGCATGATCGCTTATTTTTTTGAAGGTACGTGTCATTTAAAAAATGTTTTCTATATACATTTGAAAACAGGTTTAGTGGGCTATAAATGAAAAATAACCTCACTTAATATTACGCGACATGCGCAAACTTTTAACATTCAACATTTAATATTTCAAATATTGCGGGAGCCATAAAACATCTTCCAGTCTGATATAGGAATGATAAGGTACGAAGTACGCATGGCAACTAATCTGACCCGGAAATTACGAATCTCTTTGATGTTGCCAGGGGGAATAACGGCATTTGAACCAAGGACGTACCCACAGTGGTACACATGAAATTCAGGTCATCTATGATGCCTGTGAGATTATGAACTGCAAGAGACATATCATGTCGTCTCTCCTGTTCCTGAAGAGCCTCGGAACCAAGAGTTCTAAATTGAGATGTAAAATACGCTGGTCAACCTCTGCAAAAAGTAGTTGGTCGTAGATATTCAAACAGGACTGCGTCCCTTCAGGATCTTTTTGGCACAGGAGTGGCTTGCCGTGAATGGTTACGTTCAGGTCCCCCTCCTATCTCGTTCACGGTTTCTGGGGCGTCGTCAAGAAGCAGGCTGATCAGGATTCGGTCCGCAATCAGCGAGCTCAAATTTAAGGTTACCATCATAAACATAATTACTGACATGTACAAAAACTACTTGATCTGGACATCTTTGCTGTAGCTAAGCCATTTTTTGAGCGTTTTTATTGAATAACCTTACTTGTTTTATTTTGTCATGTATACATTTGTGTATATTTTTAAAAATTATTCTGACCATTTGTTTCTATTGAATATTTTTATTTGAATATTTTGTTCACAATTACCTGGCTTATTCTGGATACAAGGTTACTGTTTCACATAGTGAAACATGAGGTCCCTGAAACGGCCGTATTGACGTTTTCTATACAGCGTTGTTGCCCTTCTAGCGGAAATAATCTTTATCATTATTCTATATTCTATAAAAGAATCCTACGAAATCTGATTTGAATTCCAACTCATGATTTTGCTTTTTTTTTATGACGTTGTTGAACTGACAGCGATATTTTTTGTCGCTTATGTTAATTAATTTTTTATCTGACAAAAAAGGAAGAATAATGTTTTCATCACGGCTAGGATATATAAATATTCATAAAGTGATCTGCCGTCTCCTTCAGAATCAATCAATATACAATAATATCTGTAGCATTAATGAAGAATATTTTTCAATAGAATTCCTAAGCATAAGACATCGACAAAACTTTATAATCATTAGAGAAATTTTGTATTCAAAATGTATTTCAAGTTTTGTCACGAGAATTGAACACTCAGCAAAAGAAGAAAGCCGATGATATATATTTAGACGCCGATATGTCGTTATTTAGCAGGATTAGCACCTTATACTCTGCTAAGCCTAGTAAATGACGGTTAGATGAAGCTCGACAACCCGGGGGGAGGCAGTATTTAAAGGAAGCAAACGCTGAGTTCCATTGGCATGCGGCCGTAGCCAAATACGTAAAAGGTCATGAAAATAAATCCAGACAGAAAATCCGGTTGGTTATCAACAAAGGTATCCGTCCGGAAACTCCTGCAGGCAAGCAAAATAGACTGTTTGACTCTGAAAATTGCAGGTACGGCTAAGAAGGAGGTCACCAGGTTCAGCCTGCATAAAGCCTCCTTATACCACGACCGAGGTAAGCAGTGAATCCTGGGATTTCTTTTACACTTGGATGCTTAAATGAATTCTTGTCGCTTATAAGTTCTGTCAGACAAACATGTACGTTGTTGACAAAAGTTATCTAAATCTAAATATTATGCAAATCGAGGCGGTGTAATGGTTAGCAAGCCTGCCTCGCTAGAACAATTGCGACTGAGTAGGGAGTTCGATCCCCACTGGGTGCCCCCTACTTTCGGCCTTGTGCCACATCTAGGCTATGCTTGGAAAATCACTTTGGGCACCTCGATGTGGTGTAATGGTTAGCAAACTTGTCACGCTAGAACAATTTGGACTGAGTAATGAGTTCGATCCTCACTGGGTGCCCCATACTTTCGGCTTTGTGCCACATCTGAGCTATGCTTGGAAAATCACTATCTAAATCGAAAGTTTCTACAAGATTATTGGCCCTGATCTAGCATCTCGGGTTCTGTCATTTTTCCATAGCTTCCCTGTGCATTTAAAAAAATAAATACCTTCATGGTAATTGTTCAGATGAGCTCTCCTCTAAATTTTATTTTTTATTCCCCCACCCCGCCACAGACAAATTTTACATATGGTGACTATTTAGGACTACATAGAGATTTCGAGGTCTTATGATGATTATAGTAAGAATGGTAAATAAGTAAGAATGTGTCGTTTTGGTGTAAGGAATACTGTTGTATGTTTGAGTCAGCCTTCCCCTATTTTTGTATTAGAAAAAAACATTACTCTCTTCTTGGGTACCAAGACTTTATGAATTTAAGCACAGTGCTAGATTGGTGACAAACTCATCATTTTACAGTTGAAATGGCTAAATGTAACCGTAAGTTCTATGCTAACAGTTTCTTCTCACGTTTGTGGATCTCTCTTCAGGGTTCTCGATTTATAGTCACGTTTGATCACCGAAAACTTAAATGCAATATCAATCGCTATCTTGTGTTTTTAATTTCCATTCTATTATTGTTTTCGCTTCTTGGTAATGTTTTTTCTTACATAATTTCACACTCAGTAACTCAGTGTTAGCGGCTTTGTTTCCTTGGTTATGGTGAAATGATTAAAATGGAAAACAAACAAAACTAACACTTAAATAGACAAATGTATCCATGATCATATTTTATGCGGATTTTTAGTTGTTACATACTCATTTGCAGCGGATAAAGTAGGATCAAGGTAAATTGCTCGAAATCCACTGCTCGACAGTAAATTGCTTGAAATCAATTGCTCGGCAGTAAATTGCTTGAAATCAATTGCTCGGCAGTAAATTGCTCGAAATCAACTGCTCGACAGTAAATTGCTCGAAATCAATTGCTCGACAGTAAATTGCTCGAAATCAACTGCTCGACAGTAAATTGCTTGAAATCAATTGCTCGACAGTAAATTGCTCGAAATCAACTGCTCGACAGTAAATTGCTCGAAATCAACTGTTCGACACTAAATTGCTTGAAATCAATTGCTTTGGCAGTAAATTGCTCGAAATCAACTGCTCGACTGTGAATTGTTCGAAATCAATTGCTAGACACTAAATTGCTCGAAATCAATTGCTGGAAATCAATTGCTCGGCAGTAAATTGCTTGAAATCAATTGCTAGACAGTAAATTGCTCGAAATCAATTGTTCTTCAGGAAATTGTTCGAAATCAACTGCTCGACAGTGAATTGTTCGAAATCAATTCCTAGACAGTAAATTGCTCGAAATCAACTGTTCGATAGTAAATTGCTTGAAATCAGTTGCTCGGCAGTAAATTGCTTGAAATCAATTGCTCGGCAGTAAATTGCTTGAAATCAATTGCTCGACAGTGAATTGTTCAAAATCAACAGCTCGACAGTAAATTGCTCGAAATCAATTGCTCGGCAGTAAATTGCTCGAAATCAACTGCTCGAAAAATAATTTCTTGAATTATCTATTGCTCGAAAGGCAGATTGCTCGAAGTAATTTCGTAGCTTGAATCACCACGTAAACTGCTATATTTGTTTTCTATTTCTATTTCAGTAATTTTGGAGATCTCTAACCCTAGTGATGGACATAACCTTTGTTGAGAGCGAAAAAGGAAAGAAGAAATTCTATTTGGATGGATATCTATATATTAAGGACAAAACAGTGAACAATAAGATTTACTGGAAATGTGCAAAAAAAAAAATAATAGAAATGCAAAAAGCACGTGTTATCACTGTCAATGATAGTATCCAAAAACGAAGCAGGTATCACAACCATGCAGGAAATGCCTCTGAAATTGATGCCGCTAAAGCCATAGAGAATGAGAAAGAACATGCAATAAATAGTCAAGATATAAATGTACTCGTTCTTCAATTTTAACTGTTCAGTTAACAACAATAAAGTTCTATTATTTTATCTTCTAGTAAATATTAGAAACAATGTAGTTTAATTTTTTTTTAACCACAAGTTTCGAGCAATCTGCCGTTCGAGCAATTGATAGTTCGAGAAATTATTTTGCGTGTAATTTACTGCCAAGTAATTTCCCGGATACCGATATAGTAGCAATCGAACACGCTATTCAACAACAATGGTACGCTTGGTCACCTTAGGTACACTTTGAACACCTATATTAACAGATTTATCTTTAATCCGACATTCTGATTACTGAGAACGCCTTTATAACAGACACTTCGTATTTAAAATAGAAGTCCCATTTGTATTTATTAAACAGTGTGTATCACGCCTAATCAAATGGACAGACGTAAGCTTTAATACATAGAAATGCGACATCTATTTCAAATGCGAAGTGTCCACTGGGAAAAACGTTTCAAATAATTCGTTGGTTGATTTTCTTTAGAGGCATATCAACAGCTATAGGTTATTTAATGTCGAAATCTAAATAATTAGGACGTAATTTTGTGGCTTCAATTAAAAATATTTTTGAACGAAATTGTATTCCTTTAACTACAGATAAAATGTATGGTTGGTCATATTCCTATAAAAGGCATTGTCAGCGATTTTACTGTAAATATATTGTTTGTTTTGTTTTGATGTGTTTTACGGTATATCAACCTCAAGGGGTTATTTAATGCCGACAACGTTTTTTTCCTGGGAATATTTTGTTTTGTCAAAAATCTATTTCTGTTAATATGTTTTCCTAAAAATGTATAACTGGTAATATTATTTTAAAACCTGTATTGCTGGTAAATATTTTTTTTCAAAAACGTATTGCTGGTAATATATTTTTTTCAAAAGTATATTGCTGGTAATATTTTTGTTTCTTCAAAAATTTATTTCTGCTAATAATTTTTACAAAGTATTTCTGATATTAAAACCTATTTTTACACTTTTATAATGCTTTTTACTTCAGTTTCGGGGTTAACTATTTGCCCATAGCTGGGACCCTAACAGGTGCTACCACCCCGGTGAGGGTGGACCGGGGACACCAGCAATGAAGATGTGGTTCCAAGCTCCTCAAAACCTCCTGATCAGAGACCTTGATGTTGGACGTAGTTTATCTTCATACCCAGGATGCGGATGTAGTTTATCTTCATACCCAGGACGCGGATGCAGTTTATCGTCATACCCAGGACGATGTAAATATATAATATTGCTATTTCTTTATATAAAAATTTACTGCTCGTAATTTTAGTATAAAAATACATTTTTATACTTTCATAATGTTCATTATTTGTCAATAGCTCGCACACTCACAGGTACCACTAGTAAGGAGCGTCCTAGGTATGGCGATAAACTACATCCGGCAGCAAGACCTCTGACCAGGAGGTTTTGAGGATCGTGGAACCACCTCTTAACAGCTGAGGTTCCCCTTACCCGCGGTGGTAGCACCTGTTAGGGTCACAGCTATGGACAAAAAGTTAACACCCAAAATGGAGTCAAAACATGTAAAAATAGGTTTTTATACCAGGAAATCTTTTTTGTAAAGAAAATATTACCAGCAATAAATTTTCGAAGAAAAATCTTTACCAGCAATAGATTTTTGAAAATAAATACGATTATTCGACAATACAATCATGCCTGTCAAACCGTGAAATGAATGTCGTCCTAAACGGGTTTTCCACCAGCTCCTTTATCACGAAAGACGGTGTTACCCAAGGCTCTATCTTGGATCCGACACTGTTCCTGATCTTCATTAACGACGTTCTCGATGTCATCAATTCCGAAGTAGGCACCTATGCGGACGACACTACTATTTACTCCTGCCTCAATAGTAAATCTGGCATCGTTGAAAAACCTGGCCGTCGGTCTCAAAAAGGCCCACCAATCTCTGGTTGACTGGAGCAGGAAACCGAAACTGCTCTCATTTACCCACCACAGAGAACCCTCCTGGCCTCCCACCAGAATGGCTTATTCCCAACTCCCCGAAAGCGCCTCATTGCGCCAGCTTGGGCTCACGCTCTCCGCTGATATGAGGTGGAACAAATACATCGACTCAATAGATTCATCTACCGCAAGGAATGTTGGTTCTCTGTGTCGTGCCAGAAAGTTTTTTTTTTTTCCACTGAGTCGATCCTTCAAATCTATAAATCAACTACCCGCCCTTGCATGGAATATTGCTGTCATATATGGTCTGGTGCCCCCGTTGTAAGTCTCGTGGTCTTCGACAAAATCTACAGACGGATATGCAATGTGATAGGTCCTGATCTGACATCTAGTCTACAGGCACTTTCTCACTGATATGCTGTGCCTTCTATGTATTTTCACGGCAACTGTTCCGACGAGTTGCTTTCGCTGGTTCCCACACGGCATGAATTTAAGCGAGCTACTAGGTTGTCATCTCGGTCCCACCCTTTCTCGGCCAAAACGGTTGAATATAAACTTCTCTTCTACTCAAACAGCTTCTTCTCTCGCACTGTCCGTCTGTGGAATTCTCTCCCTCTTGCTTCCCTGATAACTATAATCTTCAAATATTCAAGTGTAATGTCAATCGACATTTCAGATACCTTGACCTTGTTCCCCGTCCTTCTCTTTATCCTCTCCCCAAACGCGCCTCTTTACTTTTGTTCTCTACTCTCTATGGCTCCTTGCGTGCTAGTGGCACTGTCACCTTGCTTGGGGTGAAATACTTAGAATAATAAAAAAAGAATACATTTAAAAAAAAAATATTACCAACAATAAAAATCTTGTCGGCATTAAATAACCCATTCAGGTTGATATGCCGTAAAATAAACCAAACCCCGTGTCAGGGTGGACCTGCGAACAACAGCAATTAAAAGGTGGTTGCACGCTCCTCAAAACCTCCAAGCTCCCGATCAGAGGCTTTGCTGCCGGACTAAATTTGAAATAATAAAACCATTGAACTAATATAAGCTTTCATTTTCAAACTGTCTCTCGTTCTTCGTACAGATTTTGTCGCAGTATTTCTGTTTTAAAAATCATAATCAATTTCTGTTTTAACTCGGTGATAGTCAAGAATAAATTCGGATTATCCCCGCAAAATACCTTATTTTTTTGTGCATGATAATGTCAATGTACGCAGAGGATTGTGTATCTCTTCAAAAGCTGCTAAATTTAACTTAAAGCGTGTCGAAGAGCGGCCTGACCGACAGCAAATTCTTATTGCAAATAACAGTGTATCCATAATTGAATAAAATATAATTGCATTTTATATTTGAAGACAGAAGTCGATAAAGAAAAACGGAAACTATTTATGACTCAGTTTAAATAAAAACATAAAAATAAATGTAGATACACATTGTCGTTACCGCCCAACAAAGGTTACGCTCATTTAGTGAGGATGTTCTATCTCCTTGTGAAATTAATTCTGCCGGCTCAAATGTCAGCGTGTGGTTGACTACATTGGCAGAACAAGTCCAAGGTCGAAAGTAAGAAAATGCCAAATTCGATAAGGACAATGCGACAATTTACAAAATTGTCTGCGATAGCTGCACACCTATTAAGTAGAAGCACGTATGTCTTATCGTACACTAAAGAAATATTCCCGTTTTGTAGAGAGTGACATTCAGAATTTCAGCTAAAATCCTGGAAACAATATATATCAACTGTATACAACCCTCCCACTGTAAGTAGAAATAGTAGCTTTTGATGTTAATGTAATCTCGTGTGTGTGTATGTGTGACGGATTTTTATGCCGATGAATTAAGGGAGGTGAAAACTCGGATACCTACCCAATTCAGAAGCGTTGTACCCGAAACTCGATGTGAAAAGAATTGCCTCGTTACTTACAAGCAACGTCTGCCCTTGTAATAGTAATACTATATTATATAATATAATATCAAATGGAGGGTGAAAGGCATTTCCTTTATAGCTTTCCAGACGGTCTCATTCAAATGTAGTCTCATCCATCCAATTGAGGATTCGGAGAGCCGAGTTCGAATTCTACTCGAATCCATTACATTCACTTATGTGCTAATAGCCGAGAGAAAGATCTGAAACCTTTTCTTATCCCTCCAGCTATGGGTAAATAGCAGGGCAGATCGGGTTTTATAGCCTTGGATGGCAACTGATCTACCGCAGAAAAAAATGGCAACTGCTGCGGAAAAAAATAAACCGCCTCGTCAGTCATGTATCAAAAGATACATGATCGTGTAAGTGTCTATCACGCATGGCACATAACTGACTGACCCTTGGGAAAGGTATGAATCCTCCATCTAACTATGAGTAAATAGCAGGACAGAACGGGTTCTATAGCCTGGATGGCAACTGGTCTACCGCAGAAAGTAATGGCAACCTGCTGCGTAAAAACTGCCTCGTCAGTCATGTATCGAAAGATGCATGATCGCGTAAGTGTGTTTCACGCATGGCACATAACTGACTGACAACAACAGACATAAAATCTAATCGACAAAGAGAAACAGATTCCGTGATTTTACCTTGACCGTCCGCGCACACAACCGTTTGAATTCCATTACTTCACCCATCCACATAGTCCTTCTTAATGATTAGAGACTTCAACCATATATATATATATATATATATATATATATATATATACACACACCACACACACATATATATATATATATATATATATATATATATATATATATGATGATGATGGACTCTCCCGTCGGTTTCAACGTATGAGGTTCCGACTGTGCTTATTCAAACCTGTTTGTAAGTCGCAAGTGATATTTCAGTCCTGCCAGTGATTTGTAAAGAGGTCTACAGATTTTGCAAGAGTGTGGATAGTTGGAGTGTATGGCCGGTACAGCAGCAGATATTTTAGTCCTTTCCCTAGTGTGACGAAGCTTGGTGATGTTTGATGCTGCATTGTTCTTGATGCCATTGTAGCAAGTAGTCCTCCACTCATTGCGATCAATTGCTATGTCCTCAAACGTAGCATGGTCCATATTCGCAGCTGAGAGGTTACTTTTCAGTTTGTCCCTGTATCTAAGCAATGGTCGGCCCATGCTTCGATGACCACTGTCAAGTTGACTATACATGAGCATTTTTGGTATTCTGTTGTCTTGATTACGTAGCACATGACCAGTCCAGCGTAATTGTGACTTCATGAGAAAGGAGTCAATACCATCAATATTACACATGGTGAAAAGGTCAGCATTGGCCATCCTTTGGCTTGGGTTTATTCCACAAATTTCTCGAAATATATATATATATATATATATATATATATATATATATATATATATATACCATTTAGCTACAGAGGGAACGTCTCGTTTGCAAGGTCAAATTATTGATTTTAAACCACAAATTCCCCATGATTTCCCTCCAGTGCCCATATCTGCTTGAAGCATATCTTAACGTAAACAAATGACGTCATATATTATGAAAAGGACTAAGCCCGAAAATATTAATATATTGTTTATACGTTATTTTTTATATATACAAATATTTAAGTAAATGCTCTGTTTATAATAAACGGTATGAACAATAAATATATTAAAATAATTGTCTGACTTAGTTCAGAATATATGACGTGATTTGTTTTTACCTTAAGATACGCTTCGAGCAGATATGGGTGTTTGAAAGAAATCATGGGAAATTTGTAGTTTAAAAGCAGTAAATTTGACCTTGCTAACCAGACGTTCCCTCTGTAGCTAAATCGTATAGCACTTCAGGCTATATGACGTCTGTATATATATATATATATATATATATATATATATATATATATATATATAAATATATAATACTCAAAATGTGTGTGTGATCGGATGTTGTTTATGCGTTTCCACAGTTTTCATTCGATTTCGATTACTTTTTTTTGTTTGATAGATAATTCTTCAGTGGCGTGTTTGAATCCAAATTGGCTGGAAAAAGTTTCAACCCTGAAAGTGAAACATCGAAAAAACTGATTATTTTTTTTACACTTTTTACGCAAAATCGAAGGCAAAATTTAATGTCTGTAAAAAACAGTGTAGAATCAATTTAGAGAGTTGAAATCTAACGCAAAAGATTATTAGAATTATAAAAAAATATATTATAAATAAAAATTATCGTATGTTATTATTATGACGGTCCATGGAAGAGGTTCCTTCCTTGCAAGATTGAGAACGCAAAGACGACACTTTTCAAGGCCACCCCACCATTCAAATTGTACCCCCCCCATTTGGAGATGTGCATCAGTTGCAACCAATTTTTGTTACTAATATTGATTTTCGGGTGCGCTGATTTTAAAATTAAACTGCTCCAATTGAACGGCAGTAATGAAACATCCAGTCGAAGATGGGTTATATTGCGAGTTGATATATAAATCTAAATTAAGTGCATTGACAATGAAGGAAAATATTTTGAAAAAAAAAAATTGATGTGTAAATTAAATAATTTTTCATCATTATCATTATATAATAGACTTATTTATCTGCCTAAATACTTATCATGACAGATTATACTGCTAATATATATATATATATATATATATATATATATATATATATATATATATATATATATATATATATATATATATATATATATACATATATATATATATACATATATATATATATACATATATATATATATACATATATATATATATACATATATATATATATATACATATATATATATATACATATATATATATATACATATATATATATATACATATATATATATACATATATATATATATACATATATATATATACATATATATATATATACATATATATATATACATATATATATATACATATATATATATACATATATATATATATTTATATATATATATATATACATATATATATATACATATATATATATACATTTATATATATACATATATATATATATTTATATATATATATATATTTATATATATATATATATTTATATATATATATATTTATATATATATATATATATACATTTATATATATATATATACATATATATATATACATATATATATATACATATATATATATATTTATATATATATATATATATATTTATATATATATATATTTATATATATATATATATACATTTATATATATATATACATATACATATATATACATATATATATATATATATATATATATATATATATATATATATATATATAGGTGCGCATGCACACTCGGTGTACCAGAATTTCGGTGAAATCTGCCAATTTAAAAAAAAATAACTCACTTTTATTTCTGTCCATCATGTTTAATGTGATAGAAGTTCATAAATTTATAATTTTTTATAATTTTATTTCCATTCACTTTCAGAATCCTATAAATAACGACTGCACAAGAACGCATCTTTGTTCACACATCCATGCATTGCTTTGCAAAAAACAAAGCTTTATTGCCAAAGCATAAATAGTTTAGCTGAACTTGAAGGACGCATTTCGTTAACAGTGCAGGAGATAAGTCCTGAAATGGTTCAAAATGTGTTTCGCAACGCTTAGGATAGATTTGAAATTTTCAGAGATACCAACGAAGAAAATTTTTCAAAACATTTTTGATTTACTATTTGTAAATCTATTAGTTTTGTATCATAAGTAATAATCATACAACGGTGTCAGTTTTTTTTTTGGGGGGGGGGGGGGTTACCCGATTTCATTGAAATACTTTATTCTGGGACAACCTGTACAGAATAACTCTCTTTGGTATACTACACATTTATTTCCTTTTGGAATTTTATCTATGTACTTTAATCACAGGGTATATTCGTTTTATTCATTTTATCAGAGTTTTGAAGCTTCCGGCTTACGGCCACATTACATTAAAACACCGGCTCCCATACGATAACAAGTTAAGCAATATCGAGCCTAGTCAGTATCTACATAAGGGGCCGCTTTGGAATACCTGGTGTTGTTGGAGACCCGAGTTCCAATTCCCGTTGGGTTCGCTATATTCACTTACGCATAAATACACTTGAGAAAGAATAATAACAAAGAAATGACACATGGCACAGTGGATAAAGGCGTTGGTTAGATCCAGTGACAGGACCCAAAGAGTGTGAGCTCAATACCCGGTTAATACAGTGAAGAACTTAGACAAGGGAGACAACTGATATCCATCAGAACATGTCACGTGGAACTAGAACAGTCTGCCCCAGTGAGCGAAATGGGGGAGGTCAGTTCGACATTCCAACCATCTGAAAAAGGCTGGAGCGTACAACGGCCGACACGTTGTAATAAATAAGACGACAAAGATGAGGACAATAATCCGACTAATGTAAATAGTGTACATAATACCTCATCTCAGAAACATAGGCAGATACCAAAATAATGATTGCTTCGATTTCTACGGCGTATCAAACTTTCTCAGGTTATTTAAAGCCAGAAAATATTTTCATATTGCAAGAATCATTTTTTCCTTTTTAGATAATAAGCGTTTAGTGATCAGTTATTTGCCATTTGTGATAGGCGATCATGTATCTTTCGATATATGACTGACGAGACAGATTGTTTTCCAGTAGTAGGTGGTCATTTCTTTTTGTGGTCGACCAGTTGCCATCCAAAGCTATAGAACCCGGTTTGTCTTGCTATTTACCCATAGCCGTTTAGCGATAACAGTTTTAATTTATTAACCCAGCGTTGGGGGTAGAAGAGGTGCATTCTACCCACAAAAATATGTTCCAGAACGATTTTTATTTCCTATATTGACTGATCCGATCGACTATGATATTCTTTTTATTCTCCAACCGAAAAGACCGTTGGTTTAGCGTATCTCTATCTATAAAAGGCAGGATGTGTGTGTGTGTGTGTGTGTGTATGTGTGTGTGTGTGTGTGTGTGTGTAACGAATGCACGGCCGCAATTTTCGACGGATTTGCACCAAAATGTATATACATATGCTCCAAGTTAGTGGAAGGTCAACACCGATTTTGCATTTCCCACCTCCCTTCGATAGTGGAAATAATAGATCTTTTCATGCTTCTACGGCAGTTTTCATGTAGTTCGCGGCCATTTTCTACTGGCCAGAGTGAGAGCCTATAGCTGGCTGCCACGAATAGGCAGAAAGATTCTATTGGCCAGCGTGATAGCCAACAGCTGACTGACACGAATGTTAATTAGCATGCAAAAAAAATCGATAGCTGCATTCGTCACAAGTGGGAAAAATTTAAATCTGCATGGCACTTTACTCCAATTGGCTCATTTGCTTGCTTAAACTCAACGTTGATTCTGATTCCGCAGAACTGGGTTGGGTATGAAAAAGTAGTTGAGGTTAACATTCTTTTTTCATTCGTTTTTTCCATTTACGAGTCCTTTATTAAAGCTGATCGTTTTGTATTCATTTTGTTTAGTTCTTTTTTAGTAACAGTTTTAATGTTTAGTATAGAGCTTAGAAAAAATTCGCAGTGTGAGATAGGCAAGAAGTAAGGCATGTAGCAACCCCAGCACGGCAAAGGGCACTCCTTTAAAGACAAGGAAGGGCAAAAATATTTTAAGTCAAGTGATAGCGATTGCTGTATGAGTCGTACGATTTTTGAATCAAGCACGGGCAACGCCGGGCCATGCTACTAGTAATATATATAAATATAATATATATATATAACGTATATAAAATATATATATAACATATATAATATAAAATATTAATTCAATATATATAGAATATATATATAATATGCATAATATAATATATATATATATAATATAAAATATATATATATAATATATAATATAAAAAAATATATATAATATATATATAATATATGTATAAAATTTAAGTTATATAGAGTGAGGGATAAATATGTGTATATATATATGTATATATAGAGAGAGAAAGGAATATATATTTATATATATATATATATATATATATATATATATATATATATATAAATAATTATTTATTCCATAAACATGTTATAGAATCATTACAAAAATAGCCATTTTGTTTTAACACTACTGGTATATTATCAAGTGATGCTGTTTAATGTAGAAGATCTATATATATAAAGAGTGATATCCACACACACACACACATATATATATATATATATATATATATATATATATATATATATATACATACACATATATATATATATATATATATATATATACACACACACAGACACACATATATGTAGAGAGAGAGATAGGGAAAGAGGGAAATAGCGATATATATATATATAGAGAGAGAGAGAGAGAGAGACAGAGACAGAGAGAGAGAAAGGGGGAGATAGCGACATATATCGAGATAGATTTGTAAATGGGGCTCGCAAGAAATTACAACAACAAAAAAAAGAAAGAAAAAAGGCCGTTATCCTTTCTCAGCCGTCTACTTCTATACCAACAAGATATGGGAATGCGGGATAGTTAAGCTATTATATCACGTGACGTAAGTTTAAACAAAATGACTCGCTAAGTAACAATAATAAGAATTGCAACAACAAATAAAGCAACAAGAGAAACGTTAAAGAATGGCGTTAAAAAGAAAGAATGATGCTCAATATTCATAAAAATGGCTGCTATTAAAAAACATTCTCTAACATAAACAAGAAAACGAAAAAAATATCCGCATCTTAAGATCATGTTAAAATTGAATTGTTTTGTTTTGTTTGTTAGTTTTCTTTCAAAGCATATGAATTATATTTAATATGTCCAACGGATAATTGAACTGAAGAATCTAGATTCACCTTTCTCCTTTCATTATATAGTTACATTCCATTCTGAAAATCCATTTTTTTTCTTCTTCTCGTATAACGCCCTCAAGCTATCTCTCCATCTTTTAAGATGTCTTCCCACTCTTTCCGTTTTCGTCTTCTTTGGGTATCCATTTAATTTGAGCTTTCTTCACTCGAGACTAACTGTCTTATTTGTATGCGATCTTCAACGAATCCAGCGTTTCCCGTCTAATAGTGTCCCCTGGCCTGCGGAGACCTATCATCAATATAATCTCAGTCAAAATACAAAATGCGGAAGCACTGAGATTTGATATCAAATATTGTCATGCGAAGTTGGTATTCTCTTCTTTGGTTAAGGGATCATCAAGGTCTTGAAGTAAAGACGATGGAAACAATTTAGGTGCATGTCACAAAGTAAGCGTTGTTCTCTGAAGAGAGTGAGAGAGAGAGAGATAGATTTGGGAGGCAATTCTTTTGTTAAGCGACTTTTTACAATATGGTTACATGACATTGTTTTGTTAACATGTAAATAGAGTTCTCTTGATACAAGGACTTCCTCTGTGTATAACATACCTTTAATAATATGGTATTCAGGCTACGACTCGTGCAGCCCTTTCATATTTATCTTTTAGTTCGGGGGCCTGTAAGTGAAAGAAATAATCGAAAGAGATATTTATCCACCATTACTCAATTATTTGAAACTTGTATAGTATCTCTTATTTTCAGGGTAATGTGACGGATATCGGCGTAAAAACTGGAAGGGGTTGGACCAAATTAAAATTCCTGGGCAGTCGCACTAATGCCGCTGAGTAAGGCGAGAATTCATCTCTTTGAATTACACAATGTAACTACCGTATTTGACGGTGTATAAGACACACCCCGATTTCATCAGGGAAAAATCAAGAAAAAATTAGTAATTGTTAAAATTAGTAAAATTATTAGTAAATGGTACAGCCTGGCTATATGAGGTATTATTTCGGTTAAAGAAACAATGCTTACAATTAAACGGAATATAATAGGAAAAGTAATCAATACGAGCCTATAAAAACTTTATTATAGCCAAAGGGAGAAGAAAACAAAATAAAAATCAAGCAATTATTACAATAGAGCAAAAAAGTACAGTTACAATTAAAATGTTATTCTTCTTCAAATCCATAAACTTCGTCGTCTTCCTTATCAAGACTCTGTACTCATTTTCAATACTGCTATCATCGTCGTTAAATAATGCGTCATCTTTCGTTCCATTCAGATCATTGCTAATGCCACACTTTTTAAAAGATTTCAAAACAATTTCTGGTCTAATATTATCCCAAGCTTGCTTCACCCATTCGCAGATTTGTGCAATGCTGGGTCTTTTTATTCTTCCTGTAAGTGTAAGGTCGTGATCAGGCATTGCTCCTTCATGTTTAAGTCTAAGATAATAGGAGTTGCCAGGTAGCTAATTTCGGCCGACTATCACGAATTTTCAAACGTCATATGTCATATAAGACGCAGGGGAATTTTAAAAGATATTTTTTTGGTAAAAACGTGCGCCTTATATGACGTTAAATGCGGTGAATGGTGGAAACTGTCGCAGTATTTTCATCATTGTAATAGGTTCCAGCATGAATGCATTTCATGAGGAACTACTATATAAGTAACACCGGTTCACCGGAAGAGTTCTTATTAGCTTACTTACTCGGCAGTACTGTGTGGCTGGTTTGAACGCAGATAAAAGCATGTATTCTAACATTATCTTCTATTAATAAAAGTAATTTCAAGTTACGCCAGTATCCTGGAATCTTATTCAATCATAACCTGTAAAAGTACTACCATGTCTTTGAGACGTGGATATAGTTTTCTGAAAAATCAGAAAGGATGATATTATATTCTTACATTTATAATACATCAGCAGAAAAATTAATGTCCCTTATCAGAAGAGAAAATAATAATGACAAAAGTAAGATATCGAGGTTCCACAATATTTAAAAATAATAGCTTAAAAGCCGCCGAATCAGGCGTCATTTAAGCTAGCTCCTGAGGAGGGCTCTTGATTGGGCCTTCATCACAATAGATAGGGAAGAGTAGATGCGATAGGCAATAATAAACTACAGAAGAACTCAAAACTGATTGCTACATTTAAGCATTGCATTAATATTTAAGCTTACCTTTTGAAAAGTTCAACGATAATTCTTCTGCCGAAACTTAATTTAAAGAAAATTTGATGTATGTAGCTCCTTACTTTCTATCCCACTTGTCACATCAAAACAAAAAAAAAACTGGGGGATAAAATAAAATGTGATGCCAATTTTACAAATTTGAGGACCTCTCTGGATCAGCATCACCTCGCCTCGCCTGTCTACTATCTGCTTCACAACCGAGTAGTGGCGCCTGGCTCAACGCAGTGTCCTCTTCATCTACCGGTACCCTTCTAGATGATGAGTGCACTCGGATCGGAGTCGCGATCCGTCTTGGACTCAAATTATGTGAGCGTCACAGATGCAGATGTGGAGCCTCCATCGATGAGTTTGGTTTGCATCCTCTCTCCTGTCGTCGTATTGGCCCTCGTTCGATGGTGTTCCTTCGGAGGATCGGCGCGATTGCGTCTCGATTAAGGAACGAGCCTCGCGAAACAGAGTGGCTCTTGCAGCGTGTCTCACTGGCGACGGTTCGAGGTAATGCTTTCTCCATCACAGCGACTGGCAGATGATAGAAAAAATTATTTATAGTTACGTTGTTCTGGAATTGTCATCATTGGTCGACTGAACTTGCTTTGTTTCAATGACTTTTGTTTTGTTATCATTAATTACTTTGTTCAGTATGGAAACAAGTAAAACACACTTCTAGAGAAAAGCAACAACAACATAAATTGCAATATGGGCTCTGGTAAAAAAAATTCTTACTGAGACATTAAGTTTATAAGTCCCTGATGTAATGAATATGCATACACCTGTGTTCCCCCTCACAGGAATATGATTGGCTGGTGTCAGTCATAAATACAGACTTACGTGGAGGTACGATAGAGTCTAAGTCTATGACAACGCCCATTGGACTACGCCATTGGCTATCCTATTGGTCTACACCTATTGCATACATCTATCGACTACGAGTACCAGTCGATTAAGCTTACCTGCGAGATTGTACTACTTGGTTACAGTAGCCAAAACCACTTAGCTACTTCGAACAAATATATCCCTTTCCGGGACATATTAGTCCCAAAAATTCATAAACTGATGTCCTCAAAGACACATGGCCCAGTGAATAAAAGCGTTGGTTGGATCCAGTGACTTTGCCCAAAGAATTGTGAGTTCACTATCTAGCGACAGCAGTAGTGAACAAAAACTTGGAGAGTTGAGTTAAAGTGAGATAACAGACATCCGGAAGTGGTATTGCAAGCGGAACTAGAAATATCTACCCTCGATTTCAGTTCGAAATTCCAATCACCTGAAGAAGGCCTGGGTGTGTGTGTGTGGGAGGGGGTTGCTTACAGCGACCGAAACGTCGTATATATATATATATATATATATATATATATATATATATATATATATATATATATTGTCATCCATAGACAGACTGTTTCGCTGTTTCACAGTGTGATTTGATATCAGTCGGAGATTCTGCCCCTAAGCCATTGGCGTACGGCAGGGATGAATGTGAATTTAGACGTATTTATTTTTTAGACAAACACGCCAGTGACAGTAGAACTCGATCCGTCTTAACGAAGAGTCTTGCATCAGCGGCAATAATAGTCACTGTATACAAACTTACTTTTCTCACCAAAAAGCACAACCGAAACAATTTTTTCAGGAGCATAAATACATACATACATACATATATATATATATATATATATATATATATATATATATATATATATGGAGAGAGAGAGAGAGAGAGAGATAGATAGATAGAGAGAGAAAGAAAGAAAGAGAGAGGATGTTAAATTTAAGAAATATTACTTCAGAAATTTTTAGTTATTGAGGTTTATTTGATTTGGATATTGCATGAATATATATATATATATATATATATATATATATATTGAGAGAGACATATAGACACACACGTTTTGGGTGGCCTGAAGATTGCGTCTTGCATGAAGCAGACTATCGTCTCTAAGTGATCACTGTTATTACTTATTGGGGTTGCCACTGTTATCACAATTATTGATTTTTGGAGACGAAACTAACCTCATTAATTTACCTTTTAAAACTCACGTAACCTAAGTACAATGCATGAAAGGAAAAATAAATTTAATTAGGAGGACTAGTTTTTATCTATTTATACAGTAGTTACTGGAACCGACCTTGAAAATCAGTATTCTGTCGATTCTTATGTGACTACAAACAGCGATCACTGGTGCAAATGGTAAATATGCAAATATCGCTGCCATTACAATGATCATTTCTATGCAAGTAGTTATACGGAAACTAATAAAGACATTGTTTGGGATTAGTTAATATACTTGTTAAATGAGAAGGAAATTATTTGTGAACGCGTGTTCGATAAAATTCGATCCTCAACAATATTCATTAATTTTGAACAGGTCATGCAAAAACAAAGTTTAAGAAAACAAAGGTGAATTGAATGCAAAAACAATAATGGTTTATATACAATTTACATATGTACAAATGCGTTAAATAACTGTTAAATGTTTTGTGTTGATGTATTAAATTTGGTGTGTTGATTTTTAGTACGTTTGAAACCTTTTTGAATGTGTTAATAAGATTTGTTTAAAGAATTAAACAGTTGTTGTTTTATGTAAGTGTTTACGTACAATTGTTGTTTAGTCAATAGAAATTACGTACCCTTAGTTGTGTTCGTACGAAATGTTTTGAGTTATTAATACTTATTTCGTAGTGAGGGAAAATGTCACTTTTGAAGTATAATAATTGAAGTTTGTAAAGTTTTTTGTTTAACAGAGAGAGAAAGATTATGCCAAATGGTTGTTGAGTCAGAGTTTGATTTGCGCGGGAAAATCAAGGTTTTGAATTGCGTGGATTTGTTTAGACGTCTCTCTGGATGCTGGAGTCTGACTAACTAAGCAGGTTGAGCTTCTTCTTTTCATATGTTTTTAGATAGAAAAAATAGGCTCAATAAATTTGAGCGCCAAAGTGATTTTTCACGTGCATTTTAGGCTGTTAACCAATGAGAAACTGAGTTGTTGAAATTAGTGTTCTGATTGGATAACAGGCGTGCGTGGGTATAAAAATGGATTGTTCTGCTTAGTAGGGGTGAAGGATAACGTGGATGATTCCACAACATCAACTGTATTCGGATTTATTCTTGAAATAGTAAAATTAGGTAAGTAATTAGGTAAGTAAAAACCTGTGAAAATTAGGAATTTCTTTACATTTTTCTGACCATATTTAAAACTCAATGCTCAAAAATTGGTAAAAGCTATGAATCTATTTTTTTGTTTTGTTTTTTTAGTTATGACATCAAACTTCAACTTTCATATCGAGGTAATGTTGATTTTCTAAAAAAAAAAAAAGTGAAATATCAACCTTCCCTATTGACTATCTAATATCCATATATCTCAATATAGACATGGTACATAGCGAAATGCCAACATTCAAATATATGCCAACATTATAATCTGTGCCGTGTCGAAAAATAACATTAAATCCAAACGCACAGGAAATGATCTGGGACTTCACCATATATATATACATATTTACTTACTGGTATGTACGAGGTTCAGAGAACAATAACCCTTGATTTCTTTTCAAAGAACAATAATCGTTTTTGTATAATTTTCTTTAAATTACTTGTAAACAAATGAAATTTGAACACACAAGTATTGTTAGTAATGTCTGAATATCTTGCTTTAGGGTTTAATTATGAAAAACATCGTAAACTTCTCGTTTCCATTGATGTGAATATTATATATTCTGTAGTATGAAATAATTGTAAATTTGTTTTCGTGTGAGATGTCAGTGTTTATGGCGGCTTTTGTGATAAGAAAATGGGGTGCGTTGAGAAAAGAAAAAGGATGTGGTGGAAAATAAAGAAATGAATTGAAATAGAATATATAAGGAATGAAAAAAATAGAAAACAATGGAATGAAGGAAGAAAACTCATGAGAGAGACATTGATTAAAAAAAAAGGTATTCTTATTTTGGGGGAAAGAAAAAAGGCGGAAGGGACGGAAGGGAGAAAAAAGGAAGGAAGAAAGAAAGGAAGGAAGAAATGAAGAAAGGAAGAAAGAAAGGAAGGAAGAAATGAAGGAAGGGAGAAAGAAAGGAAGGAAGAAAAAAGGTAGGAAGAAAAGCGGAAGAAAGGAAGGAAGAAAGAAAGAAAGGAAGGAAGAAAAAAGGACGGAAGGAAGAAATGAAGGCAGGAAGAAAAAAGGTAGGAAGAAAAAAGAAAGGAAGAAAAACGGAAGGAAGAAAGAAAGGAAGGAAGAAATGAATGAAGGAAGGAAGAAAGAAAGGAAGGAAGAAAAAAGGTAGGAAGAAAAAAGAAAGGAAGGAAGAAAGAAAAGAAGGAAGAAAAAAGGACGGAAGAAAGAAAGGAAAGAAGAAAGACAGGAAGGAAGAAAAAGGAAGGAAGAAAAAAGGAAGGAAGAAAGAAGGGAAGGAAGAAAAAAGGAAGGAATGAAGGAAGAAAGGAAGGAAGAAAGAAAAGAAGGAAGAAAAAGGTAGGAAGAAAAAAAGGAAGGAAGGAAGGAAGAAAGAAAGGAAGGAAGAAAAAGGAAGGAAGAAGGAAGAAAAAAGGAAGGAAGAAAGAAAGGAATGAAGAACGAAAGGAAGGAAGAAAAAAAGGAAGGAAGAAAAAAAGGAAGGTAGAAAGAAAGGAAGGAAGAAAAAAGGAAAGAAGAAAAAGGAAGGAAGAAAGAAAAAGAATACAGATTAAGAAAATCATAAATTTGACGAGAAAAAAATGATGGACTAAGTTAAAAATGTTTTGATGAATGAAAAAGTAGGAGAGAAAGAAAAGTCGGAAAGGGACTGAGAGAGCGTGAGAAAAATGTCGGAAACAGAGAGAGAAATGCGGACAGTGACAGAGAGTGAGAGAGATAAAAGACAGAGAAAGAGAGAGAGAGAGGGGGAAAGACGGAGACAGAGTGAGAGTGAGAGAGAGAGGAAGAAAGACGGAGCGAGAGTGAGAGAGTAGAAAAGACGGATTGAGAGAGAGGGTAGGAAAACGGAGAGAGAGTGAGAGCGAGAGGAGGAAATACGAGAGAGAGAGTGAGAGAGAGGAAAGACGGAAAGAGTGAGAGAGAGTGATAAATGTCGGAGAGTGAGAAAAACAGATAGAGAGAGGAGAAAAGAGAGAGAGGAAAGGAGAGAGATATGAAAAGAACGAAAGTGAGAGAGAGATAAGGAGAGAGAAGTCGGAAAGAGAGGGAGAGAAAAATCAAAACAGGGAGAGTAAACGTAGGAAATTCGGAGAGAAAAATGAAAGAGGGAGAGAGGAAAATGAAAGAAAGTGAGGGAAAGGAAGTGAGAAAGGAAAGAGAGAACGGTAAGTGAGAGCGAGAAGAGAAGAGAAAGCGAGAGAAAGAAAAGAGAGAGAAAGAAAGAGAGAAAGGAAAGAGAGAGGGAAAGAAAAGAGAGAGCGAAAAGTAATAAATAGAGAGAGAGAGAGAAAAAGAAAGAAGAGAGAGTAAGAAAAGGGACGAAGTTCAATAACTCAATGTTAAACAGGGAAGAGAATTAAAATTAAAAAATATAAAAGGAAAAAGAAAAAGAAAAATAAAGACAAAAGAAATAATTGTTGTCTGAATTTATGAGGAGTTATCAAAGAATAAAAAGGAAAAAAAAAGGTTGCAATTAAATGGCGGATAAGTAAAAGGAAAATCATGAAATGAGCGGGAAAACGAAGAAAAACGGCTAGAAAAGAATCTCTGATATCATCAACACAGAAATTGGAAAGAGAAAAAAAGAAAATATTGAGAGCGAGAGAGAGAAGGACAATCATTAAAATAAAGGAATAATGGAGAGAAAGAAGCAAATAAAGAAAGTACGAAAGAAAAGAAGGAACACCTTAGACAAAATAGTGCTAATTAAATGAAAAATATATAAAATAACTGTACAGAATCAACAAAGTGAGTGAGGGGGAAATAATCTGTTCGATAAAATAATAATGGATAGCATTGAAAGGTCATAATATCTTTATGAGTGATTTTTATAACGAGTATTTAGATATACTGACAACAAAAAAACAAGTAGAAATAAGAGGAACATTAAAAAAAATTCTGGGTCCAATCATTTGCCAAAATCTCGACAAATATTAAGTCTGTTCCATTCCATGAGGTCAAAATTGACCCACAGTTTGTTGTTAAATGGGGCAAACAGAGACTTGTTAATTTTAACACCTCCATAACGAAACTGCTCTCTTAATCATCTGAGAAAACCGTTTCTAACTTCGTCCAAACATGGCTGATGCTAACCTCCAGGAGAGCGACTGAACACACCTCGGTCTAACGTTTTCTGCCGACATGACGTGGAAAGAGTATAGTGAATCTGTTGCTAAGACTGCAGCTAAGAAAGTTGGTTCAGCGTGTCAGACTGGGAATTCTTTTCTCGCTAGAATCTATCATACATATTTATAATTCTACAAATCATCTATGCTTTGAATGTTCCTGCAGCGTGTGGTCTGGTGCTCCTGATATATTTTTGGAAATTCTTGATAAAATCCAAAGAAGAATTTGTAATGTTAATGATCCTGACATTTCGGCGTCAGTCACTTTCTCATTTCCGTAACACGGTTTCCATTCGTCTTGCATGGAGAATTGATCCGATGGAATTTCATCGTTGTTTACTAGCATTTATGAATTTAATCGCAGTAATACATTGGAAAAAAAATGTCTATTCATTTTATAGATGAAATGGCTAGAAGTAACCGTAAGTTCTATGCTAACAGTTTCTTCTCCTGCACTTGTCGCTTGTGGAAATCACTCCTGGCTTCTTGTTTCCCAGTCAACTTTAATCTTCAAAAATCGAAATGCAATATTAATTGTTATCTTCTTTCTGTTTAAGTCTTGTTCTCCTTAATAGCATATTTTTATCTCATTCCTTTACATTTAGGAACACCTTACGACTAATTTGCTTTATTCTCTTGCTTGGGGTGAAATAATTAAAAACAAAAATAAATGATTAAATAAAAATAAATGAAAATAAAATAAAAATTTAAAAGAGACAAAAAAAAAATATTTTTTTTTATTTATTCGAATAAATATTAAAAATAAACAAATATTAAAATTAAATATTAAAATTAATAAATATTCAAAATAAAAAATTAACATGAACAATAAAAAAATGATTTTATTTTTATTTATTTTAATAAATATTAAAAATAAATAAATATGGATATTAAATATTAAAATTAATAAATATTCAAAATAAAAAATTAACATGAACAATAAATAAAATAAATATTTTTATTTTTATTTATTTTAATAAATATCAAAAATAAACAAATATTGAAATTAAATATTAAAATTCATAAATATTCAAAATAATAAATTAACATGAACAATAAAAAAATAAATATTTTTATTTATTTTAATAAATATTAAAAATAAACAAATATTAAAATTGAATATTAAAATTAATAAATATTCAAAATCAAAAATTAACATGAACAATAAATAAAATAAATATTTTTTATTTTTATTTATTTTAGTAAATATTAAAAATAAACAAATATCAAAATTAAATATTAAAATTGAATATTAAAATTAATAAATATTAAAAATAAAAAATGAACATAAACAATAAATAAAAATATTTTTATTTATTTTAAGAAAAATAAAAAATAGACAATAAATAAAAATAGACAATAAATACAAATAAATATTTTTATTATTATTTATTTTAATAATAATAAAATTTGCAAATAAAAGATATAATACAAATAAAAATTAAATACAAATAAGAAAAATAAATACAAAAAAATAAATTTAAAAAAAATAAGCAAACACGTGATTTTTTTCTGAAATCCCTTATCCGGACGAGTGCATTTCAGCGGTTCTGCATATAGACAAGAAATAAATTTAGTCTGCCTCGTGGTTGAAATATACCTTTTTTTTTCTACCTTTTGTATAAGTCGCTCAGTCATACAAGGTAGGATGTCAATCTTCAAGGCGACCAAGACTTACTTAAAAAATAAGTTTCATCACACAATCGTCCTAATATATATATATATATATATATATATATATGTATATATATATATATATGTATATATATATTATTCAGTTGTATCTACCTCCGTACTAAAGATATATTTACTAACGTATTTCTTAACGGATGATAGGGGTCGATGTACAAGCTCTAGTACAAAACCTGTATATCCGAACACAGCTTTTTTCTAGACAACGAATCACGTCGAGATTGAAACGCTAGCTTAAAACAGCCTTCCTCCCACATTTACTGCGTTTGACTTTGTTGCGAAGAAAGCTAAGCTGATAAGATGAAAAATATTCGTTTCAAATCAAATCGGATGCAACGAAAAAATAAATGTAACTAGAAGGGAAAATTAAGACGAGAAAAAAAAAAAAATGAGAAAGCAAACAAAAATGCCAGAGAAAGAAAGAAAAAGAATTCGGAAGAAATGAAAGGTTTTGAAATAATGCAAACAACGCTAAAATAACAAACAAAGCTAAAGAAACCCAGATAATGGAAAATGAGGGAAAAAAAAAAAAGTAAGAAAAATCAACAGGTACTTGCTGAAAAAAAGTCACATTCATAAGGATCAGATCAATATGAAACCGAATTATAACCATGGAAACAGGATTACCTAATTATTTACAACGCCTACATTGCTCTAGTTTTATGAGCATCTTACGGGAGTTCTATTATCTGGGTGTTGTTGCACGTACATTTACTTCAATATCACATTTTTGTGGCTTCCATTTAGAGGAAAGCAAGATCGCAAAAGTGTTTTCGTTTTTTATTGAAAACAACGTCCAATCTCATATAGCGATAAAACAAGCAACGAATTAATTCAATAAATACGTTGCAGGAGAATACAACTGGAGATGTACTGCAGCCGTTGCAGCAGTGATGTTTCATGAGCAAGCTGCCTTAACGGTGCCCAGGTTTGTCTGCATTCAGAGTTTGTTTGTTTTTTCCTTCTTGTATGCTAGTTGTTTCCCAAGGCTATACAAGCCAGTCTCTCTATAGCTGGAAGAGGAGGAAAATGATGTATTCATATTTTTCCCAAGCGCGTCAGTGAACGTATTCAACGCGACTGGAATTCGATCCCTGCACTCCAATTCCTCAATCCGAGACGTTATCCATTACCCCACTGTCCGCACAAACAGCCATCGGTTAAATTGTGGCCTAGGAACACTCACATTGCTCATATCAGTGTCGCAAATGTAAGTAGTGACACAAAGTAGAATGTTTACTGTTGTGGATGGGCGCAGAGCTAGATACATGGAAGCACACACACGTGGATTAGCTCCGTTTGTCAGGCGCTTAATTGTTGGCCTTCAGGCGGTTGGATGATCATTTAAAAAACAATGGCAGTGGATGTTGGGCGTGATGCGTAAGGGCTGCAGTGATCAGATGAACATTCCTACACCGTTTGATAGCATTCTCAAAAAGCAAGTATCAGTGAATTCTATGGTAACAGAGGTAGACTGCACAACGTAACCTGCACAGATCAGTGCAAATCTGGCTCCAGAACAAGTATCAACATAGATCGTTTAGAATTGTGTGGCAAAGAACGTAGAAGTTTGCCTCATCTTTTTACCCTCGAAATATTTTTACATCACTTTCAGAGGAAAAAAAATCAAGAGGTAATATTTACATTCTGTTAAAATCTTAGTTCTCAAACTGAAGAAGATGGAATGTCCTGATTTTATTATAGGAGGCTTCAAAAATTTGTGATCGTTTTTTTTTAAATTCTGTACAATAACCATTTGTATAACTCATAATTTTAAAACCCATCGAAAACGTTTATTCTCACTGAATCCAAATTATCCATACAAATTAACTCAAATGTTTAAGAAATGAACCTCCATTTTATTTAACAAAACATGGATTCATTAAAAAAAATTAACATCAAAATACAAACGTGTGTGTGTGTGTGTGTGTTGAGTGTTTAGAAAGTAATTATTTCACTGCTATGAATTATGAATCAACCAACGAAAACAGAAAGAAAGTTGAATGGAAGAATTATTTTGCAATCTCATTTCAAAGCTTTAATGCGAAACTTTGCAAACAGGGAATTTGGAACGTTGTGCTTTTTTTACTGCAGTTATTAAATCGGGAATGTAAACGGGAAAGAAAAACACAGTTGTTATCAAATACCAGTGCCTAGACCCTATTCAAAGAAGTTTTTTTTCCTGTCTGGTCGGATAGAAAAGACATCGTCAACTATGGAACATAGAAGTACAATCACTGAAAACGTTTATTGCCAGAAAAAAATGATCAGGTAAACAAAGATTTACGTGAAAGGTTTTCTGGTTTGGTAAACAGAAAAAAAAACTTATTTTCAGAATGACAATGCCTTTACAGTAAAACAAAGACAAAAAAATAGTATCGTGAAAATGGTTAGGTGCTTCCATATCCTCTAGATTCACAAGATTTAGTATTTTACAATTTTTAAAATTTGTTTTGGCTCCTAGACCTGCTTCATCAAAATATTCATAAAAAATAAGTTTAAATCAGTTCTTAAAGATATTTTTTACGAAAAACTCATATTTTAATAAGTGGAATTGAATATTTGCTTTCTGGTCTGAATGCAGTAGTTGAAAATAAACGTTATTATATTCTTGAGAAAATGTAGATAAATTTAATTTAACACTATTTACATTATTCGGACTATTGTCTTCATCTTTGTCGCCATGTTTATTACAACGTTTCGGCCATTGTACGCTCCGGCCTGCTTCAGGTGGTTGGAATGTGGAACTGAACCCTTTTTTTCGCTCACTGGTTTTAGTTCCACATGTCATGTTTAATGAATGTCAGTTATCAGTTATCTCCAAGGTCTCCACTGCCATAACCGGGTATTGAACTCGCACTCTTTGGGTCCTGTCTCTGGATCTAACTAACGCCTTTATCCACTGTGTCATGTGTCCCTGAGTACATCTGTGTCTGAATTTCTGGGTATTATAAACGTAATGTCTTCAGAAACTATTTTGTTTACTTTGCAATTTTTGCTTTATCACATCATGTTTTTACCAGAACTCATATTGCATTTTTTGTTGTTATTATCGTTTTTCTCTGGCATTCCTTATTACCGCTTCTCATATTGTATTCATTTCTATGCTTGGATGGCTCAGGAGATTTTTGTGGCCTAGCATATGTAATAAATATGGCGACAAGGATGACGACAATAGTCCGAATAATGTAAATAGTGTACATAATACCTCATCTCAGAAATATAGACAAATTTAATTTAAATTTATTTTTATATACATTTTGATAAAACGTAAAGTATTTCAGAACACTTTATGACACGTGTGTGTGCGTGTGTGTGTGTGTGGTTTTGGGATGAGGAGTTATTGTTTACACTGTTAATATTCGTAGCCTATGAGGACCTCCTTAGTAGGTCTAGCATACAAATAGATACAATATGGGAACTTCTATAAAGAAAGAAACATGACAAGCAGCAGTATTAATCAGCAGGACGGTTAGGTTTAAGTCTTCGAGTTCACTATAGCGAATAGCCTAGTGAATTAAAGTGTTGGTTCGTAAATTGGCTGACATAGTAATTGTGAGTTCAATCCCTGAACCAGTCAGTGTGTACTTAGACTCTGTGTAAACGGACTAGCAGTAACTGCGCAGTTTCAAAAATAAGAACTATATGACATTCCTAGTTAGTTAAGGCAGTGGAAAGAGAAGAGTCTTCTCACTAGATTAAATAGTTCACAATTCCCTTTAGGCTAACCTGATAAAGGAAACAGTCGGTCGAAACGTTGTGATAGTAACAATGGTGAGGACAATATGTCGAATATAAATAGTGTTATAGTTTATTTTGTTTTACGGCATATCAACCTTAATGGGTTATTTAATGACGACAAGATTTTTGGGATAGGTTCGTATGAATAGAATATGGATTCTTTGGTTTCGTTTCGTTTGATATGTCGTAAATCAAAATAAACCAAACTAAACTAAACCAAACAATCCGTATTCTATTCATACGAACCTATGCTACAATCTTGTCAGCATTAAACAACCCATTGAGATTGATATGCCGTAAAACAAAATAAGACAACCTCAATGGGTTATTTAATGCCGACAAGATTTTTATTGATGGTAATATTTATTTAATTATTTTTAATTTATTGCTCGTATTTCTTTTAAAATGTATTACTGGTAATAATGATTTGCTGGTAATAATGTTTTTCTTTCAAAAGTATATTGCTGGTAATAAAACCTATTTTTACAATTTCATAATGTTTTGACCCCATTTTGGGGGTTTAACTATTTTCCCATAGCTGAGACCATAACAGGTGCTATCACACCGGGTCAAAGAGGACCTGGGAACAACAGTAATTGAGAGGTGGATCCACGCTCCTCAAAACCTCCTGATCAGAGACCTTGTTTCCGGATGTAGTTTATCGTCTTACCCAGGACGCGGATGTTGTTTATCGTCTTACCCAGGACGCGGATGTTGTTAATCGTCTTACCCAGGACGCGGATGTTGTTTATCGTCTTACCCAGGACGCGGATGTTGTTTACCGTCTTACCCAGGACGCGGATGTTGTTTATCGTCTTACCCAGGACGCGGATGTTGTTTACCGTCTTACCCAGGACGCGGATGTTGTTTATCGTCTTACCCAGGACGCGGATGTTGTTTACCGTCTTACCCAGGACGCGGATGTTGTTTACCGTCATATCCAACACGGGTCGAGACATTGAACAGAATGATTCAACAGAACTATTGATAAATAATAAAATGCATTAAAATAAATTATGAAGACGAATCAATTTATGTCACAATCTAATGTTTTTGCATATAAGATTGTGTACTTAATGTCATTAATATCAGTATTATGTCTGGATAATTCCGACTACCAGAAGGTTAGGAATACCTATTCTACATGATAATGTATAATATCCTCCATCGTCATCCTTACTCTTCCTATTACTCTCTAATTATTCAGATCTGTTTGTTTTGAATTCTTATTCTGTTTTTTTTTGTTGTTGTTTTAGGTAATCCGATTGTGATTCGCGGTTTGGCAGACATTAATCTTATCTTTGGTTCGTGTCTTCAAGAAGCCTCGTTAAATGCCATTTTCTTGTCAGTATTATCCTGTTATGACATTTTGGTTTAGAATGAGCGAATGTAAAATAACATGTTTTCATAAGGATAGCTAAACATTTTGTACCGGCAGAACGGACTCCCACTTGGTTGCTTATCTGAACACTCCAATCATGACCTTGAAGTAACTGGTTTGGTTTGTTTTATTTTGTTTTGCGGCATATTAAACTCAATGGGTTATTTAATGCCGACAACATTTTTTATTGCTGGTAATATTTTGTTTTGTCAAAAATCTGTTTCTGGTAATATTTTTTCTTTTCTAATAATAATTTGTTTCAAAAAAGTATTGCTGGTAATAGTTAACTATTTTCCCACAGCTAGGACCCTAACAGGTGCTAGCACCCTAGGTCAGGATGGACCTGGGAACACCAGCAATTAACAGGTGGTTCCACTCTCCTCAAAACCTCCTGATCAGAGGTCTTGCTGCTGGATGTAGTTTATCATCTTACCCAGTACGCGGATGTAGTTTAACGTCTTACCCAGGATACCTTGAAGTAATAGATCATTTTCTATTTATCAACGTAATCATCATTTCTTAACAGCATTGCCCCGCTTCATATGGCAGAACACATTCAGAATTAACATTTTGTTCACTAAAACCTTTACTACCGTATGGCTCTCGAGTCTTTGGTGAGCTTTAGTATATATAAAAAAAAGCAAAATCCAGGACACTGGTATCTTGATAAAAATTATGTATCCGAAACCGGAGTTTGCTTTAACCATAGTAGGTTTTTCATTTTATTTTCAACGATGATATTTCAGGAGGTGGGTGATCATAGTATTTTTGTTATTCTCTGCAATGCTTAATACTTTATGACTGGCCTTTCATCTTTATCGTACTTATTTCAGAAAATCCATTCAAATAATTCACCCGCTCCTTGTCTCTACTCCTCACTATGTCAATGACGCTTGAGAGTATAAAACTATCCGTCTCGTTTCCTCATATGCATCCCCAGGCACCAAAGAAAAATAACTCGGAAATCGGTCGGCTGATTGGACTTCAAATTAATTTATTCTCCCGTGACACTAGGATTGGGATGCTCACATAAAAGAGGAAGGTGCTCGATTTTATAACAGTCAAGTGTTTCAGGTTTTATTACTAGCGATAATGTCAGGGAGATATGGTCTCTCGAAGCGTTCAATCATTTGATCGAAAGGGAAGAAAAGAATGAAAACATAAATAAACGAAAACTTTACGTGTCAAGTGACAACAAATCGAGGTTTTCCAGATTCGGATCTGTATTAACGTTCAGTGGAGGGTGAATGGAGCTCCGATCCGCCCTTAGAGAGACTGCCCGTCGAGTATTTCGAAATCTGCCCGTTAGTGTTGTCAGCCACGCAAGAGACGTGTAGAGAGTTAGTAGAAGGAAGAGTTGAAGAGAACGGCTGATCTGTTAGCTCGACAAGGCAATGGTTATTCGAAATGTCACCTACCTACATACCTACCCAGACCAAACAGCTGATGCCTAAAATCGGAAATTTATTAGAAACAGAGTTGGAGAACACATTTCTTATCGCGGCCTTTGATCAATCTTTTGTTGACTTATTAGCAACGTGGAAAGCATTTTCTCGGGAGTCTTCTATGAAGAGTAAGAAGTGCAGTTTCTGAGAATATATGGGAAAGATTATGTTATGGGATCTTACCTGTAACGACAATGAACTCTTTCTGACACTATAAAGACTGCGCCTCTCAAGAGAGACGATAGAACAGAAGTGGAGAAGAATGAAAGTGGAACGAGTCGAGACAAAAGTAGTTCACTCTAAACCAGACTGACAGTCATACTAACACCTTCAACTTCTTGTATTATTATTATTCTGTTTAATATATCTTTGTTATTCCTACACTTGTGTTCGTGTTGTTCCTCCTTGGTCCTAACCTTGGACCATAACAGTGGTGCGAAGATAGTGGACCATAACAGATTACTTAACTCAAGTCTTGAAGAGGTTAATTTAAAAAAAAAAAATTTTTAAGCTTATCACCCCAAGCAAGGCTGGAAGCCACTAGCATGCAAGGGGTTACAGAAGGTTTGGAGGAAGAGCAGATAGGAGTGGTAAAGGAGAGGATGTGGAGAAAGAAAGTGGATCGATCAAGGCAAGGGGGTTACAGAAGATTTGGAGCGAGAGCAGATAGGAATGAAAGGTGAAAGGATGTGGAGAAGGAAAGTGGATAGATCAAGGCAACTGGAGATGTCGATTGACATTACACTTAAATAGTTGGAGATTGTATTTGTCAGGGAAACAGGAATAAGGAAGGGAGTTCCACAGGCGAGATGTGCGAGACATGAAGCTATTGGAGTAGAAGAGACGTCTACATCTACCAGTTTCAACGGTGAAGGGGTGGAAACGGGATGCCAGCCTCGTGGGACGTTTAAATTCATGAGGCCTAGGAACTAGCGAAAGCAGCTCCTCGGAGCAATTACCGTAAAGTATTTGTAAAAAAGACAGAGCGAGGCAACGTCGCGTCTGTGAGAGAGCGACTGCAGACGAGATGACAGATCAGGGCCATACATTGCATATCCGTCTCTGGATCTTATCAAGAACCCTGAAGCAAACAGCAGGGGCTCCAGACCATATATGGCAGCAATACTCCATGCAAGGTCGAATGGTCGATTTATAGATTTGGAGGATCGATTCCGGGGAGAAAAATTTCCTGGCTCGGCACAGGGAGCCAACTTTCCTTGCGGTGGATGATGCAATTGACTCTATGTATTTGTTCCATGTAAGATCAGCGGACAGCGTGAGACCGAGCACCGCAGAGAGGAGCTCTCCAGAAGTTGGTCTTCAGACATATTGCACTAGTCCGGAAGCATCACCTTGGAAGAATTTTCTGCAAAATAGTACTTCGTGGAAAGAAGCAGTTCGATTGGAGCATCCTTCTTACTAATCAAATACAAACGGAATGAAGGTGGTTCACCTCACTACATGTGTAACGGTGACGGTTAACATTAAAAGTGATAATACACAAATGATAATTATTCGAAATACAAATATCGTTAATAAAACAATTTAGTAAGAAAAATCGGTTAATTTGCAGTTTTAGCCCCTCGCTCGGTTTCTAATAAAAAATATCTCGAATAATTACATTGAGGTGCAAATTTACATGCTTAATTCGAAAATAACAAAGAAATCTTGCGAAAATCTACCATTTTGGACATATCGACAAAAAAACTTAGGACTCATTCGCGTCGCGGCTACAGCCCGACAGTCATTACTGGCGTTGTTTACATACGTTTGCCTCGAGTAATTATGCCCCGAAACTTCACTTGTCTTCATTAACGTGCAAACTTTACGCGAAATTTAAAAAGAACATTATTATATATTTTATTATTATTTAACCAAGAATTCGTTATTATTACAGGTTTACTATAAAAAGCTTTACTATAAAAAACAAAACAAAAAGCTTCACTATAAAAACAGCAACACTTGTCGTTGCTTTTCTAAAAAACTTAAACAAATTTACAAAAAAATATGTCCATTACAAGCTTCACTTTCAAAAGTGTCTAAAGACTTCTTTTAGTTTTGCGCAGTAATTGAGATGAGTAAGGTCAGTAAAAAGGTCGTTAACTAAGTAAGCTTCCGCGCATGATTAGCGAAGCAAACACACAAAACTATGTCAGTAATGGCGGAGGGACTCGATTCAAATGAGTCCGAAATTTTATTGTGGATAAGTCCAAAACGGTAGATTTTAGCAAACTTTTTTTGTTATTTTTTAATTAAGCATGCAAATTTACACCTAAGTGGAACTATTCGGGATATTTTTTATTAGAAACTGAGTGCGCGGCTTAAACTTCAAATTACCCGAAAAGTCCTTATAGCATTAATTTTATATGATACTGCACTGAAATAGACAACTACTGAAGAGTACTCGTTAAAGGATGCCACTAATTTATTTTTAAGTTTTCCATTTACGTCGGGGTATTCTTAGCGCTCTTGATATTTTGGCAACCAGCTCTTACTTTTGCAATATGAATTTCTTGGAAGTTCTGTTCTTTTAAGAGCGTCTAAGAATTTCCACATGATGGGATGACACTTGCTGCTGCATAATCCCTATACCATCCTTAGTTCTAGATAAATCAGCATTGACTCTCTGAAAGCAAGACCACATACGTATTTCAATAATACGTATTTCGAATAATTATCAGTTAGTATAATTGTCCTTTCGATTAATTTTCATTCCAACAATTTACAATTCGAATTAATTCATCAACCACAATGCGACGCAGAAGACTTTGAACTCTGTGAAGACTGGAAAAATGAAGAACACCCAGCCCCAGCCCAGACATGTAAAGAATACTTCATTGTTTGTTCTGATCTGCCTCTTGTAAAATGGAGGGCATAGAGGCTGGAGTTAGGTACTTACTGGAATAGTACAAGAACCCGACCATTTTTCCAGCATCATTAGCGATACATTTTATATACTAGTGCTATTTGCAGCCTGGGGTTCACTTAATTCCCAGTAGACGTTGATGGAAAAAGCCTCGTTGAGAGAATTTCCATGAGAAGAAAAAATTCACGCCCTGATCGGTGATGAAGGAAGTTTACTCGTTTTGTTTTTGAGGAACTGAATGTGTCGAGCGAGTATTTCTCCCATGCCTTTTCCCCACATTATGATTTTTTTTAAAAATTAAAGACTAAATCTAAAAAAAAAAAAAGAAAGAAAATGAAAAAAATGAAAAAACAAAGAAATATCTAGAAGAAAAAGAAAACCATATATTTCCTTATATTCATTATTGTTCAAATGAATATTAACAAACGTCTACTTATCAGTTATCGGTAATCTCAACATAGAATTGGTGTGTGAAAACAGACTGCTTCGAATTTATGGCCAAGCCACAAAGCCCGGGACATAAATGCTCTAACAAATTATGTCTCTCGCTGGCAGAATGCGCGGTAACGTCATATGTAACCCCATTGTAAACGCATATAAATGACGAGAAACACTGAATACTGCATTCATATAAATAAATGTTCTTGCATGTTATTCACAAGAGCCAGCTATCCGTGAAATACGTTATTTTTATTGATGGCTTCTACTAGAAGGCAAGTCAATGTCAGTCGCATAAAAACATGAATTTTCCGAGGAATTTGTCGGACACAGAACGGTTATATTTGCCATATACGACCCATGGCAAAACATTATGGAATGGATACACGTTGAGGGTCCACAGATTTAGTTAACTTCGCCGCAAACGAACACACAAAAGAATAATTGTACGATCTGTCATCCATAAAGATATCTCAAACATGAACTGTCTTTAACGATGGCAGGCTGTTCAATTATATATTTGAAAGTATTTTAATTATTGGGATTTTTACAGATGAAGTAGAGGAAAGAGTAATTGGTGTTTCCGTAATGTGGCCAATAATAGGAAGCTTTAAAAAATCCCATAAAATTCATGAAACAGTAGCAATGGCGGCTCGTGGCTAAAATTAGTGCGGCTGCTACTTCAGAAAAATATTAGCCAATTTTAACATTGTGTAAAATGAAACAAACACATAAAAATAAAATTTATAGATAAACTTGTGAAAATCCTAAACGAAAATCATTTTTTACTTATAAATTATTACAGTTCAAGCTTGCACCATTCATTTAAAAATGAAATCCATTTTTCTTGTTTTACTTTGAGCAAAAAGATTAATAATTTTCTCCTTGATCCCTGGATAATAGTTGACGAAATTTTTCTGCGTTGAAAGCAGTGCAAGTGCGTTTAGTCTCTCACGATTCATAGTACTCTTTAGAAAAGTTGTTATTCTTTTCATTGTTGAAAAGTACAGGGTGCGAGTGCTATGTGAGGACATATTGTTTTAAGTTCACTACACAGTGAAATCATTTATAATATTTTCTTTTTTATTTCAGATAACCCAGTCAGAGGAAGATGTTAACCCAAGAAATGAAAAGACATGCAGTCATTGTTGCTTTAGCTGCAAAACATAGTGATTTAAAAATCAGTAACTTTTTACATGTTGCCAGATCATTTGTTCATAATGTTCGGTTGGAGCTAGAAGGATGTGATGGCAATGATTTCTCCGGTAGCAAAAAAGAAAAAAAAGCAATCACAGCGCTTTGACACCGTCAGAACCCCAGAATTAATACGGAATGTTCAAAATATCATCGATGAGAACCCGGGAAGATCAATGAGGTCCAACGCCAAAGAACTCCAGAGTGGACTATCAGAACTGTGATACATCATGACATTCGATATAAGTCATATGGAATGAGGAAAGGCCAATTTATATCGGTGAAGACACAGGAAACCCGTATCATGCGATCAAAACGGTTGCTGAACAAAATGAAAAATTCTCACGAACATAGCATGCTTTGGTTTTTCTCTGACGAACGAAAACTTTGACGAAGATCAGAAAAGAAAGAGACGGAATGATAGGTGGCTATGTGAATCTACTTCTGAAGTACCCAGGGTGATGCACATAAAATATCCGGCTACTATGATGGTTTTGGAAATTGTGAGCAGTGAAGGTCATGCCATGCCACCTTACATCTTCCCACAAGGTCTTAGGGTCAATGCTGCTGGATAATTTAATGATCTTAAAACGGTTGTTAAGCCCTGGATAAATAAAATATTCAATGGAAGGCCATATATCTTTCAACAAGACACCTTCTCACAAAGACATTGTAATCCAGGATTAGTTCTCAGAGAACTTTTACGATCATGTGACCCCCCAACATGTGCCCCCCTAACTGGTCAGATTTAAAGCCTATGGACTATTACGTGTGGAGCATCGTTGAAAGGGAAACTAATCGACATCCTCATTGTACCATAGCTGCACTGAAGGCCGCCATTGTCCAGGTCATGTCCGAAATGAATAGGGACCACTTAATTGCAGCTTGTGGACGGTTTCGAGCCCGAATAGAAGCAGTTATTGAAGCCAAAGGTGGTTTAATAGAATACTTAGAAGTAACACGAAGGATATGTGTGTCAATTCGAATTAAATATATACATTGTTTGCTAAGATATTGCTGTTTATTTAACATACTAAAAATGTCCTCAAATAGAACTCGCACCCTGTAGTGTCCTGGCTTTAGTTGCAAATTTCCAAGAATTCAGTTCACGGTGCGTATATTAAAATTCCACCTTGTAGAGGATGGACGTGTAATACTGGCTGCATTTCACATTATTAAATTAAGTTGGTGTGCATAACAGTGAATGAGATTTGCACTACTATAAACCGCTTTTATTTTTGTTTGAACGCCTCCTTCTTTGACTTTCAGGACAGTTGCACCATCAAATATCTGAGCTATCAGTTTTTGTCCATTTCCTTAAAGAATTATGTCTAATTATTCTAGAATACGATTTCCTCAGCAGTTTGATATTCTGGAATAAAGAATCCTCAAACACACTCAAATATCTCTTCATTCATCATGATCTGTAGAACTGTTATAGTCCAGGTTAGAACCAAGGAAGAACAACACGAACACAAGAGTAGAAATAACGAAGATATATTACACGGAATAATAATAATACAAGATGTGGAAGGTGATAGTAAGACTGTCAGTCTGGTTTGGAGTGAACTACTATCGGCTCGACTCGATTCGTCCCTCTCTCTTGAGAGGCATAGTATACAGAGTGTTAGGAAGAGTTCATTCTATAGTTATAGGTAAGGACCCATAACAAAAACAATGACCATTTGAGTGTGTCCCGAATCATCTGTTGTCATCATCCATGTCGTCTACAAACGAAGCTTCCCTAATTTCTGTCCTTATCGTTTGGTATATTTGTAACAGGCAGTCAATAACCCATTCGGAATGGTCTTAGAAACAACTTTGAAAATCGTACTGGTTTCTAAATGATTCTTAAAATATGGATCTAATTTAGATGCAAAATACGCCTAAATACCCCTGGATTTACTGAATCATTTTTCCATTATGTTCACGTAAGGGTGTTTCAAAGTATCCATAAAATAAAATAGTCTATTTTGGATAAAATTATTCTAGAATAGATTTTGATATTCTGGAATAAAGAATCCTCAAAAACAATCAAATATTTCTTCATTCAACACGTACCATAGAACAACGACCATTTGAGTGTGTTCCGAATCATCTGTTGTCATAATCCATGTCAGATACAAACGAAGCTTCCCTAATTTCTGTCCTTATCTCCTGGTATATTTGTAGCAGGAAGTCAATATCCAATTCGGAATGGTCTTAGAAACACCTTTGAAAATCGTACTGGTTTCTAAATGATTCTTAAAATAGGGATCTAATTTTGATGCACAATTTATTAATCCTCTAAATAACCCTAGATTTACTGAATCATCTTTTTCATCATGTCTGCGTAGAGGAGTTTCAAAGTTTCCACAAACTAAATGCAGTCTGTTATTTTGAATAACATTTCACAGTTCTTTGTAACCCTCATGTTATGCTCATTGGTTAAAAGTCTGTATGCCTCAATAAGTTTCTCCTTAAAATATTTCCTATTCCTAAAAGTGAAAGTGAAACCACATTTTCAATATGCTTCTTTGACTCCATGTGTTTCATGTATTTTTCTGTCATTTTGTTTATATTTCTAAAACCGTCTTTTGTCCAATGATACATCAAATCCAAACAGCAAACATTAGAAGCAAAACAACATATTTTTTTACGTTGCAGCCACAGAATCATTTTTTTCCATTGGTAACATTCAGAATTAAAACCACGAATATACCTGGTATTGTTGCTTGTTCCTGGCTGAGATATTTGAATAAAAGGTGTTGAACGGCCTCTTTTCTTAACTCTAACTTTGTCATGGAGAGATAACTGTGAGAACCTAAGCAGTTGAATGTCACTTACTGTAGGAGAACATATTTCTTGGGGATTCAAAGAGCTCATGGTTAAATTATTAAAATTTTATATACAACGAGCCAAAAAAAGAACAATGAATTAGAACAGCTGGAAGCATTATAGCCATCTACAGTTTATCCCATTCAAGATAACGTGAAATATTTTTTTAAGCACGACATACGCTGAGTCAAAAATAAACATTACCTTACAGTCGGAGAAGATGGCCGTCACTTGGTGAGCGACAGTGCGATCGCTAACCAGCGTTCAGAATTTTTCCTCAGACATGTGCGCATGCGCACAAAAGACGAACACAGCATTTCTGGAACTGTGAAACACGCAGTTCCATACAAGGAGTTTCGTAATTTTTTCATGAACGAGGCGATGGCTACTGGCATTAAACTTAAGGATTATATCATGTACAAGTGTGAAGAAAGATTTAAAGAAAATAAAAGACTAATTATATTGAATGTTATCAATAATATCGAGGAAGAATTTGGGGTGCTGCGATTCTTTACTAACTATAGATGAGTCACCACTGAACACATACCATAAGGTAAGACTGACATGTAGTTTACGATATTTATTGTTGAAATCTCCCGTATATTAATAGTACGTATATCTTTGTGAATCATTTCATTCGTTCTCTAAATATTAAGAGACTATATATATATAATATATGTATGTACTTTAAGATCAGTTGAATCCTCTACCTTATATATATATATATATATAAACGTGTGTGTGTATTTTGAACAATACAAAATATTGAAAAATTAAAATTTTCAGACACACTAAGTTGTATAGTAATATATATTTTTTTATTTCAATCAGGTTCCTCTAGTAGGTATTGCCAGCAGCATGGCTCACGCCGGATGAAAAAATGCCTGCCTGTTAGTAGCAGTGAACTACAGGAATGAATGACTTTCTGAAGAAAATGAACTTTATGTTTAGTTTTCATTTGTTTTGTTGTTATCGTTAATTTTGGTTAGTCCTTGCGTTGGTCAAACGGCCTCTAAAGTTGTTTTTAAGATAAAAGCTGTGAAGATACATGCGACTCAGAATTTCTTTGGTCATTTTGACAGTTTTAGTGCTTGCTGGAAAGGGGATGTGTGTGTGTGTGTGTGTGTGTGTGTGTGTGTGTGTGTGTGTTAAGTGTATGTTACCAATTGTTCTTTGGGAATGTGTATGATGTGTGTAAGAGTATATATTAGTATGGGTGTGTGTATAATTGTGAGACCTCAACATCTTCGCAAGCATCTCTGTCTTGTGTGGGTGACAAATGTGGGTAGGGCTTGATTTCTGGGGTCATATATCAATTCTATTTATGTTGTTAAATTTGTAATTAAGCCCTTCTGGACGAAGTGTTTTGGGGCGCAAAATCCATTTACCTTCATGTTCCTCTAGAATATTTTAATGTTATCTTTTCTGTTTATTTCTATTTTTTTCAATTATAGTGAATTTGACATGGCTTTTAAAATCATGTTTTTCTAAGCGGAAATGTTGTTCTATAGGTAATAATCTTTTGTGGGGAGCCTATTTGATCCGATTCCGATAATAATTATAATTTCCTTAGGGTTCTTAGGTCTGCGATATGCTAGGATGTCGGGTTTCTGCTCTGAACTTTTCTATTCTCTCAATTATAGTGAATTTGGCATGTGTTTTAAAATCGTGTTTTTGTAAGCGGAAATGTTGTTCTACAGGTAATAATATTTAATCGGGAGTCGACTTAATTCGATTTCGATAATTATTAATTCTGTAGTGAAAGGGCTATTCAGATTTTCCTACATATTGTTTTTGGCATAGTGTGCATTCTAGGAGGTAAATTACGTTATGACTTCTACATTTAGAGACTTGGTAGATTTTGAAAGTAGATTTAATGACTGAGATAGTGAATGAATTCTTGGATCTAATGTGGTTGCAACATAAGCTTCCGGTGTTGTTACATGGTTGGGAAAATCCTGTTGTTTTTGTTGTTGGTTTATTACAGATTACCTTGTCCCCTGAAATGTGGTTACTACCTATGATTTCTTTTAGGTTCTTAGATCTACGACATGATAGAAGACCGGGTTCCTCAAACAATTTTTTAGGTCTGGTTTGAGATGGTGTATTTCCCAGCGACTTTTGATTATTTGGGATAGTGGAGGCAGAGTGGGGTTGAAAGTGGTTACTAGAGGGATACGTCTGGGTTTATTTTTAATCTTGTACATTAGGGTGTCTTCTCTAGGTGTGGAAATTGCTTTATTTATTTGTTCCCTGATTAGGTGTTGTTTATAGCCACGTGTTGTGAATTGATGCTCCAGATTTTCAATGTGTTTATTTAGTTCTTCATTGTTGGAACATATCCTTTTGATTCTAAGTGCTTGGGAATAGGGAAGGTTCTCTTTGAGATGTTTAGGGAGGGAAGACTTAAAGTGTAGATAGTTGTGGTTAAATAAATATTAAGGCATGTGGAAATCATCAAGGACAAATTGAAAATTGATCAATCTATATTTATTATTATATTGCTGACGCATATGGTCCGCTGTTCCTGCTGTATATATAGAGTCTTGATAAATCCAAAAAAGAATCAGTAATATTATTGGTCCTTGTCTGGCGTTTCGGCTTTAGTCACATTCTTACCGTCGTAATGTACAAGGTGTTCCAAAAGTCACGCGACACTTGGCAGAAAACGTACATTTCTTAATACTATATTGTCACATACAGAACATGATTCCATTTGGTAAATAAATATAAAATTTACAAGGTTATCAATGGTAATGCGACTTTTGGAACACCTTGTAGCTTCTCTGTGTCTTTTCTATAAATAATTTCATGGTAATTGTTCGGACGACCATCCACATTATAATAATTAAATTTTATTCCATGTGCAGACCAGTAGACGAAATAAGTACTGTTTAAAATAAAACGGAGTGTCTACACAAATACGAGCATCCATTAAAAACAACGTTTGAAGTAATTAAAATGACAGATTGAAAAATAAATCCATTAAATAATTAAAATGACAGATAGAAAAATAAATTCATTAAATAATTAAAATGACAGATTGAAAAATAAATCCATTAAATAATTAAAATGACAGATTGAAAAATAAATCCATTAAATAATTAAAATGACAGATTGAAAAATAAATCCATTAAATAATTAAAATGACATATTGAAAAATAAATCCATTAAATAATTAAAATGACAGATTGAAAAATAAATTCATTAAATAATTAAAATGACAGATAGAAAAATAAATTCATTAAATAATTAAAATGACAGATAGAAAAATAAATTCATTAAATAATTAAAATGACAGATTGAAAAATAAATCCATTAAATAATTAAAATGACAGATAGAAAAATAAATTCATTAAATAATTAAAATGACAGATAGAAAAATAAATTCATTAAATAATTAAAATGACAGATTGAAAAATAAATCCATTAAATAATTAAAATGACAGATTGAAAAATAAATCCATTAAATAATTAAAATGACAGATTGAAAAATAAATCCATTAAATAATTAAAATGACAGATTGAAAAATAAATCTATTATAGCTTTAGAAAACTAACGTAGAAATATTTCAGAGGCTTTCGTATGGCTTTTTATAAAAAAAAAAGACACACGAAAACAGGAATATCAAATGGTATGTTCCAGTAATAAGTAACATAGAATAAAATCTTCCCACCGCCATACTGTAGCTTCCCTTTGCCTTTTCTGTAAATACTTTTATGGTAGTTGTTCGGATGAACGCTTAGCTATGGTACCAAGACTTTATGAATTTATGACATAGCTAGATGGGACCGTAAGTTCTCTGATAACATTTTTTTCGCTTGATCTTCCGGCTTCTTGCTTCCCAGCTAACTTTGAGCTTCAGAAATATAAACGCCATATTAATCGTTATCTACTGTCTTCTTGATTACTCATCTTCTATTTTTCTCGCTCC
Source organism: Acanthosepion esculentum (assembly GCA_964036315.1). NCBI lineage: Eukaryota > Metazoa > Mollusca > Cephalopoda > Sepiida > Sepiidae > Acanthosepion > Acanthosepion esculentum. Next base: position 35,143,305 of record OZ038512.1, read on the forward strand.
TTAATAATGTTTCGTTTTTTTTGGGGGGGGGTCACACTCAGTAACTGCTTGTGTCTCAGTGGCTCTAGTATCTTGTATGGGGTGAAATGATTTTCTTCTTAAAAAATAGGCAGCACCAACCTTACTTCATGCAAAATTAATCATGGTCTTGCTTCAACAAAAAAAAAGCTATGTATGTATATATGTATGTATGTATGTATGAATGTATGTATGTATGTATGTATTGAGCTTTGTATCGAATAACGTTAGAAACAAAGAAAAGAGTACCGAACTGTTACATGATACGTTTATATACAGACTTGTACTGATATATATATATATGTATATACAAATTTATACATATATTTTTACATCTATGTATAAATATATTTATACATATATTGTCTGATTGTACCTAGACTATATGAATTTAAGCGCAGAATTAGATAGGTAACAAGGTCTCAGCAATTTACAGTTGAATTGGTTAGATGCAAAGTTATATGCTAACAATTCCTTTTCTCGTACTTCTCACTTGTGGAACGCTCTTCCGGTTCTACGATTTGCAACCAAGTTTGATCTTCAAAGACTGCAATGTCAATCGTTATCTACTGTCTTCTTGATTACTCTTCTATCGTTCACCCTCCTTAATAATGTTTTTTTTTTCTTCTTCTTATTTCCTTCACACTCGGTAACAACTTGTGTCTTAGATGATCTACTGCCTTACATGGGGTGAGATGATTATCAAAATGCATATATATATTTTTTTCGGTATTTAAAAAAGCATGGTTTGTTCTTTATACTTCTATGCTATTTAGCAAAAATATGCTTATCAAATAAAGTCTCCATAAGTTTTTTAAAAAAAAAGATTTATAAAATAAAAATGTGAAAGGCACCTAGCAATTTCTAGTTGTTATTCAAACTCATATTGCTTGCGACGACCATAATTGTTTGAGTCGAGCTGCTTATATTCTGAGACATGAAATATTTCGTATCACTACGACAAGATAAAATGAGGCGTCGTACTTGATAACAGGCCGCCATCTCTGTACTAAATGGACTATTACTGAACAACTTAATTTACAGCATTAGGTTGGAAATAACTGGAAAAGTGGTTTCTCATTCTATCTCATTATCATGAACATGACAAGATATATTTATCAACATATCTAGAGATGAGAAATCTATCCGCCCATTTTTCAAAGATTGGGAAAGATGAACACTAAAACGTTCAAGAGAAATTTGAAGTTTGCTGATTGTCGTATAAATTCTGATACCCGTCTATACATCATATATATATATATATATATATATATATATATATATATATATATATATATATATATATATATATCTATATATATATATATAAATAAATATATATATATATATATATATATCTATATATATATAAATAAATATATATATATATATATATATATATATATATATATATATATATATATATGAAAGAATAGTCTTAAAGTGTGATATATTTATGGGATAAAGTGCTCAATATCAGAGATAGAGCGTGTGTAAAAATAAAAGTGAACATAGAAGTCAACACATAGAGTAATGAAACAGAATGTCGCCTCTAAGTGTTGACTTCTATGCTCACTTATATATATATATATATATATATATATTATAATTTTTAAAAAAATATGATTCCTTCGCTACGTAAGAGTTCTCGTTTCAAAAGCGAGAACCGAGACCCTTAATATAATTTTTGAAATTAAGTTGAATTAAGGTGTCTGGTCTCGCTTCCTCGTCAAGCGAGAATTTGGAATTAAGCTCTACTTCTGTATGGAACACTGTATTTTAAAAATAAAAGCAAAAATACGAAGGAACTCCGGATTATTTACCTAATGTGTTCTTTCCTATTTTTCTGCATACCTGCACACACACACACACACACACACATATATATATATATATATATATATATATATATATATATATATATATATATATATATATATATGTGTGTGGATATTTTAAAAAATGTGATTCGATCAAGACACCGAAATTACTACTATCTTTCCAAACTGGTCCGTAGTATTTAAGTTTAATTCCAATGTTAACCCTCGAACACTAACCATCAATTAAAGTTACACCACTACTAACCATGGGTATATCATACCCGATTTTGAATATATCAACAACAACAAAATTAAATATAAATCTTTATTTGAAATAGTTTACATGCAGGCACTTTGTACTTTGAGTTAACATTAATAGGAAGAGGTTTTTGTTCCTGTGAAACCTCGTCAAAAATCGTAGAGCGGACTTGACTAAACGTCACGAACGCCAGTCACTTGATACAAACGGTCACGAGTCCTAAGCATAAAAGCCTGCAATTATCATCCATATTTAATAAATAATGAATAACCCGTTAGTATTAGGTTGGTGCAAAAATAATGTCGTTTTTTGACGTTCAACTTCATGTGAGAAAACGACATTAATTTTGCACCAATCTAATACTATACCGTATCTCTATTTTTGTTTTCCGAGTATTAATGAAAACCAGCACGTTATCTTCACAGACACCAATCCCAGCCACGTAATACAGACGGATACTTACGTTACATATATTATATATTATGTTATTATAAATTAATTGATTTAAAATATGGTATCTTCGCTGTACAGGAATTACCATGTTTCCAAACACGAAGCTAGAAACTTCAAATTTAATTATATAATTAAATTTAAAGCATTAGTGCTGTTTCATTTTGAAATAACTTAATTTTAAATTTACTGACTTTTAACGCACATGCAATTCATAATTTTTTGTTTCCAAGGATACAGAGAAATCCAATCATTTAGACAGGTGTTGTACCGTATTCATTTTTATTAACTATTATTGTATCATTTACTTACACTTTTACTTTTACTTATATTTATTTATATATTATATTCATATATATTTATTTATGTATTATATATAATTATTATATTTATATATATTTATTTATATATTATATTATATATTTATTTATATATTGTATCATATATATTTATTTATATATTGTATTATACATATATATTTATATATTGTATTATATTATATCTATTTACTTACATATTATATTATGTATCTAGTAGGCTCAGTAGATAAAGAGTGAAATAATCCCAAATGCTACTCACTGACCTTTCTCACTCAAAGATGTTAACACGAACAAACTAAGATATCTGCAAGTACGATTTTATAATACACGGTAAAAGCAGCGTCTCAAAGAAAAATCGACAATCATATCGTATCTTCACGTGTCCTCGCAAACATACAGTCGATACGCTGTAGCAATTTCTCCAACGTCACTCAACAATTATAAAAATGGAAGCTTCTATTAAAATTTTGTGAGCCAACATCATCCACGCGGAGTAAAGTACCGAGTCCTTCCAAAGGCAATAATTTCAACGTGAGCATTGGAATACAACAACATTTTAACACCCACCGCTGATACCTCTCTTTTTTTAATATCGACATATCTTCCAAGTCGTGTTACAAATCTAACACACAAGAGAATAATATAGCACCCTGATAACAACGTACTTCAGAAAAGAACATTTCGTCGACATGTTTAAACACACATCGCAGCAACACTGTTGGACTCATTCTTTTCAGCCTACAAGGGACAAAAAAAAAACATAAACTTTACTGGAAGAATAAAATGATCCCCCATCAAGAGGGGAGTATTGTGGAGTTACCCCGCTTACTTACTTTAAAAAAAGCGTCGCTAGTGGACGCTCCTTCAGTAAATTAATCTCTCGTATACATTATACTTTGAAAACTCTACATTATATATCAGGCAAAAAGATTTCAGGCTAAAATTTATTGATGAAACATCTAATATATCCGAGCACCTTATGCATATTTCCCTTATACTAAGAGTTTTTGTTCCTGAGAAACCTCCTCATGCATACATATATATATATGTAGACACCATAAACATATATATATATATATATATATATATATATATATATATATATATATATATATATATATATATATATTATATACACACATATATATACATATACATACATATATACATATATATACATATATACATACATATATATGCAGAGATAGACATACATATATATGCATATATACATGCATAGACATACATATATATACATATATATATACATATATACATATATATACATATGTATACATATATACACACATATATATACATACAAACATGTATATATACATACATATATATATACATATATACATATACACACATATATACATATACATACATGCATATATATATACATACATGTATATATATACATACATATATATATACATATATACATACATATATATACATATGTATACATATATACACACATATATATACATACAAACATGTATATATACATACATATATATATATACATATATACATATACACACATATATACATATACATACATGCATATATATATACATACATGTATATATATACATACATATATATATGCATAAATATATATATATATACAAATATATATATATACATATATATATATACATACATACATACATATATATACAAACATATGTATATACCTACATATATATTCATATATATATACATATATATATATATATACATTTCATTAAAAACGACTGACAAGGTGCTTTTATTTAGTTTTTTATATAATTTCTCGTGCGATCTAATAAATTAAATAAAAGCACCTTGTCAGTCGTTTTTAATGAAATATGTATGAAAGAAGGATTGCTGCCTAAATACACACACACACACACACACATATATATATATATATATATATATATATATATATATATATATATATATATCCATATCTATATATATAAAAGGGAGTAATATTCTCTGTCATCCATTCTGTTTCCCTATTTCACCCAGGGACTGTAAGAATTAGGCTCAACGTGGACAAAAACGCGCACGCCAGAAACTTTCTTTTCACTAAATTCTATGCAACACATTTTCAGGATCTAATTTTATACAACTTCACATAGTCAAACAATTCAATAGTTTAAATGTTTTCTCCATTCAAGTTCAACGTTCTGTAACACACAACAACATTATGTTCTCTATGAAAACAATTGTTTTGTTAAAACATACTACCGTTTGTTTATATATAAAGATACCCAATGTTGATTACCCAGACTCATATTCCGAGTCCGCCATATTTGTTGTGGGATAAATATGCTAGAAGATGTGTTTTCTAACGAAACACTCGAGCATCGTACGCGCGCACACACAGACATATCACATCATATATATATATATATATATATATATATATATATTATATATATATATATATATATATATATATATATATATATATATATATATATTCAGGAATCGGAGAGCCGAGTTCGAATTCCAGTCGAATCTATTACATTCACTTACGTGCTAACACCCTTGGGAAAGGTGTGAATCCTTTCTTCTCCCTCCAACTATGGGTAAATAGCAGGACAGACTGGGTTCTATAGCCTTGGATGGCAACTGGTCTAGGAGAAGGACAACTCTGAATTCAAAACCTGCGGAGTGTCGTTTGGGGACCTTGTGGCATTCCAGGTCTCTGAATTCGTCCCTCCAAAAAGTGTGGATGGCCCTACACAAAGCCTTCACCACTATAATCAAATCCTGTGTGGGTGTCGGCCTTTCAGTTTCTGGGAACTGATCTGTCTGACCCTCATACGTCGAGTTCGACGGGAGAGTCCATCATATATATATATATATATATATATATATATATATATATATATATATATATATATATATATATTTTAAAGAAAAACAGACAACTTTAAGGCTCCAATATATTTCACCATAGCCCTTTTAAAGAATACTGGATCCTCAGACTACTCTTCTGAAAGGTGAAAAGAAAAATGAAATGAAAATTTACACTTTTGGCGGGTATTAGTAAGTTTATGTAATTTAACAGTGCACTGAGGAGTGGTGTGATAGACATGATCGAGTTTAGTGAGGGTTTATTTTAATATTTCTAACTTAGTATTAGGGAAGGAGGGACCAGACATTGACTTATTTAATCGGTTAACTTAACGGAAGTGAAATATTGAATGGGAAGGGTGAGAAGAGAGAAAAAATAAAAAGGAAAAAAAAAGGAAAAGAAAGGAAAAACAATAAAAAGGAAAAAAAGAGGAAAAAAAATAAAAAGGAAAATATATATATATATGCCAGCCCTAAAGCTGAAATTCTTTTTGAAAAGACCTTATTTCTAAAAGGTTAAATTTAATAAAGAGTTTTCATAAACTATTGTACGCATAATGCCCATGCGACTGAATTATTTTATTTCGAAACGGCAAAATCTCATTTCCAGCCACGCAATTTTTTCGTTGTTTTACTTTTACACAAAAGAAGGTTTCAAAATGATAATAAAATAGTTCACCATTGAAAACTACAAGAAAGTCTGAAGGAAATTGGCTAAAAAAGTGAAAACCGGGCCTTGACATTTCAACGAATATCTCACATAATTTTTTCGCGCATGCTGGCTGTGAGAGCAGGATACAGCTTACGTTGTATGATACAGGAGGATGAAATAAGTGTTAACAACGAGTAGCAACAAGTTAGAAGGTCAGCAACCAAATGATAATCATGGTTTCCTGCCAAGGGACACTCGTTTCTCCTCAGATAGAACCCTCTGCAAGAAAGGTCAACGATCTCAGTAGAGATACACCTGGGAGTAGGTAGAAATAATAATTTGATATACGCCTACACAGTTATTGCTGAATAGTTGACTTCATATCTGAAGTATGCATATATATATATATATATATATGTGTGTGTGTGTGTGTGTGTGTGTGTGTGTGTGTGTGTGTGTGTGAGCGTGAGCGTGAGCGTGAGCGTGAGCGAGCGAGCGAGCGGCGCTATATTGAGTTTGATTTGCTATCTCTTCGTCACCGAGGCCCGTTGGAACAGTTGGTAAGATGTTCGCTTGACAACCTAACTGTCAGGGTTTCAATATTCGGTAGTGGATGCGCACTGCTGATGAGTCCGAAATATAGGACGAAACGGCTGTCCAGTGCATTCTGTTGAGGTTTCAGACTCGATGAATTACTGAAATATATATATATATATATTTATATATATATAAAAGTGAACATTGAAGTCAACACTGAGAGGCGACATTCTGGCCTGACGATTGCATCTAGCATGAAACAGACTATCGCCTCTAAGTGTTCACTTCTATGTTTATATTTACACCCGCTCTATCTCTGTTATTGAGCACTTTATCCCATAAATATAGCACATCTCTTAAGACTATATATATATATATATATATGGTGTACCCAAAAATTTGACATCAATTGGTAATTAAATAATTTGGGGCAATTCTTGTTGAAATAATCTAAACTTTTCAGAGAATATATGGAAACAAATCAAAATTTTATATTTAATGAAATAGGTCAGTACATGCTTATCTCAATGAGAATCTGACAGGGAGATGAATCAGGCGTGCTGGAGATGAGGACAGTTTTCTGATTAAATGTCCACCGCGGTCACCGGACCTGTCCACGTGTGATTAACTAGACGGAGCTATATATATATATATATATATATATATATATATATATGTGTGTGTGTGTGTACGCTAAGTGTTTCTTCTGTCGCACTTCTCGCTTGTTGAACTCTCTTCCGGCCTTGTGATTTCCAGTTCACTTTTAATTTCAAAAATTTAAATGCCATGTCGTTCGTTATCTTTTGTCTAAATTCTTGTTCTTTTATTGCACTCTCTCCTTAAAAATGGTTTCTCTTTCTCTTATTCTTTACATGCACAAGCCATGGCCACTGATGGAATCGCTGTGGTATGTTGAGATGACCCCAGTTTACATACTTTTCTTTCAATCACTATTATTAACAACGGAAGTGAATGAGAACGTAATAACTTGATGTGTTTACGCGATAGAGTTCAAGGTCAGTCTGTGTCACGAAGTTTCCTTCTTTGTCTTTTGGCTCCGTTACTATAGCAAGTATCCCAATACGTTTTGATCAGAGCTCGTACATTCACACACACTAGAATTTGATAGTCCTTGTACTTAAATCCAGTTCTTGGAGATCGATCTTGCGTGAAATATCACTGCATTGTCCTAAATGTGGGTAGTTCAATGGGGTGACGGACTTTTGCGTCCCTGGATAATTGCGTATCTCTGATAATTTTTGGAAGTTACCATACTTTTTCTTAAGAGTTGCTAATTGAAAACCAACTTTTAATTATTCTAAACAAGCAAAAAGTTAGTTACCTTAAATTTTGAAAGAAAAAAAATTAGAGTTGTTTAATATGGAGACTTTCACACGCATACCTTTAATTACTCTAAACAAGTAGAAAGGCAGTTGCCATGAATAAAAAAGAGAGAAAATTCTTTTTTAAAACAAGAAAAATTAAGGTAGCAGTTCCAGTTCTCTCCAGCAGTACGTACCACAAACATCTAAAAGTTTCTGAATTTTATAGATTATATTTTTATTTGGAACCCATGGCTAAGTTCTGAAAATCATACACTGGTGGAAAAATATTTGTAGACGAGGAACATTACAGCTACAACTATCATATGAAAAACGCAGATGGATCTAAAACATACAGGCGATGTGTAGAACGATCTTGCAAACCAAGAATTCATACTCTGTCTATATTTCTGAGATGTGGTATTATGTACATTATTCGGACTATTGTCCTCATCTTTATCGCCATATTTATTACATTTCAGCCGTTGTACGATCCGGCCTTCTTCAGGTGGTTGGAATGTCGAACTGAACCCTTTATTTCGCCCACTGGAGTAGACTATTCTTGTTCCACGGGTCATGTTTAATAGCTGTCAGTTATCAGTTATCTCCTGTTAATTTTCCCTCTGAAAGTTCTCCACTGCCTTAACCGGGTATTGAACTCACACTCTTTGGGTCCTGTCACTGGTTCGACATTCCAACCACCTGAAGAAGGTCGGAGCGTACAACGGCCGAAACGTTGTAATAAATATGGCGACAAAGATGAGGACAATAGTCCGAATAATGTAAATAATGAAGAATTCATACTGTGAATGATTCAGTCACGAAACACCATAATGAACATAATGAATTTTAAACTAAAATATGAATTTTTTTAAACATTTATTCTTTTTAAAAAAAAGTATGATTACTAGCAATGCTTTTTTCTAAATGTATAGAAATTGCCTTTAAAAGCTTCAAAAATTATCAGAGGTACGCAATTATCCAAGAATGCATTTGTCTAGGGACGCAAATGTCCAGGTAAGCAATTGTCTGGTACGCAATTTTACGGTACACAAATTTTCAATACGCAACTGCCCTACCGTTCAATGGCCACCTTCTAATAGAACTGAACCATTCTGATTCCACAGCACAAATTAAGACTTTTAGTCTTGCCTTTTAGGAGCCGACATATCCACACGAATCGTCCAGTCTAGTTGTCGGATCATCAATCCCTAGAAAGACTGCTTTATTATTTATCCGGGGTTGGAAGAGGAGATCGAATGATACAATGCCCAACGATATTGAAAGTTAATGTAACAAGGCCGACCAGACTTCGAACTCTTTTCTATTTGCTGACACTTACACTACACGCGGATAGAAACAAGTTTTAATAAAATTTATAATCGAACTTTGTCCGTATACACGTCAATATTTGTTAGTTCCGAAGCTGAAATAAGTCTAATGCGACATTTTCTAATTCTAATATTTCCAGGAGACACTACCCGAAAGAAATGACATTCTCTCCTTCTATACGAACTGAAGATGACTGTAGAATCGACTTAACGAAACGTTGAGGAAACAGAAATATTGAGATCAATACTGGAATAAATCCTGGGGCAGAAAGGACATTCACATCAACTTCAAAGACACGTATTTAATTGATTAAATCATCAAAGAAGTGTGTTGACTACAAAAATAAAAGAATAATTGATTCTGAATTCTATTTTCAAAGAAATATTGCGATTTCTACGTTTGCTTTGGCATTGTTTTTCGTGACAATTTCGAGACCATTATTCTCTTGCAGTTGTCTAATTCCCCCTGCCTAATGCAGACACGCTTGGATGTAAATGACTTTGGGAAAAAAAGTATTTAAATGAAAAGTGCACTTGATTTGGAAAACGAACTTTTATAAACCGTGGCTTTTTAACAAAATTGGTTGTTTCGATCTTATCCATTCAACACTGCAAGTATTCGCCCAAATATATGGTAAAAATGTGAAAACCCAGAACAAATAAATTGCAATAAATACGCAGTCGTATAATTGTTATTAGCATTGCTATTATTACGTCCTTTGATTTCCGTTTTATACACATTTCCTTCCGGGTCCCAACAAGCTCACGGCAGGGATGAAGGTGAATTTAAGCGTATTTATTTTTAGATAAACACTCCAGTGACTGATAGAACTCAATTCATTTCATCGAAGAGTATTGCATTAGGATCAGTAATAATCACTGTTTACAAACTCACACTTTCTCCCGACAGCTGAAACGAAATAATTTTTCAGGAGTCTATATATATATATATATATATATATATATATATATATATATATATATATATATATATAGATATTGATCCTTGTTTCATCAAATAATATAGACAAGTTTTGTTTATTTATTTTAAGTAAATTCCTTTCATATTGTCTGATAAGCTTAATAACATCATCATAGAAAGATGAAAGAAAAACACCATATTGATACATGTTTTTTTAATCCTATCTAAACCTTTGGCTTATATAAGCCTAATGTCAGAAATGGCTTTATGACATTTTCCACTGACCATTTGTGTAAAAAAAAAGATCACATATTATAAGCATTAAGTTATTAGTATCATCATTATTATTATATTAGTAGAACTTACTATTCGTCTTTTATTAGCATTATTCTTATCATGTTAGTAGCATTATTATAATATTATTATGATCATTATTATTATTCACCTTTTATTATTCTCCTTTTTGTACAGCTGATTGTATGCTATTAGATGGTGTTCGACTTACTGGATATGAAGCCACGTCCTGTAGCCGTCGGCATTATCCGGTACTTTTCACGTTGTTCGTGCTTTGCCCAGTAAACAAAGTTTCTGCAACTCTTTGGTTAATCTAAGACATTCAACTAATGGATACTATTCTCTGGAACTCTTCCTAATGCACCGAATGCAATATGGCCAAATCCCTATTTGGAGGTATTTTCATTTTCTTTTCATTGCTCCATGAGTGTATAATTGTTGAATTTCTGTGCCTTTTTTTCCCGTTTACTCTGGAATCAAGCAGAGAAACCAAGCGAATAATGAAACGGTAAGTAAACGTTTTTGTTGTCCATCGACATGGCTGAAACTAACCTCCAGGAAAGCAACTTATTGCATCATCTTGATCTCATGTTTTCTACTGACTTGAAGTAGAGGGATTGTATTGAATCAATTGGTAGGTCTGCTGAGTGTAAAGTTAGTTCACCATGTGATGCCAGACAATGTTTCTCGTTTCTTGCACATTTTTAAATCTGACATTCATTCGTGTATTGAATATTGCTGCCATATCTGTTCTGGTACGAAATTATATATATATATATATATACACTCACAAATATATATATATATATATATATATATATATATATTTGTGAGTGTGTGTTTGTGTTTATGATTCACACCGCACACACTGTTTCCCTATATCACAGATCATCAGTGTGGCTAGACATCCGGTTGTCTCAAGCTAGGATCGAAACCCGGCTGAATTGGCGTCAGTCGGAGAATCTACCCCTAACTCGTTAGCTCACGGCAGGGATGAAGGTGAATTTAAGCGTATTTATTTTTAGATAAACACTCCAGTGACTGATAGAACTCAATTCATTTTATCGAAGAGTATTGCATTAGGATCAGTAATAATCACTGTTTACAAACTCACACTTTCTCCCGACAGCTGAAACGAAATGATTTTTCAGGAGTCTATATATATATATGTATATTGATCCATGTTTCATCAAATAATATAGACAAGTTTTGTTTATTTATTTTAAGTAAATTCCTTACATATTGTCTGATAAGCTTAATAACATTATCATAGAAAGATGAAAGTAAAACACCATATTGATACATGTTTTTTTTAATCCTATCTAAACTTTCGGCTTATATAAGTCATTATCAAAGATGACAATTACATTTCAATATATTAAACAATACACGGACAAAAGAATAATGATAATCTGTTTTTGTTGCATGAAAGGTTTCCAAGCAACCACAAACTCGTGTATACGAGACGCGGAACCGAAAATCGCACCGCAGCTCGTGACGTCACACATGACTACGCGAGAGTGAATACGAGAAGTGGTAAGTATGGGAAGCTGTTGGTATAAACCAATGGCTTCTGTTATCAATTATAGGCACTTAGGAATATTTGTGAAGATTTCCTAGTTTATTTTGTTCAGGTTAGGTTTCAACTGTTTTATGTATATAGCTTCAAGAATTTTTAGTTTTCGTTTATTGTTTTCATGTTTAAGTATGGTTGTGTTTTCAACGGGGATTTTCCGGGATTGTCTATGCAGTCAGGCATGTTGTTTTAAGTTATCATTCAAATGTAGAGTCAAGCGTCGTGAAAGCGAGATTGTGGTGTAACCAACATAAATATTATTTAATCCATTGGATATACAATCTCCCAAAGGGTACTTGAATTTGTAAAGTATATTGGTTTTTTTTTTGCAAATCGATAACGCGGAGGGGGTTATCATTGCGAATAATTGAGCTGGATATATTTGATTTTGTGTAGTATATGGTTAACATAGTTTTTTAGGCTAGGATCTGTTGCAGATATATTAGTATTCACTATTTTTTTAGTATATTTTTATCTATATATAACGATAATCTGGACAAAAACCAAGGAAATATCTGTCATATTATCGGTCCTGGTCCGGTGTCTTGGCTTAAGTTACTTTTTCATAGCCATGACGCGATTTCTGGGGGGGCGGGTTGCTATAAATCTCATATCATGGCAGTTGTTCTCCTCCTCCGTAATTTGAACGCATGAATTTAAGCCAACTGCAAGATTGGCAACTAGGTCTCATTTTTTACTGTTGTTACAATATGTTCTATTCTAATATTTTCTTTTCTAGCAATTTCTCCCCTGCAGTACTCTTTTTCGATTTCTTCAAAAAAATTCAATGCAACACCATCTTCTGTCTATCTGTTCTTTTATTGTCCTTTCTCCTCTTAAAGATATTCTCATTCTCTTTCACTCCCAGTAACACCTTTTGTCTTGCTATTTTCGCTTTGCTTGGGGAGATATGATTAAAAAAAATATATGGTATTTTGGGCCGAGGATACCTATGTCCAGGCACAAATATTATATAACTTTGTTCGTTTGAATCTTCAGGTCTTATAAAATGCTTACTTTTTTCATTATCGAGGATCAGGACCGGTTTATGATTATACAAATTAACTGCGCGCTCAAATGAAGATTTTGACAAACTTTCTGCTTTAATACCGGAGCCATTTTGTCGAGGATACCTATGTCCAGGCACAAATATTATATAACTTTGTTCGTTTGAATCTTCAGGTCTTATAAAATGCTTACTTTTTTCATTATCGAGGATCAGGACCGGTTTATGATTATACAAATTAACTGCGCGCTCAAATGAAGATTTTGACAAACTTTCTGCTTTAATACCGGAGCCATTTTGTCGAGGATACCTATGTCCAGGCACAAATATTATATAACTTTGTTCGTTTGAATCTTCAGGTCTTATAAAATGCTTACTTTTTTCATTATCGAGGATCAGGACCGGTTTATGATTATACAAATTAACTGCGCGCTCAAATGAAGATTTTGACAAACTTTCTGCTTTAATACCGGAGCCATTTTGTCGAGGATACCTATGTCCAGGCACAAATATTATATAACTTTGTTCGTTTGAATCTTCAGGTCTTATAAAATGCTTACTTTTTTCATTATCGAGGATCAGGACCGGTTTATGATTATACAAATTAACTGCGCGCTCAAATGAAGATTTTGACAAACTTTCTGCTTTAATACCGGAGCCATTTTGTCGAGGATACCTATGTCCAGGCACAAATATTATATAACTTTGTTCGTTTGAATCTTCAGGTCTTATAAAATGCTTACTTTTTTCATTATCGAGGATCAGGACCGGTTTATGATTATACAAATTAACTGCGCGCTCAAATGAAGATTTTGACAAACTTTCTGCTTTAATACCGGAGCCATTTTGTCGAGGATACCTATGTCCAGGCACAAATATTATATAACTTTGTTCGTTTGAATCTTCAGGTCTTATAAAATGCTTACTTTTTTCATTATCGAGGATCAGGACCGGTTTATGATTATACAAATTAACTGCGCGCTCAAATGAAGATTTTGACAAACTTTCTGCTTTAATACCGGAGCCATTTTGTCGAGGATACCTATGTCCAGGCACAAATATTATATAACTTTGTTCGTTTGAATCTTCAGGTCTTATAAAATGCTTACTTTTTTCATTATCGAGGATCAGGACCGGTTTATGATTATACAAATTAACTGCGCGCTCAAATGAAGATTTTGACAAACTTTCTGCTTTAATACCGGAGCCATTTTGTCTTGTTAATATGATTTATAAACATTCTGTATAAAGATTCTGGCATATCATGTCTTACGTATTTTATGTTTGCTCTCCCCTTAGTCGGATGATTCTATTTTGAAGTTAATCCTTTTCTTTTTATGTGCCATGTTCTTTCAGGGCAAATGCGATGATAGCTTTCCACCCCTCCTCTATCCCTTGCAGCTCTCAACAAGTTCCTTCCCTCTGCTTCCTCCTCCTGTTTCCTTTTTTTTTAGATCAACTCTTCTCAACAATTCAAAGCCTGGGTATTTCATTTCTACAATTAATATCATTCCTTCCGTATCTGTTCTTTTCTTACATCAAACAGCTCTTGTTCTTTATTCAGTAACACGCTCGCCAATGTATCTAAATACTCTATAATTTATTGCGTCGATATTGTTTTTTTTATTTTCTTAAATCATTTCACTACAATAAATATCCTAAAAAGAAATGTTAAGATTGAAATAAATTGTTCAGATCGGAGAGGATCCCGAACCGGCCGATTGGTGAACCTATTTATTCTTATTGAAAAAAAAACTGAAAAAAAAAAACTATCTGCTCCTATTACAATACATTTAACCCTGTAATGTCGTCATAAATTACACTGGTTAAACTTAATACAGTGAAAGCTTCAGATCAAAATTCAGTTTTCATTGTACAGCTCTAGTATTCTCATTTTCACAATGCAGGATTAAATCCAGTGCTATAGATTCAAAGGTCATGATAATAATCGCTGCTATCATGGCCTAAATGCCCCACATCATACCAACTTCAGTCTGGAGGCTGGTGTATTTCTTATGCTTGTCAATTTCTTTGAGCATGGTATTTTTTCACCAGGAAGAGTCACCTCGATGAGTAAGAAATAACAAAAACGTAATAATGGGAAAATGTAAACATTCAAATAAATAAATACTGCGTTACTTAAATATCAATACAAACAGAAAGAAATAAACACAACTCAAATCGAAAACATATACTAAATTACGCTCAAATAAAAAAAAAACATATGAAAATGGAAGAAAGAAAATAACATTCATATAAACCCCACATACCAAGCCCACAAAGGAATATGGATGCACACAAGTATCAGCAAATATCAACAAAAAACGGCATATATACACACACACACAAAGACCTAAGCAAATGCACGCAAACACCTAAAAAAAAAATTTCAAGCGAATATATCTTCTGTTTCATTCTTAACGGGATATCCGAAATTCACTTGTGGAGATGCGATTTCTCGTCGACTTCAAGTCCATGGTCACAAAACCTGACAGCAAACAGTGTCATAGCGATGCAAGCAATATACAAATGCTAATGATGTGGGAGAACCTCCATTGGCTTGAATTTCTCTTCTTGTATTAAATTTAAAAACTACTTACTTGAATCTAATAAAATCCAAATAATCTTACGAATATTCATATATTATGCAAATAAAAAGATCGGCTTATCAGATATTTGTAAGAAAAGGAACAGCTTTAGGACTAGAATGAATAAATGCAGTCTGTAGTGTCCGAAGCATAAATTGTAAGGCAGCTAACGCATTAAGAGAAAATATTTTCTTTCTAATCATTTCACCCCAAGCAAGGCGATAAAGCCACTAAGAGGCAGAGGCTTACCAGGAGTGAAAGAAAATGAGAAGACATAAATGAGGAAAAGGACAACAAAAGGAATAGGGATCAGGATGGCAGAAGATATCGATTGACATTTAAACTTCTGAAGATTTTAGGTACGAGAGACGAAAGAAATCGGAGGTCAGTTCCAGAGGCGAGATGTCCGAGAAAATAAAATATTAGAATACAAATAAAAACAAATAAGCATAAAACAAACCTAAAATATATACTTAATCCCGCCCAAAACAAAAAAAAACAGATGACAAGGGAAGAAAGAATGTAATATTCATATAAAATCCACATAACATGCCCACAAAAGAATATACATACACAAGTATCAACAATTATCAACAAAAAAAAACAGCATACACACACTCAAAGAACTAAGCAAACGCAACCAAACACCTAGGCATACACAAAAACCTAAGCACGACTTTAAAAAAGAAGTCAAGCGGTCATATAAATTGACACGGTAAAAAGGGTACAGCTCAGTACAGTAAAAGAGACCAATCCTAAATCCATAAAGCAATTAAGCGAATACGTGGTCAGCATAATGAAAAGCAAAGAATCAGGAAGAAAGACAACAGCAAGAACCTTCAAGAAAAAAACAGATAACACAATAACGATTAAACGAAAAAAAAAATCAAACACCTGCACACTTATCTCAAATTACATCAATTAAGGGCGACAGGCTGGTTCATGCAAGACGCAATCGTCAGGCCGCCTGACTTGCATGAAACAGCCGGTCGCCTCTGAGTGTTGACTTCAGTGTTCACTTTTATATATATATATATATATATATATATATATATATATATATATATATATATATATATATATATATATATCTTTAGATACCGGTATATTCGAATTTTTGTAAATACAATAAAAATGAAACCGATATATTTCTTGGTTGATATTTATTGAAACTTATATTTTACCAGTTATAACACCGAATTGATTTCAGCGAAGCTTCTTTGTCGTCGTGCGAGAAAATAAATGCGACGTGACAGAAAGAGGGCAAATGTGTGAATGGAGGGAAAGTTTTAATTCTCTCTTTTATCTCTTTTTTTTTCTTTTCTTTACAATTTCAAACATACCGTCGAGGAAGAATTAATTGAAGTTGTCTTCAGTGTTCACTGTCATATATATATATATATATATATATATATATATATATATATATATATATATATATATATATATATATATATATATATATGAGTACAGGTACTATATCCGTTGGCATATAATCCAAGTGGATCCTCATAATATAAAATATTAAAAGTGATCCACAAATATTTTAGTGTATTTATTATAACGCAATATATAAATTACATAATAAAGAAATACAAAATTACCTCATGAGAAAAGACTATTTTAACTAACATAAATGCTTTAGCATTTTTCGAATCAAATGTGGACTGATACAATGTTAGAAACTTAAGATTAAATATGTAAAAAGAAAGAGACAGCTGTAGAAAAAATGATATTGAGCTAACGATACAAAACGCCCGAGAGGTGGTAAGGATGGGGCGGATGGTGTCTGGCTTAAATGGAAGTATTTTACACAAATTCGACCCATATATTTACCCTAACACCCTATGAAAAAAAAATCATAGATAAATTAAATTATGGCTAGAGAAACGATGTTAAAAAAACGGAATTATAAATTGTTAGTTATATTATAAAATAATTAAGATTAATAATTATTATTAATTATTTTAGCAAGTATTATAAGATTAACAATGAATCTTAATTAGATTTATTTATATTAAGAAAAAATAGGAACAATAAAATAAACTCATCTAAAATAATTAAAAACTTAAAAAAATTAAATTAAAATATATTAAACCTTATTAAAAAATTAAAATATATATATATAAAAGTAAAATCTATAATTAAAATTAAATTCAAACATATAATAAATAATAATTACTAATTAAGAGTTTTTTAATTTTAAAAGATATAAAAAATGATGTAAAATCATGATTCAAAATAAAAATAATAATATTAACCCTATAAAATTTTAAACATAAGTTAAATTACTAAGAATACCGACCATAGCCAGGATTTAACAAAAAAAAAATTAAAAAACTTTTGAAAAATTAAAAGGAAAAAAAAAACAAAGAAAAGGGAATTCGTAAAGTAGAGAAAGGCTATCAGATAGGATTGATATGGAGAAGGTAAAATATAGAAATAACTATAGTAAAAGGCATAAAATTAGCTAGGTTAGATAAGTAAAAATTAACTAAGATCAATGATATATTAAATAAGTTTAAACCTATTCTTGTGACGTCATTTAAAAACTAATTCATTCCTTTGATTAAATAGTTTGCTTTGATTATTGAATTTTATTATTCTGATTTTCTCTTCCAAACATAGGTCACACCTATTCTTAAGATTGTTAGGAGTATGAGCGAAACCTATAATTTTCCAGTCAATCTGAGTGTTCAGACCTTTCTCCCTTAATTCCCCATTTTTTTTAAAGAGCTGTCTGCTATTTTCATTTTATGTTAGAAAAGTATACCTATGGGTGTAGAGTCTTTGCTTCCATTAACCCGCGGAAATTACAATATAAACATTGTATTTTAACTTATTTTCTTTGGGGTAAATGGTTGCTTGGTACATTGCCATTGCAGCTCTGCATTTTCCTTCACCTAGATATTTTCGCTATTTCTACAATTACAGCTTGGTCCCCAACCGGTTTATTGATATTCCATAGAATTTAGCTAAGATGTAGTTATTATGAGTACTGATGACTTTGTACATTTATAGATTTCCTATTGAAGATCTTACTTTGAGGTTTGTTTTTGTGAAAATGTTTATTACCTTCAGAAAATTCTGTCCGATATTGGATAAGTTACAGAAGAGAGGGGTGAAGCATATAATTTTTATTTTTCTATTTCTGTGCTTACAACCTATGTTAGATACATCAGTTTTACTTATGGGGTTTAAGTACGATAGTTTATTTTAAAGCCACTTTTGTGGAGAGCATTTTCGTATAATTTTTATTTTTATTAAAGATATTTATGTTAGACGAAAGTTTACTAACGTTTCACAATGGTATAGGGATGGTTAGAATCAACATTAATATAGTTGGGGATTTCTTTCTCTTTATGGTAAGGTTTAAATGTATTGTTATTAAGGTTAAGTGTGATATCTAGATAATCTACTATTTTGATGTTAGAAGACATCTCAATCGTAAACCCCAGTAACTTAAAGGCTCTAATAATTTTCTTCTGTACTTTCACAGTAAGTGCACCATTGCTATTTGTAACAAAAATGGGTTCATCATCTCTATATAAACCTAATAGTTTAGGATATACAATTCTACTAAGTATAATCTTGATGAAAAGTTTAAGACTACTTGAAAATTTTTATAAGAGACTGTTTGTTATGGATGCATTATAAAGCTTGTCTTACTTAAGGTTACCAATTCTATAATCTAAAAGATAAAAAGTTATAATCCGATCAATTTATTCAGAAATGGTCATTTATAAAATGAGCCGTTTTACACTTGATCAAAATTATAAGAGCAGGGGGCATAAATTGTTAGATCTAGGGTAATTCCAATGTTTGTAGTTCAGTTATAGATTAGCAATCACTGCATAAAGATGTCACCATGCCTAAAGCAAGCAAACTTACCGAAGTTGAGCGTGCTCAAATTCTAGATTTCCATAATCAAGGTTTGTCACAGCGGCCGATCGCAGGTAAGGTAAATCGCAGTAAAACTGTTATTTGCAACTTTGGACAGTGCGAATTATGGAAACGCAAAGTCTACTGGTAGGCCAAAAAGATTTCTCCAGCATTGAGTAGGAGAATAAGACGGGTTGTTGTGAAAGCTAGTAGACTTTCTTCTAGTTAAATTAAGGCAGCCACAGATGCTGATTGCAGTCTAGTAACCATCAGACGACACTTACGACAAAAAAGGCATGGTAAATAATAAGCGCAAACAAATTCCTCGGATGCTTCTACTTCACAAAGTGAACCGTTTAAGGTTTGGTCATGAATACCAAACATGGGACTTTGAGAAGTGGAAGAAAGTCCTGTTTTCTGATGAGAAAAAATTCAATCTAGGTGGTCCTGATGGTTTCCAATGATATTGTTCATAACAAAAACATACCTCCTGAAATTTTCTCCACACGTCATAGTGGTGGAAGGTCCCTTGTATAGGGTGCCTTTTCTTACAGAGGGACGATGGAGCTCCAGGTGGTGCAGGGTCGTCATACAGCCGCTGGTTATGTTAGCATGCTACAAAAAACATCATCGGTGTCAGAGAGCCTTCGTTTTTGTGTGTGTGGGGGGGATGGTTATTCCAACAGGATAATGCTGCAATCTACGCTGCATGCCGGACCTTGACATTTCTACAAGAAAATGGGGTTCATCTCTTGAGACATCCTGCATGCTCAACGGACTTGAACCCAATTAAAAATGTTTGGGGATGGATGGCAAGAGATGTTTATCGAAATAGCAAACAATATTCAATAAAAAATGCACTTCATGAAGCTATCTTCAGAAGCTGGAGCAATATTCCTCGCAGCTTAATGGAAACACTAATTTCTAGTATGCCCAAAGAATCTTTGAAGTCATCAAAACCAGTGGAGGTAGAACTCATTATTAAATTTGGTTGTTTTCGTACAATTTAGTAGAATTTTTGTCTCTGGTCTTATAATTTTGATCAAGTGTAAAACGCCTCATTTTATAAAAATTGTCAATTTTTCAATAAAATTTTCGGATTATAACTTTTTTTCTACATAACCTTTTAGATTATAAAATTAGTAACCTTAAGTAAGAAATGTTAAATTTTTCCATGAAAACAGTTTTTTTTTTAAAATTTTCAAGTGGTCGTAAATTTTTGATCATGAGTGTAAAATATGAAAACAAACTAGATCAGCAATCTGGACTGAATCATATGCTCCCATAAGTGTAAAACGCCTCATTTTATAAAAATGTCAATTTTTCAATAAAATTTTCGGATTATAACTTTTTTTTCTACATAACCTTTTAGATTATAAAATTAGTAACCTTAAGTAAGAAATGTTAAATTTTTCCATGAAAAACAGTTTTTTTTTTTTAAATTTTCAAGTGGTCGTAAATTTTTGATCATGAGTGTAAAATATAAAAACAAACTAGATCAGGAACCTGGGCTGAATCATATGGTCCCATAAGGACATCGAAATCGCTATTACGGCACTTAATCCACGTATAATCGTTAAGTGCTAACAGTGATTTCCTAGCAGTTAAGATGATATTAGTCACATAGTCCGTTATCTTCATTTTCGCAAAGTTGATACAATTCACTACGAGGTTTCTGACGATAGAGGAATAAAAGTCTATAATAACAAACTTAATAAAAGTTGCTCCATTTTTATCATTCATATTGGCGAACAATTTGATACCATCTGACGAATCCTTCCAAAGATTAGCACAGGTTGTAATTAATAGATTATCAGTTATTATTTAAATTATATTTTTCAAGATTAGACCTAGTTCAGTTTTAGTAAGATTTATTAATCTAAATGCTATATTATTAATAAAGTTAGGTTTATGGTCCTTAAATAAAATATAGGCATCTTTCGTACGAATCTTCCCCGTTCTATCAGCAATATTAAAATTATTAGCTAACTGGACAGTCAAATTGTCGATCTCGGAGATCCTACTGTTATATCTATCTTTATTATAAGTGACAGTAATTTTGTCCGTGAGAATTTTATTTAAAAATATTTTTGATTTACCAGATATTATTGTAGTAAATATATATTTCTTATGCAGTGTTACATTAGAACATGCACATATCCAATATAAAATTGTACATTTTTGTTTCAAAGTCAAAAAAAGGGAAACCTTTTTAAACGTCTCATCAGGTTGGGAATCAGGATGTTTCGAACGCTGTAGTCTTACTGCTCGTTCTTATACACTTTGATATATATATATATATATATATATATATATATATATATATATATATATATATATATATATATATATATATATATATATATATGTATATATATATATATAGTCCTGATCAAAATCTGAAGATCAGGTTCAAGAGTTAAATAATATATAAAATATTATTACTTTAATCGAAATATATTTGCAAATCGTTTGATAAGAAAATGTAGGTTATTAACAAACAAGTGAAAATGTTAAGCTTTTCATTGATTAATTTAAACATTGCAAAAGTATTTTTGGTTTGGTTTGGTCATAAAGATACGACCATGTAAATACAAATAAAAAATACATAACTAAGAAGTCACAACGACAATTTAATATTCAGTATATCCTCTATTTTTGCGAATTACTTCAAAAATTCGATTTGGCATACTCATTATTAACTTCGGCCTGAGGGTGCTTGGAATGCTCGCCCAGGATGCATCAACTGCAGCGCGAACAGTTTCAAATTGCGATCCATGTTTATAAACATCCTCTGCCATCCAACTCCAAACATTATCGAATGGCTTTAGATCAGGAGAGTACGGTGGATGGCTCAAAATCTGAATGTTGTTTTCCATAAAAAAAAAGAAACTGTTTCGACCTTCGAGCGTTGTGGATTGCAGCATTGTCCTGCTGGAAAATCCAGTTTTCTCTACATAGATGAAGGCATTCTGTAATTAGCAATGTCTTTCTTAACATGGCAATGTAAATAGCAGCTGTTTGACTACCTTTTACATCCTGTAACACAAAAGTTCCATTGTACGAAAATGAACCATAATTGATCCACCTCCACTGCGTCGTGTTGAGAAATTTTCTTTTAGAACATCTATTGCATGCCAATACGCTGAAAACCATCTGGACCATCAAGGTTGAATTTTATCTCGTCTGAAAACAACGTTTTCTTCCATTTATCCACATCCCAAGTTTAATAATCGGAAGCAAATTGTAAACAGGAAGTTTTATGGCGAGGGAGAAGGCCAGGCCACTGCAGCCGTTTCACGTTCTTAATCCCTTTTTTATTTAAATATCATCGAATAGCGTAATGGATGCATTCAGCATCTGTATTCGCTTTTATCTGATCTGATGTTAGGCTTGAATCTCTCTTAACTTCTCGCCTAATACGACTGTCTAGAGATGATGAGATTTTATTGGGGGCGACCGATTGATTTTTTCGAAGCATACGCATCCGGATTTTTAATGAAGTTAGCAATAACACTTCTGCTACGGCTAATTTCATTTGCAATGGCTCGTTGCGAAAGACCACGTCTTTGAAGTTCAAAAATTCTGCCCTGTTCTAACATTAACATTAGCCATTTAAAAATCTGAAATGTAATGCTGGAAGTGAGCAACGTAGATGTCTACACGCATGAAGCTTTGGGCACACTGACAAGATCCCAAAACTTTTTCCAGTAATTTAATTCACACACGGTTTTTATCTTTATGACCAATCAAAAATACTTTTTCAATTTTTCTTTAAATGAATCAATTAAAAGTTTAAATTTTTCACTTTTTGTTGATAAACTACATTTTCTAATTAAATGTAAATGTTTCGCAAATATATTTCGATGAAATAACAGTATTTTGTACATTTTAACCCTCTTGTATCTGATCTTAAGATTCTAACCATATATATATATATATATATATATATTATGAAATGGACAAAGTCCGACAATTATTTTAAGACATTTTTATGTTTATACATTCTTTTTTATAGATACAAATATTTAAGTAAATGCTCTGTTTATAATAAACAGTATTAACAACATTTACTGGCCTGAATGTCCCAGACATATTCATAGAAAATATGCGTCCTCCGAGAGGAATCGAACCTGTATCCTATACGGAACCGTCATATAGACTTACGTGCCTTAACCGATCGAGCCACTGGTCGATTTTACTGTTTTTAAACTACAATTCAGGCCGGTAAATGTTGTTAATACTTTTTTATTATATATTTGTATCTATAAAAAAGAATGTATTAACATAAAAATGTCTTAATATATATATACATATATATATATATACATATATATATATATACATACATATATATATATATATACATATATATATATATACATATATATATATATATATACATATATATATATACATATATATATATATATACATATACATATATATACATATACATACATATACATATATATATATATATATATATATATATATATATATATATATATATATATATATATATATATATATATATATATATATATATATATATATATATATATATACTTATCCAGGCTCATGGGTTCTCAAGAGGAATTTTTCTATGTAAGCAAGGACTCAAGTTTTGGGATTCCTAGTTCAAAATGTTATTTGGATCCGGAAACATCATAACTGCTTTTGAATTTTTCTTAAAAATCATTTAATCAATAGTTACTTAACATCACCTGAGGAAGTACAATAAAACATAAATCTTTTCTGCAGCGATATCAACATCCATCTTTTATTGTAATCTCTTATAATAATCTATCTGTCATTACATATATATATATATATATATATATATATATATATATATATATATATATATATATTAGGATATTACACCGAAAACATGTGAAAATCTCTACACAATTGCAATCGTGTTTTGATGTGTATCAATACATCTCATCAGGCAATTGCAAATTACTGGCGAGTGAACGATTTATTTAGATGTAAAAGCAAAATACAACCTCTTTTTACGAAAAAATATAAAAAATGAGGGTTATAAGGTTTTTGAGTTTTACCGTGATCAACCAATCAAATATGACCTACGTTGAACCTAAACTAAGAGAAGAAGCAAAAATTAAAACATTATTTTTTATAAATGGGTAATGACCCGTAGATTGGCAGCTAACGGCAGCAGGGTGCAAATGATTACGTAAATTATACAAACTAGACAATGCCGTTCCTTAAGAAATAAATATGGGGTGATACCTAGCTTCTTTAAGAAACTAGTAAATAATTTAAATATATAGAATTGTTTGGTAAATTAATATGTGACTATTGAGTAAAAATTCTTCATATAACACGAAAAAAAATCAATGTAAAATGTCAAAAATACCATCCAAATACTAATACCGCCGTACAAAGTGTTACTACTACCACAAGGAGAAGAATACAAAATTATATTCAACCCAAATTAATCATACAAATAGAAAAATAAACCATATATGTTGTAATTTAGTAAAACTAACATATAAGAAAAAGCATAATCAAATTTCAAAATTGAACTAAATTTTAGTAAATTATTTTTAAAATTCATTTCTTTGATTTAATAAGGAATTTTTACTGAATCTGGTAATTTCCAATTTTTCCTTTAAGAAGAGAAAACAGGGGTCATATAAATATCTATATATCCTTGCTATTTGTAAAATTTTCCATTTCACCATAGGAGTTGTATTATGATCATTTAAACTCAAAAAATATTTAGAAAATGATGTATTATTTCTGTAATTACTATTGGTGGAAAAAAGATATGTTGATAGCACCTTGTCTTGAAGGATTTATTTGTACTACGAATACAGAATTTTTCAACTGTCGCATTCTCTATTGTAGAGATAGTACGAAGATAAACAAACATCTATATAATATATAATAATTATATCTATATCTAGCTACATCTCTCTCTCTCTCATATATATATATATATATATATATATATATATATATATATATATATATATATATATATATTACAGTGAGTGTCACCCTTTGTAAGGCCCGAGGGGTCACTCGATGCACAGGGTTACGTTTGAGGCCTTTTATGTGTATAAGAAGTGGAAGACCTTATGCTTCAACGGATTAAGATTTTTTGAAATGTCGTTTTTGAAGCCCAAATTATTGCTTTTTCAGTGATTTGCTGGTAAGGATGCATTTAATGCACGCAGGTGCATTAATATAGAGGGCACTGATAGAGCTTTAGTAAAATTCATATGGAAAAGATTTTTTTAACTTAACTCATGTTTACTTCGGAATTTCGTGACTTCATAATATAACCACTCGTCGGAACAGAAGTGAAAAAAAACTGTTCCATATTAATAATGCACACACACACACACACACACAACACACACACACACACACACACATATATATATATATATATATATATATATATATATATATACTGATCTCAGAAGTTTATTGGTTAATAAACATTTCTATTGATCTTTTTAGGGGAGGGCAATATTGGAAATCACTTCCGAGATTGAGATTTCAATTCTAGCAAACAATGAATATTGTCGTCTGCTTTTTCAAAACTGGCATGGCATAATATAGTATAATGTCGTCGATTGGTTAATAAATACTGATGTGAATATTTTAATTTTGAGCCTATCTTTTGCACAAAAATATATCGATTTCCGCGTGATCCGTTTTTTCGCAAAGAATCGAGGTTTTTAGTGATGTTTCTTAGATTTAGTGAATTTTTATATAATTTTTAACGGGGCTCTTCGCGCAAACATTATTTTATACGAGTCAGAGACTGATGGAGCCAGAGTGATATGTATAATTGTTTGAATATAACGTTTTATGCATATGTTGGCTGCTATTTGGTCTCGGCGTTTATTTCAGTTCTTAACATCATTTAGCTGATTCCCTCTTACAAAAGATACCGTTTGTATTATTACCTACAGCCTTTCTTCGCATTTCTTTTTTCTCGGCTATTTTTAAGTGTCAAATCAGAAACGCACACCCTCACAAGCGCCAATCAATATAAAAGCAGGCGATAAATATTTTAATTGATGTTCTGTATTCTGCAATTTGTGCTCACACTGAAAATTTTATGGCTATTTTAAATTCCAACTGAATTGGAAAAATAAATATTTATGAAAATTTGTCGGCATTAAAAATCGTGACAGACAATACAAAAAGAAAATGGCGGCAAGTTTGGCATTTAATATGAGATCCAAACAAAGTTAGAAATATAACATTTTTTTTGTTAGTATTTCCTAATCGCCTCAGACTTGTGATCGTACGAGAATCGGTGTTTCAAAGTGACATGACTGTAAGCTAAACACATTTAAAGCCTGTATTGAATTTTTCCCTATATAGAGATTTTCACAAGAGATATGCCTTGTAAAATTTGTACATCTCTAGTAAACATTTCTACATATCTCTTCATTATTGCTCCCCACCACTCTGCAATGTTTCCCAGTCCACATGCGTAAGTGGGTGGCGGATGATTCAGCAGATAAAAGAAATGAATGGAGTGATTAAAACGTTCACTTTCCGACGCCTGTCAGCGGTCGATTTACCAATAAGAGGACTTGTTGATGGTATCGGCCTGGAAAACCGATCTCAGAATTGAAAATTGCTTGAAAACCATGCCATATTTTCTCTGGGGATGTTCTTCTACAAAGTTACGGTTCTCGGGAAGAAGTTAACTGAGTAGAAATTGCTTTTTAATCAAATGAAGACGAAAGGAATGGGGATTGTTTGCCACCGTAAACACGCATGTTGGGGCCTAGCTGTGAAGGTCCCAGCTGGTGGCACAGTAGGAATATGGTTTGGCTTGGTTTGTTTTACGGCATATCAACCTCAATGGGTTATTTAATGCCGACAAAATTCTTATTGTTGGTAATATGTTTTTCTTCAAAAATCTATTTCTGGGAATATTTTTCCTTGAAGAAATCTATAAATGGTAGTATTTTTTTCAAAGAATGTATAGCTGTTTGTATTGCTAATTTTTTTTTTTTTTAAGTATTTTTGATAATAATTTTTCCTTCAAAGATTATTGCAGGTAATATTGTTTTTTATTACAAAGTATTTCTGCTATTAAAAACTATTTTTACACAAGTTTGGTGTCAACTATTTGCCCATAGCTGGGACCCTAACAGGTGCTAACACCGGGTTCAGAGTGGACTTGAGAATACCACCAATTAAGAGGTGGTTCCACGCTCCTCAAAACCTCCTGATCAAAAGCCTTGCTGTTGGACGTAGTTTATTGTCTTCCTCAGGACAGAATAGGAATATGGTAGTGAAAGACTGGTGAAGTTTTGTCTGTGGGATAAGGTTTGCAGAATAATCCATCACCCACAAAGCCGCTTATTAACAATGAAAGAAATTCAGACAATTTTGAACGAGCGTTGTCTTCCTATTTTGAAAGTCTGAGTAATAGATACAAAATACGTAAATTATCCTAAATTTCTAAGTGAAGCTCTTTTTTAATCATTTCAAAACAAGCAAGGCGATAATTTCACTACGACGCGTTGGGTTACAGTGAGTGAAAGAGAATGAGAATCTTTTAGTGAGATTAAAGGTAAGTAACAGGATTCAGGTAGACAAGATGGCGAGTGACTTTGTAAAGAAGTTCCACAGGCGAGAAATGCGAGAAAAAAACTATAAAAATAGAAAAGACGGTTGAATCAAGCAAGTTGAACATTACAACGGTTGCGTATCTATTAGCACGCTTAAATTCATGCAATCGAGGCACCGAGGAGAACAACTCAGCAGAACATTTGCCATGAAAATATTTGTAGAAAAGACAGAGGGAAGCCACGCCATGTCAGTGAGAACGTTACTGAAATAGAGATGCCAGGTAAGGAAATGGTGAGCGAAATTAGGCGAAAAGAGTTGCTCTCCTGAGTTTTAGCAACAGCCGTGCTGATGGTTGGTAGAAAAAGGTTCTGCGGTGATCAAATGGTAGAGTAATGGATAGCGGTTCCGACTAAGGAATCGGAGAACCGAGTTCGAATTCTAGTCGAATCCATTACATTCACTTACGTGCTAATACCCTTGGTAAAGGTATGAATCCGCTCTCCCCACCACAAGCTATATGAGACCGGGTTCTATAGCCTTCGATGGCAACTGGTCTACCGCAGAAAAAATGGCAACCTACTGCGAGGAAAAAATTCTGCCTCGTCAGTCATATATCGAAAGATATATGATCGCCTAAGCGTGTATCACGCATGGCAAATAACTGACTGATTCCTTGTACTTCGAATTCCAATTGAATCAGTTACATTCACTTACGTGCTAATACCTTTGGGAAAGGTATAAATCCTCTTCTTCTCAATCTACTTATGGGTAAATAGCAGGAGAGATCGGGTTCAATAGCCTTGGATGGCAACTGGTCTACCGCAGAAAGAAATAGCAACCTACTGCGGGGAAAAAGTCTGCCTCGTGTGTCATGTATCCAAAAATACATGATCGCCTAAGCGTGTATCACGTATTGGACATAACTGCCTGACTGGTGATTAAATGAAAGTAATTTTTGTTTTTGGAGGCGTTCAAATTTTCAAGGGATTTCTTGCCACTAAGCTAAGGTTCACCCTGTACAAGACCTGGGTGGGGCTCGCTCGAGATCGAGGGCTACGCTAAGAAGTAGTTTATATGACTAGGAGAGGAATATAACAGTTGACTCTAGACTTCAATATGTTAAGATTGCAGTGACCGGGGAAACCATATCTACATTCTTTTTCATAGGGCAGTGGTTTGAGAGAAGAAGCTGTTTAAGTAGAACGTATTTACGATGGAGTACAGGGGTAATTTGGATGATTTGCTATCATGGAAGTGGCATGGGGGAAATCCAACTGTGAAGGTCGGGTCTGGTGGAACCAGGAGATGAAGTTCGTCCGAACACTTTCCATGGGGGTAGCGATAGAACAGGGAGAGACTTGCCACATACTGCCTGTGAGAAGGATATGTTGGAATGTAGAAAATGTACTTGCTAATAAGACAGAATTAAATAGTCGTCATCTTCATAAATACCTAGTTGGGAACTGAATTAGCTATTATTGTTTTTGTTTTTTTTTACCAATTTATACTTACGTACGTTTGTTTCACAAGTAGTGTGCCCCTTCAGAAGATATGAAATCAGGGCTTTGTATATCATCTTGTTTAAGCTAAAGACACCTTTTACCTCCTTAATTTTTCTCAGTCCCTGCAGTGTCACCCATTTGCACTATAGATATAACCCCTTTATCCACTCTGCCATGTGTCCTTGATAAAGGCGTTAGTTAGATCCAGTGACAGGACACAAAGAGTGTTAGTTCAATACCCGGTTAAGGCAGTGGAAAACTTGGAGAGGGGAATTAACAGGAGATGACTGACAACTGATATCCATTAAAACATTGCACGTGGAACTAGAACAGTCTACCCCAGTGAGCGAAAGAAAGGGTTCAATTCAACATTCCAACAACCTGAAGAAGGCCGGAGCGTAGAACGGCCGAAACGTTGTAATAAATATGGCGACAAATAGCCCGAATAATGAAAATAGTGTACATAATACCTCATCTCAGAAATATAGACAAAATCGGTAGCATCCGCCAACAAAAGTATATTTCAGACTCTTAGAAGAATAATTCATGCCCTTCGACGATTCTTACAATTTTCACATAAAGAACTTTTCCATTTATCTTTGGCATATACGAATGGCCGGCAACATATAAATTGATATCAATATGAAATAAAACTGAATGGTTTCAATATGGTTTTGAACGTGGGTAAATGAAAAAGCAAAATCCCGAACTACGGAAGAAATGAAATGACACAAAATACCAAAGTTTGAACACACACAGAAGTGAACTGGTCAACATTTCTATCGATTTAATTTAAAGATTTCAGATTTGTATAAAATAACCAGACAATATTTTAGAGTGAAAAATTACATTATTTTTCTAAAATCAAACAAACAAAAAAATACTTAGCCGCAGGATAAATTTTCAAATGGTGAACTCACTCGAATCCAGGATAATTTGAAATTTATCATTTAAAAGATTTCTCCGATAATTAATTGGTTTCTTTTTGAAGACAACTTCAATTAATTCTTCCTCGACGGTATGTTTGAAATTGTAAAGAAAAGAGAAAAAAAGAGATAAAAGAGAGAATTAAAACTTTCCCTCCATTCACACATTTGCCCTCTTTCTGTCACGTCGCATTTATTTTCTCGCACGACGACAAAGAAGCTTCGCTGAAATCAATTCGGTGTTATCACTGGTAAAATGTAAGTTTCAATAAATATCAACCAAGAAATATATCGGTTTCATTTTTATTGTATTTACAAATATTCGAATAGGATGCATACCGGTATCTAAAGATATATATATATATATATATATATATATATATATATATATATATATATATATATATATATATATATGTGAATATAATATATATGATATATATATTTATATATATATATATATATATATATATATGAATATAAGATATATATATATATATATATGAATATAATATATATATGACATAGATATACATATATGAATATAATATATATATATGAATAGAATATATATATATCAATATAATATATATATGATATATATATAAATATAAGATATATATGATATATATATAAGAATATATGAGATATATGTATATATATATATGAATATAAGATATATATAATATATATTTTCCTTATATAGGAATATAAGTTATGTATAATATATATTTTCATATATATGAATATAAGATATATATAATATATATATATATATATATATATATATACACAAGATATGTAAAATAGATAAGATAGCTATATATATATATATATATATATATATGAATATAATATATATATATAAATATAATATATATATGAATATGATATATATATGATATATATATAAATATAAGATATATATAGGATATATATGTATGAATATATACCATATATGTAAACATATATATAGATATTATATATATGTAATATATATTTTCATATATATATAAGATATATATAATATATATTTTCATATATATGAATATAAGATTTACATATAATATATATATAAATATGTATATACACACACACAAAATACGTAGATAAGATAGCTCTATATATATATATATATATATATATATATATATATATATGAAGAAACATAGTTTTAAGGTTGCTATATTTATGGGATAAGATGCTCAATATCAGAATAAGAGCGTATGTAAATATAAATATAAAAGTGAACATTGAATTCAACACTCAGAGGTTCCAGGCTGTTTCATGCTAGACGCAATCGTCAAGCGGCTTGACGATTGCGTCTAGTATGAAACCGGCTGTCGGCTCTGAGTATTGAGTTCAATGTTCACTTTTATATTTATATTATATATATATTATAATTGTTTTTTAAGATATATTAACATTGCAACACCCGAATTACCATTTTCAAAGCTGAATCTTCAATTCAAATTCAATTTTGAAAATTAAACCTAAAATATAAAGATACGTTCCATTATCAAGTGATGCTAAGAATATCTTCTTTGAAATTGATTTACTCATAAATTAACTCCAGACAAATTTCTTATCTTGAGATATTGGGGTTAAGGAAAATTAAATCTTTTTTTATTATTATTTTAGGGGTGTTAAGATTTAAATTATTTAGAAAACTCATGCATCTTGTAGCTATCAAGTCAGTCAAGTTAGGATGGTGTCTGGGGTATCTGTCTATTGACACAAACTTTATTTTTAAAGTAGAAACTTGTGGTAGTGTCTATGTTCCAACACATTGTCTGGGTTTCAAATAGCATTATATTTGGCATTTTTAATTTTAACTTATTATTTAATTTTTATTTTTATATAAATTTCAGTTACGATTTTTCAAAAGGAACATTCAAATATTATTTAGTCACATGATTAATATTTATATTTTTATTCGCATCGAACTTAAGATATATATATATATATATTTAATTTATTTACTAATTGAGTACATATATGCTAATGTTAAAATTAATATATTAGAATCTAATTGTGTATTCATAAACTATTTTATTTATTATGAAATATAAATATGTTAGTTTCAGTTTATAAAATTAGCTATTACTTAAGGAAAAAAAATGAAAATTTCTGCAAAAAATCGATATTTCATTTCTATAATTTAATAAAATTTTATTTTTCAGAAACATGATATTTAATTTTTCTTGTATGCTGAAAGGACATGTGTCATTTATCGATCTACAAGGTCTTGTTTTTATTATTAATTTCCATTTTACTGTTGATTTTTATTGGTTTCTTTTAAATTCCTGAAATATTTAGATAAGGATGTCAGGTTACGATATTTAGTATTATTGAAGGAACTTTGGTGTTGGTCCACCTTAATTTAAATTCATTTTTGTACATCCTATATAGACTCTAACAACACTAAGATTCTCAATCGATGAGATATTACATTGATAAACTATGGATTTTATACGACTTTTGTTATTCAGAGGACAATTTTCAGGCTTTTTGCAGTTACATATTTTTCTTTATTATTGTTTAGTCTTGGTTTAGGAATTATTTTTCTTTGATTTTGGTGTAAGTATTTATTCATTTTTTTGGCATTATGTTTCTTGATAATCTTTTCTAAGTTCTTAGCACAACTGTCAATTATTTTTAAGGTATTTTTATTAAAGTTTTTGCTGAATTTTCTATTTCAAAGAAAATGTTTTCCGATTAATGCAAGGAATTTTTGTTCTAGCTTACTTATAACCATTTCGTTGAATGGGATGTATACCAGATGATTTTTATATTTTTCTTTGGTTTCTATTATCATATTCTAAATAATTAATCTTTGGCATTTATAGCCACTATCCTTTAGAGCTTATAAAATATTTTTTCTTTTGTTGAATTAGTGTTTATTCTTTTTCCGATAGATGAAGGTATATGCTTAATTGTTGATGGAAGATGATTAGACTTGGGGTGCATATATAGAGGATTACTATTTTTTGTAAGGTAGGTATATATTATTCATTAAAACTCGTTAACACTAATTTCACGATATAGTGAAATTAGTATTAACGACGTCGGACTGTATAGAGATGATGAACTTATGGTTATAAGAAAGTCTACTAACTTTAAAATAGATAACACTAGAGATCTATTACGCAGAGAATTTAAATGCCTAAACTTAAAAATTACTGTAAATACTTTAAATGAAAAACGGTAACTTCCTTGATATAACAATAGATTTAATGAATAATATATACCTACCTTACAAAAAATATTAATCCTCTATATATACATAATACATTATATAAATTAAATAAAAAATAAAAATGATTATTATATTATGCGGTATTGTTGTATCGAGCACTGTTTTCTAAAAATAGAATGTTAAGAACTCTGAATTATAAATCTCAATTGTTTCTTGCTATTATTTTATATATATATATATATATATATATATATATATATATAAAATAAATAAATTAAAAAAAAAGGAGCCATTTTAATATTTATACATTCTTTTTTTATTGATACAAATATTTAAGTAAATGCTCTGTTTATAATAAACAGTATTAACAACATTTACCGGCCTGAATATCCCAGAAATTGTTATAGAAAATATGCGTCCTCCGACAAGAATCGAACCTGTTTTCTATACGGAACCGTCATATAGCCTGACGCGTTTTTACCGATTTCGCCACAGAGGAGCGTTTCGATCAGCAAGGTCGATTTTACTGTTTTTAAATTACAATTCTCCATGATTTTCTCTCATACCTTCATATCTGCTGGATGCGTATCCAAATGTAAACAAATGACGTCATACATTATGAAATGGAAAAAGTCCGAGAATTATTTTAAGACATTTTTATGTTTAAAAATGTCTTAAAATAATTGTCGGATATTGTCCATTTCTTATATATATATATATATATATATATATATATATATAATCAACAACGAAATTATTTCATACACCCATGAATTTATCTATTTAAGCAAAAATATGAATGTAAAACTCAATTTTCAGAACAATAAGTTAAATACAACAAATTTGACAGGTGCATTATGGAAAATAAGAAAAGACAAACTTATTCGTACAGTAAAAAGAATATCGCTTTAAATTGATTGATTCGTGTAAGTAATAATAATTTATATATTTATTGTATCGCTGAAGTCTGCTAGACTATTTATTCAGTATAATATTTTGATAATTTCAGCAAAGAACATCACGTGGTGCATAGAGTGTCACCATTGTTATTCTGACATTAACAACACGACGGGGAAGACAAAGAAGTTTAGCGTTGACATGAGACAGAGAATTATTAAATTCCACATGTCGCGAAATAGTTACAGTACTATTTCAAACCGGTCAGCTATCCCTATATCTACGGTACAATCCGTTATAAAGAAGTTTAAACAGTTTGTCACGATAGAAAATTTGCCTGAGCGTGGAAGAAAATTCAGGTCGTCACCATGAACTGCACTGAAATTGCGTCGCGAGGTTAATATAAACTCAAGTGTTGTTTGGAAAAATATCGCCAAATTTTGGATAGGATAAGTATCAGTGTATGTAAATGCAGAATAAAACGTTGTTTAAATAGAAATGTGTTGTATGGAAACCGACCACGAGGAACCCCTCTTCACAAACCGTTCCTAGGCTTAATTTTGCCAAAACGTTCTTGGACAAAGAATATTCCTTTTGGGAATGGGTAATATCGTTTAATGAAACAAAAATTGAGCTTTTTGGACATACTGATGAAGAGAATATTTGGCGCAAGAAAGGTGAGGCTCCCCTCCCAAAGACCACAGTGACAACATTAAAACATGGAGGCGGCTCGACGATGTTTGGGCTCAATGGCGACTGGAGAATTAATCGCAATAAGGGGAATAATTAAACCTGCAGACTATATCAAAGTTGTGGGTGAAAATTTACAAAGATCGGCATAAAATCTTCATGTAGGTCGGTGATTTAATTTCCAGCAAGATAACGATCCCAACCATACTTCTAAATCAGTGACTGATTGGCTTCAGAAAAAGAGGATTATTGTCCTGCCGGGGCCTTCAGTGAGTCCTGACTTGTACCCTATTGAAAATCTATGACAAGAATTGAAAGTTCGATGGGTCATCGGTCACCCAAAAAATTTCCGGGATTAGAATATTTAACCAGTGAAAAAGGAAAAAGTCCGAGAAAAAAATTATACAAATTTCATCAAAAACTTTAGAAAAATATTGTAGCAAATTATGAAAAAGTGATGCCATGTTATTGACGATTAATATTGTGAAAATTGTTCAATTTTTCTATTTTTCATAATGTAGGAATAATTTTGTCTTTTCCTATTTTGCATAATTCGCCTCTCAAATGTGTTGTATTTAACCCATTGTTCTCAAAATTGAGTTTTATATTCTTTTTTTGTGATTATTAACATTGTCATGATCCAAGATTAGGACCAAGGCAGAACAACACGAACACAAGAGTAGAAACAACAAAGATATATTACACGAAATAATAATACAAGATGTTGAAGGTTTTAGTATGACTGTCAGTCTGGGTTGGAGTGAACTACTATTGGCTCGACTCGATTCCGTCTCGATATTTAACAACCCTCCCACGTGGGTCGAATGTGGCACAAGGCCGGTTTAATGTGGGCTTACCGAGCCCGTAGGCTCGGCCAAAAATATGCCCATTAGAATCCGTATTACCGGGTTCAGGGACTGTCTACCTCCCCGGACGAAACCTTGCCCTGCGGCAAGGCCTCGTCCGAGTTCCTCTCTGCCAAAGCAGAGAGTTTGACAGTAGTCGGAAACAGTCAGAGACTCGATTCCGTCTCGATATTTAACAACCCTCCCACGTGGGTCGAATGTGGCACAAGGCCGGTTTAATGTGGGTTCTCCGAGCCCGTAGGCTCGGCCAAAAATATACCCATTTAGAACCCGTATAACCGGGTTCAGGGACTGTCTACCTCCCCGGACGAAACCTTGCCCTGCGGCAAGGCCTCGT
>OZ038512.1:35182640-35185140 GCA_964036315.1 Acanthosepion esculentum
TATTATAGTTAAAGAAAATTTTACAAAAAGATGCCAACTTGTTGAAGGCCAAGTAAAATTCAAATTTCAAACATTTTTCTGCACTATGTAAGACCATATACCTAAACAGGCCTATTTTTGATATGAAAATTAAAACAATCCTCGAGAAAAAAAACTCTCTCTCTCTCTCCCCCTCTCTCTCTCTCTCTCTCTCTCTACGCATTCTGATACTTGCCGCATACTTACCTATCACAGGGATCCGTCACTGTGCTGGTGGAATCACGGCTATGACGAGCTTGGACCGGCGGCCCGTGTGAAGACACTCGGGTCCCTACGTTAAAAACGTTAAAGGGTTCAATTCGACATTCCAACCACCTGAATAAGGCCGGAGCGTACAATGGCCGAAACTTTGTGATAAATATGGAAACAAAAATGAGGACAAAAGTTCGAATAATGTAAATAGTGTACATGATACCTCACTTCAGAAATTATATATATATATATATGTATCCCGATTCCTTCCAGATAAGCATAGATGAAATTATGGAGATAATATTTACTTCAATGATTACGCTATAAAGATGAAAAAAAAATTCCTTTCCTGTTTAGCCACAACTGTTTTGAAAACGAGATATGAATAAGGAAACCTTGAAGCGCTATAATTACTTCTTCATTCGGAAGGAAAATAACAGTGTCCAGTTATAAATGCCTATATAATCTATATCCAGTCGAATTGAATTACTTACAAAAAATAAAAAAACTTATATTGACCAGAAATCTCAGCTGGTTGCGGAAATTAATTGGAAACAAGGCCTCTGGCGTGTACCGTGTCATATGCAAGCTCCAACTTGCAGGAATTATTTCTTTGTGGGTGGCTGTTTTGCCTTAGCGAATCCTCCAAACATTCATTAACAGACATGATGTGTTCGGGAAGAAATTGCAGTATATTTCTAGTGAGGAAATATTGGATAAAATAAGGCATCTGTGTTTATCTACTGTGCCATGTGTCCTTGAGGACACATGGCACAGTGTGCTTGTTCAGATGTTCAATCACTAAAAGTATGATTTACTAGTGTCATACTAGAAAAGACTGTCTTCGTGTTATGTCCATTATTTTTTTCTCAGTGGATAAAGGCGTTGGTTAGTTCCAGTGACAGGTCCCAAAGAGTGTGAGTTCAATACCCGGTTAAGGCAGTGGAGAACTTTCAGAGTGAAATTAACAGGAGATAACTGATAACTGGCATCCATTAAAAATGGCACGTGGATCTAGAACAGTCTGCCCCAGTGAGCGAAATAAAGAGTTCAGTTCGACATTCCAACCACCCGAAGAAGGCTGGAGCGTACAACGGCCAAAACGTTGTGATAAACATGGCGACAGAGATGAGGACAATAGTCCGAATAATGTAAATAATGTACATAATTTTATTTGCTTATAAATGACGTAGTGGTGAACATTATGATTGACTATTTTTTGTTTTATGTGTTTCAGTTCGCTTACTATTTTTTTTTTTTTTTTTTTTTGCAAGGGGAATTTTGGAATGTTCTATTTACGATGTTTATTACCTCTGCTAATTTATATTAGATTAGTTTATTAGTTTAGAAGTCAAGTGTTCGAACTAGTGTTTTTTATAGGGGTAAGCGATAAATACGTTGGATTTTAGCTCTATAAAAATGTCGAAGAATGGGACCATGAGTTCATATGTTAATTTTTGCGTTAAGTTTTTTAAAAAGTTGATTTTAGTTTTGTGATTTCATCTTTTTTCATCAAAACGAAAATATCATCCACGTACCTTGTGTAGATGTCATGTTTGTCGGTTGTTTTAAATACATTATTTTCTATATAGGACATCTACAAAAATCGGCTCTGAATTTTAAAATAAAAAAGCAATAAAGCTATGACATTATTTAATTAGAAAAGCTTATAATTGCTTTTATAAATAAGATTTATTATGGACACTTAAGAAATTTTTTCCGATGAATAATGAATTTTTACAAGAATGTTTTCATTTTTTAAAATTTAATTATAGCAATTAATATCGTTGAAAATTCTACATTCCTTTCATCCTTCAGGTGATATTTTTGTTAGCTGAAAATTATATTTACGAATCAAAAATTGAAAAATAAAAATCGTTTTTTTTTTTTAAATTTTATGTGTATTAATTATTACGTAATTTTCCCCAGTTTGAAGGTATGGTCGACCATACACGACATAATCAGAAAGAGCGATGACTATAGTAAATTTAAATTCAGCATTCCTAAAATTAGATTACGGAGAAAAATTTCCAAAGTTTTTAATGTTATTAAGTACTTAATGTAAATATAAACAAAATGCGCTCACCCGTCATTTTCTTAAATTGTGTGTTAATAAATAAAGAAACTGAAAGCCCGAGACCCACACAGGATTTGATTATAGTGGTGAAGGCTTTGTGCAGGGCCATCCACACTTTTTGGAGGGACGAATACAGGGACCTGGTGCAAGGAATGCCATAAGGTCCCCAAACGACCCTCCGCAGGTTTTGAA
>OZ038512.1:35190140-35192640 GCA_964036315.1 Acanthosepion esculentum
TATGGTAAGTCTTTTCCTTTTACATTTACTTGAGGAAAAATAAAATAAAATAAATAAAAAAAACGTATCATTCAACGAACAGACTTAATCTTTAATACACGAGTCATTCTTTTTCAGCCAAATCCACCGGGATCCTTCTTCAGCCGCATCTAACTTTTCTTTCAGTACTTTATTTTTTGCGAATCCCACGATTTCAATTTCCGTTAATGCTCTGCTCAGTGAGTATCTCTCTCTCTCTCTCTCTCTCTCTCTCTATATATATATATATATATATATATATATATATATATATATATATATATATTCTGTGATGGAGAAATTGTCAAAATTACGCGAAAAAAAAATTAAACAACAGTGACATCTCATTTTAACAGATAAATTCTCCAAAATTGCACATATATATCTTGAAATACGAAAGAATATTTGATAAAATCGCTATTGGCTTCAACCACGGTCTCCAGACGTCTTCCGAATCTCCTGCATCTCTTCTGACCGGTCTTCTTGTTAAATTGATGAATGCGGCCATAATCCTTACCTTCAGTTCCGTTCATCTTTGGTGTTACAAGGAGTTTTCTTGATCTCTCGCTCATTTACTTCCCACAAATGATAAACAAGTGGGTTGCAGTCTGGAGAGTTAGGTGGCCAGATGTTAGGTGTGATGTGGTCGCAGAAATTGTCTGGCAACCATGACTGCGTACTTCTGCTTCTGTGGCATGGTGCAGAATCCTGTTGCTAGACATAGGGATTTCCAGAATCCAAGCTCTTGACCTAAGACAGCACTACCTCCTCAAAGCACTTGATGTAGGCCTCCGTATCGAATCATAGTGGGAAGCATAGCGTTGCCATCACTAGTGATCACACAAAACACCTTCGTTATAAACATTAGATCATCCAACACTTTCCAAATCCTCTACACTGTCCATAGATTGACACCCAAAGACTGGAATGTTCATACTGGAGCTTCCCCTGCGAGTGCCAAGCAGTACAAAGTGTATGTGTGTGTGTAACAATATCAAGCAGTACAGCAGGCCGTTTACAAATTTCTGGCTGAATGAATTGGTTATGGTGGTCTTTTTCTCACAGACGGTACCCAGCTGACCCTACTATACTGTGCAGTCGACAAAATAAAAACATACAAGACACACGAGCGAAATTAAGAATATAAAATGGCGGCAATTTACCCATACATTTACTACATATTATGAAGAAAGAAAATGTCATAAAATAGCGGGTTCCTGCTATCACGCTCTTCGACTTAAAATTGCGTTCAAGCATCAAAGGTTGACCGTTTCGTGGTGGCCTCGGTTTCCACTTATATAAGAAAAAGCTAACATTCGATAATATGAAGTATGAATATGGTCACAATGTGCTGACCATGTTTGCCAAATGAAAAAATAAAATGTCCCCATCACTAGAGATACACACATAAAACATCTGCATAGTTATTTAAAATTAAAAACGCAGTAGCAAAATCGCTAAAACCACGCCGGATCTGAGGGTGTTCCTCCTACAAAGGTGGACGCAAGTTCTAATCCAACAGGAAGGCCTAGTTTCTCGAATGTGCAAGCCAGTGGGTGAAATCAACACTGTTTAAAATAAACGGATTGTTTACTCAAATACTGGTATCCACAATAACGTAATACTAGAATTGTCGCATTATACATATATATATATATATATATATATATATATATATATATATATATATATATATATATATATATATATATATATATATATATATATGTATATGAAGAAATATAGTCTTAAAATGTTCTATATTTATGGGATAAAGTGCTCAATATCAGAGATAGAGCGTGTGTAAATATAAAAGTCAACATAGAAGTCAACAACTGTTGAATTCTATGTTCACTTTTATATATATATATATATATATATATATATATATATATATATATATATATATATATATATATATGTATGTATGATGGACTCTCCCGTCGAACTCGACGTATGAGGGTCAGACAGATCAGGTCCCAGAAACTGAAAGCCCGACACCCGCACAGGATTTGATTATAGTGGTGAAGGCTTTGTGCAGGGCCATCCACACTTTTTGGAGGGACGAATACAGGGACCTGGTGCAACGGATGCTACAAGGTCCCCAAACGACCCTCCGCAGGTTTTGAATTCAGAGTTGTCCTTCTCCTAGACCAGTTGCCATCCAAGGCTATAGAACCCAGTCTGTCCTGCTATTTACCCATAGTTGGAGGGAGAAGAAGAGGAGGATTCACACCTTTCCCAACGGTATTAGCACGTAAGTGAATGTAATGGATTCGACTGGAATGTATGTATATATATATATATATATATATATATATATATATATATATATATATATATATATAATTACTTAATCGAAAATTATAACATACATATGTCATAAAATCACTACAAAAAAGCCATTTTGTTTCACCACTTCTAGTTTCTTATCAAGTGATGGTGCTGAATGTAGAACAAAGGGTATTAAAAGGTTCAAATC
>OZ038512.1:35197640-35250140 GCA_964036315.1 Acanthosepion esculentum
GGTCAAGGGAAAGGAAAACATGACATACCCAAACGGCTTAAGCAAATGGATGACAGAACATGGCCTGAGGGAAAGTAGAGAAGTAATGAGAGCTACAAGAGATAGGGGAAAGTGGAGGACCATGATCGTCTACGGATATATGCGGTTAAATGAATTAGAACTGTACTCATCGATTTCCAATTCCGTGTTGTTGTCTATTACTCCAGCCAAACAACCACCTTTAAAAACGATAACCTATTTAGGTTCTGAACAATTGACTTTGTTAACTTCAATGGCCGCCAGAGAAACGGTGTGTCAACAAGATATGGCTGCAATTTAATATCAATCATATATACATATAAATATATCATAGATATATTACACACACACACACACACACACATATATATATATATTTCAAACATTATATATATACTAGCAGCATGGACCGGCGTTGCCGGTGCTTGATTCAAAAATAGTACGACTCATACAGCAATCGCTATCACTTGACTTAAAATATTTTTGACCTTCCTTGCCTTTAAAGGAATGTCCTTTGCCATGCGGGCAACTGCCTGTTGATTGTAGTCAGCTATGAAGTATATTTGTAGAAAGGCCGAATCAGTGGCAGTTTCCGGCAAAAGCGACACAATCTTGTGGTAAACCTGACCTTGAAACTTGAAGGTGGGATTCCAACCGACTTCGCGGAAGGCATTACCACCAAAAGAGGTCATCTGGAAGGAACAATTGTACTGTCTGATTTTTGCGAGGAAATGTTTGGAGTCTGGACTGGAACCCTCCAACAGAGCTTTCAACGGAGCAGGTAGCTCTTGAAAAGGTGGCAACTGTACCTTACCGTCTGAACAACACAAACCTTTGGTGGCCTACAGAACACTCGCTGTGCATGGCGGCGTTGGTTAACAGTCTGCAACCTTTGAAGCCTTTCAGTAGGTCCTTCTACAGCTCTAGCAGCGAAATTTTAAATTGCATCGCATTGCCGCCTTGTGCGCTTTTGCGCGGAACTTTCCCTTGCAGCAGAAGTTGCAGTGACGTCGGCTGCATGGCGTGCGGTTTTCTCAGCCATGGATTTCTGGGACCGTCGAATGGACGTTGCCGCATCTTTCGCTGCGTTACGTGCGGTTTTCTCAGCTGTGGTTTCCTGGCACCATCGAATGGAAGTTGCAGCAGCGTCGGCTGCATTGGGAGTAGCTTTTCGATGCGGGCTCTGTCGAGACCACAAAAGCGCTTGTGATGAAGTCTCTTTTTGTTGTCTTGCAAGCGTTTAGGTAGTTTTCCGCTTACTTTTGCAGTACAAACGGTAGTTACTCTCACCAAGCGTTTCATGTGACAAAACATAGTGCCTCCGTTGAGATTGACTGGAAAGCCTCAAAGAGGCCTCTACCTCCCGCTTTCTCTTTGCCGCAGAGCCTCTTTTAGAACGCCTGATAAGGTTGCCTCGCCATGGTATTTTGGCACGCTTAGCAAAGCTGCCGGGTCGCCATGGCACCCAGAAGAGTGCAAAGCAAAGGTTGAAGTAGACGCCAGCCGCTTCTCCCCCAAGGAGGCGCACTCAATGGAATCCTGCTCCCATTTCCCCATAGCCGGTGAGGCTTTTTTAGAACGCCTGCTAAGGTTGCCTCGCCTGCGTGTTTTTGCAGCCTTTGCAGAGCTGTCGGGTTGGTCATCGCCACGGCACGCAGAAGAGTGCAAAGCAGAGGTTGAAGTAGACGCTATATGATCATCTGTAACCGGAGTTATTATGTGCTCCTCCGCAGTCGCCTGTTCTGCATGTGTAACGTTAACTGTGTTAGGGGTCTTCAGTTGCTGACGTGCGGATGTTCGCCGTGTAGGAGCCATTTGAAGGGCTGTAGAAATGCTGTGTAAGAATGCGAATAGAAGTTGATGCCGAAGCTGAAGCGGTGCAACCTCGTTGTATACGAAAACTAAAAATGCCGTTGAGCGGTATGGAAAGAGATTCTCCTAGCTATGGGCCGTGCTTCCTGGCAGCACGAAAACGTCGCTGTAGGATGAGGTTACGCAACCAAAACGTTGAAGCATTGAAGGTTAAAAAGTAGTGAAACTCTGAGGTGTACTGGGCCGCGTAGTAAAGGCAGAAGAGAAGTAACTTGCGACAGCAGTTA
Organism: Acanthosepion esculentum; assembly: GCA_964036315.1. Classification (NCBI taxonomy): domain Eukaryota; kingdom Metazoa; phylum Mollusca; class Cephalopoda; order Sepiida; family Sepiidae; genus Acanthosepion; species Acanthosepion esculentum. Next base: position 35,199,758 of record OZ038512.1, read on the forward strand.
ACTGTCTAATAGCAAAACTGAACTACGAAATGGTAGAAATAGGTATGGAACTCTAAGATGGACTGGGCTGCGCAGTAAAGGCAGCACGCGGAGATAAAATGGGTAATGCAAACGTTTAAGCAAATAGGCAGTGAAGCACTGAGGTGTACTGGACCGCGTAGTAAAGGCAGTACATTTCAACTTACAGTGAAAACTGTAACGTGGAGGTAAAATAGGTTGGGCAAACGATTGAGTAAATAAGTATCTTGCGACAGCAGTTAACTGTCTAATAGCGAAACTGAACTACGAAAAGGTAGAAATAGATATGGAACGCTAAAATGGACTGGGCTGCGCAGTAGAGTCAGCACGCGGAGATAAAATGGGTAATGCAAACGTTTAAGCAAATAGGTAACTTGCGCTAGCAGGAAGCTGTCAATTAATCCAAGGACATATGCGTTAATGGCGATCAAATCAAGACGTGAGTGCCGCGCTGAAGGTATTTAAAGGGAGCGTGACTTGTCATTGAACGGTATAGCCTGGACAATGGCCATGACTTAGACCAATGGATGAGCTCACGCAAAATGGAAGATGCTAGACAGTGTCCTGCTTTTCTTTGGTTTGAAAGCCATCTGACTCCACTCTACCATCTCTGCAAGTTTATCCGGGACCAGGTGTGCTACTTTCTAATCATCTTGAATTATCGTTAAGTCACCCATATGCTCGGATTTTGACCTCATTCTGCAGGAAGCAGTACTCTGGCGTCAGACCTCTCAGCATCACCTGCATCACCTTCAAAAACAGTACTGGAGAGATGGCACATCCCATAGCAATTCCCCTCTGCAGCTCCACATACCCTGTAGCGTACTTCATCGTTGAAAAGCGCAGCATGAAGTGAGTGAAATGCATATCCAGACAATCCCTGAGTCTCTGCGGAACGTAGATAGATATGGGTTGATAGAACCCATATATATATGGGTTCTATCAACCTATGTTTCTTAATACTACAACCCTTTATATATATATATATATATATATATATATATATATATATATATATATATATATATATATATATATATATATATATATATATGTATGTATATATATATATAGATAGATAGATATGAATAAATATCGTCTTAAAGTGTGCTATATTTATGGGATAAAGTGCTCAATATCAGAGATAGAGCGTGTGTAAATATAAAAGTGAACATAGAAGTCAACACTTAGAGGCGACAGTCTGTTTCATGCTAGATGCAATCGTCAGCCCTGACGATTGCATCTAGCATGAAACAGACTGTCGCCTCTAAGTGTTGACTTCTATGTTCACTTTTATATATATATATATATATATATATATATATATATATATATATAGTAGATATACGTATTTGATTAGATAATTTTGTTTTTTTTAACAGTGAAATAAATGTATACCGGCGTAACCCTTTGAGCCCTAACCACCGCTTTACAGGTGGTAGAGAAAAATGACGTAATGCCTAGCCACCGGTTGACCGGTGAGTAAACACCTGTATCTTTTTATATCTACCGTGAAACATTACATACCAATTATTTGCCAATTTTGTCTCAGGAGGTCAGGCAGAAGAGGTTAAAATTGTTTAGGAACGCAGGGCTCAAAGGGTTAAATATTGGCAGGATGTGAACCTTTTATTCCTGCTCTGATCGGGGAAACGACTTTCAAGCAAAGCTTATTTTACTGTTCATCACAAGGGAAAAAATTAAACCAATTACTCTGTTGCGTTGAGGTATAGCATCTGACTCCCGATCAGAAAGGTGTTAACTAGTTTGTTGCAGGTGGTATATTGACTCGCAAAAAGATATTGAACTCTGGTAAACAACAACAAACTAAACGAAACATTGAGTAACACATGTATTGCCAAGTTCGTTTTCGTTGAAGGAAAATACATCAACAATAATAAGTTTACAGTGCATTATAATATATTTTGAACAATAAAAAATATTAATAAATTAAAACCTTCAGACACACTGGGTTGTATATTAATATTCTTTCGTTTTTAATATTATTTCAGTTAGATTCCTCGACTAGTTTCGGCCAACATGGCCATCATCTGGAGACGAAAAAATTCTGCTTGCTGGTAGCAGTGAACTACACAAATGAATGTCTTGGTGGAGAAAATGAATTTTGTTTCTGTAGTTTTCATTTGTTTTTTATTTGATTTTAACATTAATTTAGGTTAGCCCCTGTGTTGGCCAAACAATCTCTTTTGAGTTCTTATTTAAGATGGATTCATGCTGCTGTGAATTCCCTTGGTCATTTTGACAGATTTATTGGTTCCTGGAAAAGGAATGTGTCTTTTTTAAGTGTGTATGTTATTTGGTTCTTAGGGAATGAGTGAGTATGATGTCTGTAAGCGTGTATATTACTATCGGTCTGTGTTATCATTTGGCTCATTAGGGAGGGAGTGAGTATGATGTGTGCAATCGTGTATATTCGTGTGGGTGTGTGTATAAGTGTGAGGCCTCAACACCTCCGTATATATGTATGTATGTGTGTATGTGTGTGCATGTACATGTAGAGAGTAAGAAGAGCGTTGTCCCGAAAAGGAGAGTTTCGGCAGTCGCTGAAGAACGTTGTCATGCCTTTTTTTTATCCTGAATCAGTCTTACAACGGCGCTGCTTAAAACATTTTTTCCGGTTTTTTTGTTTTTTTTTAAATGTGTGACTGCCTACAGGATACTTCAACCCTATTAACAAACGTACATTCTTTTCGCTGTCTACATTTGCCAAATTAACATTCGTACGTGAAGCATAAAACGTAAACAATTGACCTTTTCATCCGACATTATTAATTACTGATGTACACTATCTTTAGTACGCCATTTAATGTCCGTGTATTAATTCTACTATACTTTTGTTTTTAAAAAGATGTGTACACAAACGCTTATACAGAGTAAAATAACGTTTATAACCCTGACAGAGCATCCTGAAGTGAAAAGGGTTGAGGGCGGCAGAGTGTAAAGGGTGGGTGGAATTCAGTTAGGAGGGGTGGCAAAACAAAGGCTAAGACTTACGAGGGACAGGAATTTGGGGTGAGGCATGATCGCCCAAATAGGGACACGGTAAATAATAATAAACAAATATCATCCTTACCCTCATAATCTTTAACAACGATAATTCATGTCACAAGCTTCAAAAAGCAACCCTTTTAACAATAACACTACCTTGAGTAACTCTAACCTTGTATTCGCTTAACTTCAGCATACATACATACATATATATATATATATATATATATATATATATATATATATATATATATATATTAGGTACCAACATGAGACCTGGTATGCTCATTTTCCAACGATCTCATGTTGGGTATTCATTTGCACTGTCATATATTCGGAAACGCACCCTGGCGGTGGTCAATGAAATGAAGTTTAATCGCTAATCTACAAACAGACTGAGTCAAGCGATTACTGTTATTGGCTCCAACCTGTCTTATACAGGCAGGCACGTGTTGTCCAATACGGATCTCCAATCGCAATTTAGAAAGCCCATCCCCCACAAAATCAACCTCACACCGACATTTTAATTGATAAATCATGGAACTATTTTGTAGGGCAAACCATACCTAGCGAATATATATATAGGGTGACCAAAAAAACGGGAACTATTTAACAATCCAATAAAACCAAGAGTGATGGAAGAAAAATATTTAATCCATAGTAATTGAAACCTTAAAAGATGCCATTTAAGAAACAATGATGGAATTTTCATTTTTTTTTAAATTACGTCCTGTAGCTGGCGTCCTCCTGTACGAATGTATTCTTGAAATCTGCTGTTGAGATTCCTCATTGACTGCTGCAACATCTCAGCTGGGATACTGTGAATTTCATCTTGAATTCTCTGTTTTAGCTCATCCAGAGTTCTTGGTCGAATTGTGTAAACTTTACTCTTGAGATAGCCCCACAAGAAAAAGTCACAAACGGATAAATCTGGCGATCTAGGGGTCCAGGCAACGTTACCGAATCTTGAGATCACACGGTTACCGAACAATTCTCGTTACTAGAATGGCGAAATCTTTACTTGCTCAAGGTCACTGTCTCGCAGTGTTGCCACTTGCACATGTCTGGCAATACGCACTTCAAAATTTGCCGTTTTGGGGGGTCACCCTGTAAAATGTCATCCACAGACAGACTGTTTCACTGTATCACAGCTCTTCAGTGTGTGGCTAGACGTCCGATTGTTTCAAGCCAGGATCGAAACCCGACTGATTTGACGTAAATCAGTTATCCTACCCCTAGTCTATCGTCGTACAGCAGAGAGAAAAGTAAATTTTCAGGTTTTCTGTATAATATACGCCAGCGGCCCGGAGAACTCAATTCGTACTTGGTTAGTAATGCATCATATATATATATATATATATATATATATATATATATATATATATATATATATATATATATATATATGACGTACCTACGATTTCATTAACCATAAAGGCGTAAGGCTAAAAAAAAGAATAAAAAAACCCCCGCAAAGAAAAATCCCAAATTCTAGTAGAAAATTAGTTAGATATAAAAAATAAAGTAAATAAATAAAAATAGATAAAAATCCAATGCTTTCAACTTGCGAGCGAATATGTTCCATGGTCAGCCATACCCATCTCATCTCCTTCAAATACTTTTCCTCTTTACCTTTTCTTCCATTCAGAAGCCAAGGGCCTGTGAACTTTGAAGCGAGCCGACGCGAGAATGACCTTGTTCCAAAATCCCGCGAGAATCAGAGAGTTTACCATAAGTGAATTCCAGGTACCATCAGGCTCTCCTGCTGCGATCCACGTGATCAGACCCTACTGAGTGTCGATTGAATTTTTGGCCATCACGCATACACTGCATGATTTGCGCCGCATCCTCCTGCGTACCCGGTCAAGGACAAAGAGAACCCACATGACTATCTTTGGGGGCAGCAAAAATCTAAAAAAGATTTTTCAGTTTCCGTCTGACCAGTGGCAGATGAACATCACAAGGCGAATCGTCCCGATTCCAAATGGACTGCCCACTGAAATAAAGAAGACAGCAAAGTCTGTCGACTAGAGAATGAAAACTGAATCGACCAACGAAACGCCTGTACGAGATGCTGTGAGCCCCGACCATTTCCGAAAGAAAAGGAACCCAGGAAGGTTGCCAGCCGACCAAAATATTGTTTTAACATAAGAACTTTCGCTTCGGCGAATTAGAATTATGTGTGGAAATAACAACTCGACTCACAAATAAGTTGATTTTCTTGGCTTGATCTTTTTTTATGTATCTGTATGTATTTGCTCGCACCTTCCCCTTCCCCCTTTGTTAAATTAAATTTCTTTTTTTTTCTTTACCTGTTTATGTATTTATAAATAAATGTTTTATTTTGAAATCCATCGTTTTGCGTCTGTTCTTCGTTGACTCCCTTGTGTCGCTTCCATTCCTGCCATGAATCATTCATACAAAAAGTAAATTAGTAAAGTTAATGATATAAAATGATAAAATCCCTTCGCTAACAAAATTTTAAAGGTACATAAACCTACTAATCACTCGATGAATGTTATGATACTTGTTTTATTTTAATTTGTAAACTTTATGAGGTCTTTCTTAAATACACAAATACTTTCGACTGTACATTCAGTCATCTTTAGGCATGGGAATTATTTTGTTTTTAGTAAAATTCAGGTAGCATCCGAAACGAAAAAAAATCAAAAATAATTTACATGCATGAAGATGACTGAATGTACAGTAGAATGTACTTGCGTATTTAAGAAAGACCTTATAGAGTTTATAATTTTAAAAATCAAGGATCATAACATTCATCGAGTAGGTTAATTAGGTTAATGCACATTTCAAATTTTGATAGCGAAGAGATTTCGCCATTTTATATCATCATCTTTACTTATTTACTTTTTGTATGTATGATTCATTGTAATATAAACTGAACTGCACCACATATTTGATTTATATATACAGTGTAACCCGGATATAAGCGACCCTGATATAAGAGAAACCCGGATATAAGAGAGATTTTCTCTGGTCCTAAAATTAGAGCCTGTGTTAATAAAACAAAATAGACCAAAACCGGATATAAGAGACTTCTTCTCCGGTCCCGACAACTCTCTTATATCCGGGTTACACTGTATATATATATTACATAGCAAAAAAGAAGCATTACAGAAGAAAAGAAAGAAGTCATACACGTCGATACCTTATCATAAAGTGTCTGATTCCCCCTATCCAACGGTGGTAGTTTTAAATAAACTGGACAAAGACCAGGTCCAAATACCACAGGAGCTTTAAAATGCTTAAACTTACATTCCACCGTTAACAATGTTTTCTAGTAACCATTGTCCCAGAAAAAATGTTCGCCAATTCTTCCACCAAATTACTAAAAAAAAAAAAAAAAGCTAAAAGCTAATTTACAGAGTTTTTTTTTGTTTTTAATAATAAATTTATTTTAATGTGGCTACTCTTTTCAGTTTCGCTATTTTGATTATTCGCCTCCGGATCTTTCTGTGTTTGACGAAAAATAGTTTTTAAAAGAATGCGTTCCGTTATTTTCAAACCCATGTTTATATATATATATATATATATATATATATATATATATATATATATATATATATATATATATATATATATTTACAGATTCTGCGCTCAGTTAGGTATTTTTTACTCCACTTTTTCATATATTTCATTTTTTTTCTTCACGAATTCTCTGGATAGTGTTATGCATACAGAAGACAGATTGAAATGGACCAGCGAAATCCGTTCATGAAAAGTGGAACACTTCAGACCATAATGGCCATTGTGTGCAGCTGAAGGCCGCAAGGAAGATAGGATATCTACAGGAAGACGACTGATGATGGCTTACCTTGCTAAATGCTTACTACCACAGTGCTGCTACCCCGGGGAGAAAATTGGGCATTGTATTCAATGTAATGTTCATAATTTTCTTTAATTTGGCGTCAATGTAAAAACAAAAATTATACCTAATTACGTGTATAAAGATTTTGAGACGACATAGTTTATATATATATATATATATATATATATATATATATATATATATAATTAAGTAATTGATTGAGTCTGAAAGAAAAAATTAAATATAAGAAAAAGTGTAGTGAAAAATAGTAAAATGAGTGCAGAATCTGTAAATGTACACTATATATATATATATATATATATATATATATATATATATATATATATATATATATATATATATATATATATAAATAACGGTACGCATTCTTTTAAAAACTATTTTTCGTCCAACACCGAAAGATTCGGCAACGAATAGTTGCCTGTTTTGACGCGATTTCTCACGCTAGTATAGCGGAAAATAGTGTGTCCTATGTGCTATACATACATATATATATATATATATATATATATATATATATATATATATATATATATATATATATATATATGAAGAAATATAGTCTTAAAGTGTGCTATATTTATGGGATAAAGTGCTCAATATCCGAGATAGAGCGTGTGTAAATATAAACGTGAACATGGAAGTCAACACTTAGAGGCGACAGTCTGTTTCTTGCTAGATGCAATCGTCGGACCACGAGTGCTGATATTCTTCTCGGCTATTTATATATACACGTCAGTGTTAGCAAAAATAACAGCACTCGTGGCCCGACGATTGTATCTAGCATGAAACACACTGTCGCCTCTAATTCTTGACTTCTATGTTCCTTTTGATATTTTTATATATATATATATATATATATATATATATATATGTGTGTGTGTGTGTGTGTGTGTGTGTGTATGTAAGTATATATATATACATATATATGTATATATATATATATATATGATAGAAATTGTTAGGAGGATTTGATAATTATAATTAAGTAATTCATTGTGTCTGAAAGAAACCTAAAGAACAGGCGACTATTCGTTGCTGCTCCTAATAAATGTATACAAGTTTTCGAAAGAGATAAGTCCCTGCTCATCAAGAGAATGAGGCTCTGCATAGGACCCAACAATTTGGCTCACGTGAATAGTGGAGGCTCTCTAATAGGGTAGTAAATGAGTGTAATGTGTCTATATCTCCTCCTTTCAACCAGTTTCTGGTGTTAACATCCTCTGCTGATAAAGCTGATTGCTTTGCCCATATATTTTTTTATTAAACTCTAATCTTGACTCATCTGGAGCATCCCTGCCTAAATTCCCACTTAGAACTCTGTTGAGTGATATGTATATAACAGATTCCATGCTCTCTACTATCATTTCTAACCTAGATCCCCACAAATCATATGGACACGATGGTATCCCTAAACATTGTGTTATCGAACTGGCTCTATGTCTCTCCAAACTGTTTAATGTCTCACCATCTCCTGCTTTCCTGCCCGCTGGAAATCAAAAGCTGTTGTTCAAGTTTTTGAGCCTTCCAACTATCGGCATATTAGCATTCTACCTCTTTTTGGAAAACTCGTCGAGGCTCTAAGCAATGCCGAATTAATTCATCATCTCTCATCACAGGGCATTTTTTCAGACAAGCAATATGGCTTTCATTTCTCCAGATCCACTGCTGATGTACTGGTGATAATTGTGGAAAGTGTCTGTCATGCTCTGGATAAAAACGGTGAAGCTCGTGCTATAGAATTAGACATCTTGAAAGTCCTTGACACGGTTTGGCATATAGGTCTTCTCCATAGGTTGAAAAGTTATGGTGTCTCCGTACTCATAATCATGAAATGAGAATTATCCTAAACGGCTTAGATACTTTCTTACTAATGCGGGTGTCCCCCAAGGGCCTTTTATTTTCATTAATGACATTACCGATGACATAAGCTCTCAATATGGTATCTGCACTGATGACAACCATTTACCAGGTCCCAGAAACTGAAAGCCCGACACCCGCACAGGATTTGATTATAGTGGTGAAGGCTTTGTGCAGGGCCATCCACACTTTTTGGAGGGACGAATACAGGGACCTGGTGCAACGGATGCCACAAGGTCCCCAAACGACCCTCCGCAGGTTTTGAATTCAGAGTTGTCCTTCTCCTAGACCAGTTGCCATCCAAGGCTATAGAACCCAGTCTGTCCTGCTATTTACCCATAGTTGGAGGGAGAAGAAGAGGATTCACACCTTTCCCAAGGGTATTAGCACGTAAGTGAATGTAATGGATTCGACTGGAATTCGAACTCGGCTCTCCGATTCCTCAATCCAAGCAGTTATCCATTACTCCACCGTGCCTATATATATACACGCACAAGGAGCAATGGACAAATTTAATTTAATTTAATTTTAATTTCGCGCATGCGCGTTGTTTTATATTTTGTCGACTGTACAGCATAGTAGGATCAGTTGGGCAACTTCTGTGTAAAAAAGTGCACGATGAAGCAAATTTGGAAAATGCAGATGATTCTGAAAAAGTTGGATGTGTCTAACAGCCTATACGAAGCTTCGGCAGCTCGAAAAACACAATCAGATCGTTCTGATAAAGAAACCCCCGAATTTGTTGGTGAGGGCCTGAGACTCAGCACAGACGTCTACAACAAGTGCCATGATTAGAGAGTGCTAGGTCAAGAGGGTGGCTGCTGGAAAAGCATATGACTGACAAGACTCTGCACCATGGAGGAGAACCCAATCAAAGATGTCAGTCAATTTTGGCGACCACATCCCAATTTACAACACGCCACCTGATTCCATTAGACTGCAACAGCCTTGATTATTAAGAGTGCGGTGCAGTTGAGTGGGAGACCAACAAAACTCCTTATAAGGCCAAAGATGAACTGAAGGTCAAGGAATATGGCAGCATTAACCAAGTTAAACAAGGAGACCGTCCAGATGAGAGGCAGAAGACTCCGAAGTCGTCTGGAGGCCGTGGTTGAAGCCAATAGCGATTTAACTGAATAAATTTACTCTTTAGCATTTCAAGATATTTTTTTATGTAATTTTGGTAAATATATCTGTTAAAAAAAATCTAGAGACGAATCTGCAAGATGATAAGTCCTGATCTGGCATCTAGCCTACAATCGCTATACCACAGACGTGCCGTGGCCTTCCTCTGTCTCTTCTACAGGTATTTTCGTGGTAACTGTTCCGACGAGCTACTTTCGCTGGATCCCGTACTACGTGAATTTAAACGTGCTACCAGGCTGGCATCTCGGTCCCACACTTTCACTGTGGAAACGGTTAAATGTAACCGTCTCTTCTTCTCAAAAAGCTTCTTCTCCCGCACTTCCCGTCTGTGGAACTCCCTTCCCCTTACTTAATCCTCAAATATTTATGTGTAATGTCAATCGACATCTTCTGATACCTTGTTCTTGTATACTTTTCTCAAACACGCCTCTTTACTCTTGTTCTCAATCCTCTGTAACCCTTGCGTGCTGGGGGCACTCTCGCCTTGCTTCGGGTGAATTGTCTTTAAAAAAAGATACGTCAGTGTTTTTATTAATTTTTGCAAGATTTAGATAACACTCTATCAAGCTCAACCTGTGTATTTGTATATATATATATATATATATATATATATATATATATATATATATATGGTGGTACTGGTTTGGAAAAACCTCGGATAGCTCAACTTGCAGTAGAACAAATCGGTACCCGGAGAAGAATGGGGGATAAAAAAAGAAAGAACAAAGAACATTAAAACAAGGCGGAAACAATCGTCCAGTGTTTAAGCTCCAAGTCCAAAGAAAAAAAAACCAAAACGAGTGAAAAGACAACTACGTAAAGTCCTCAATGCACTAAGTAGTGCAAAACCTAACATAATCTTAAGGAGCCAGGCAAACGGCTTTAACCTGACGATCCGTTTAGGTAAAACCTTGGTAGGTTTTCCTGGCTCCTTAAGATTATCTTATATATATATATATATATATATATATATATATAAAGACATTTTTATATTTAACATTCTTTTTTATAGATACAAGTATTTAATTGAATGTACTGTTTTATAATAAACCGTATTAAATAATATTTACCGGGCTGAATGAAAACAGAGCATTTACTTAAATACTTGTATCGATAAAAAAGAATGTTAAATATAAAAATGTCTTTATATATATATATATATATATATATATATATATATATATATATATATATATAAAATTGGCGGACTTTGTCCATTTCATAATATATATCCATATATATATATATATAAAGGTAAAGATCAAATGCAGATTGATTATGGATCAGAATCCGACATGATGACAAAATAAAAGAACAAATAGGAAACGTATATCAGTCTAACATGTTTTAGAGTCAGAGAGAAATCAGACAGAAACACTGATATTTTTCATTTTTGCGGGGGTCAGTTCTCATTGGTCAGATACGTGTCACGTGCATTAAAAGCTCTGATTCTCTCTGTCTGTAGGTTTGTGAAGATTATTTTATGTCTCCGTTGGCAACGGGTAGTAATGTGTATTTGTAATTGTGTGCGTGTGTCTGTCTAGTTGGCTGTTATCTTTACCTTCGTGCGCTTAACCTGCGCAGTGGGGAGCCACTGGGTTCTCATCTATGACTTGCCTCTTTAAGAATATCTTCTTTCTATAAGATAGATATAAGTTACATTCTTTAAAAATGGATTCAAAGAAAGATGAAGATGTAATGTAATGTTTCAGGCGTGTGTGTGTAGTTGGAAAATTTTGTTAAGTTTTCAATGTATTTATCCTTAAAAATTTGTTCTTTTTCAATTGGGTAGACATTAGTGAAATCAAATTATGGGCAGTGTAGCTTCGGGGGAGAATCAGGTGATCTAAAAACCCACATCTAGGAACACAAGATAGACTTGTGTTGGAGAATCAATCTATGTTTTGCATCGAAATATTGAGTGAATATTAAAGAAATCATTTCCAGAAGACAATACCTATCGAATATCCAGGTAGGTAGATGTAAATAGATAAATATCAATTAGTTATGTGCCATGCATGACACACACTTAGGCGATCATGTATCTTTCGATACATGATTGACGAGGCAGACTTTTTTTCCCGCAGTAGTTTGTCATTTCTTTCTGCAGTAGTCCTGTTGCCATTGATGGAGGCTATAGAACCCGGTCTGTCCTGCTATTTACCCATAGCTGGGGGTGAGGGGAGAAGAAGAGGATTCATACCTTTCCCAAGGGTATTCGTACGCAAGTAAACGTAATGGATTCGACTGGCATACAGACTCGGCTCTCCGATTCCTCAATTTGAGCCGTTATCAATTACTGTTTAATAAATAAACACAGCATCGACTCAAACATAAGTATCCATCTAAAAAATTACGTTTAAACAAATTAAAATAAATCAGCCGGTTTCGAATCCACTTACTAAAAACTATATATATATATATATATATATATATATATATATAATATTAGTGGTCAATATATATATATATATATATATATATATATATATATATATATAAATTAACAGTAGGATAGAATCCAGGTAGAACTCAATGTACAGGATAGAGTAAGAATATAATATAAAAAGGCTCAAACACTAATATTCCATGGTTAAAATTTATTACATTTGAGTCGTAATTACGATTTCAATTGGTGTCGTAATTACGATTCCAATGTAATAAATTATAACCATAGAATATTAGTGTTTAAGCCTTTTTATTTTATATTATATTATATTATATTATATATATATACACATATATATATATATATACATATATATATATATATATATATATATATATATATATATATATATATATATATATATATGCAGAAATATAGTCTTAAAGTGTGCTATATTTATGGGGTAAAGTGCTCAATATCAGAGATAGAGCGTGTGTAAATATAAAAGTGGACATGGAAGTCAGCACTTAGAGGCGACAGTCTGTTTCATGCTAGTGCAATCGTCAGGCGACTATATATATATATATATATATATTCAGTTCCATCCATTCCACGCTGTTGCGATGCTCAAACAAACTGGTTTATCTTTTAAAAATTGAATCTATGTATGCCTGTTTGTGTTTGATTATGTTTTGCTGGTCGGAGGGGCAAATTCTCTGTGTGTCTGTTTGGGATGACATTCTCTCACACACAGACACGCATGCATACAAGTGTACGCGTTTTAATTCACACAAAACGCACGCATATAAACAATCCGAGATTAGGCGCAGATACAGACCCATGCGTTCGAGCATACATATATACACACGCAATTGTAATTCAATTTCGGTGTCGAGATTGAAAGTAGCAATGTTCTTTCAACAAGGGGCAATTTGCAGTGTTATTGACTCTTTCCAGATCGGCCGTCTGCGTCGTCAAACAAATTCTTTACGCACAAATATACATAACTACATATACACATGTTGACCAGCACATACACTCCTATTGATTTGGACCTTATATCACCACTTTGGTTAAGTGTATACTGTTTGCGGACGTGGTGATATTATATGTGTGTGTGTGTGTGCGTGTGTGTGTGTAGGTGTGTAGATATAACTGAGTAAAAATGCGAATTGAAAAAGACGCGGCACAAAGAGGTAAAAATTCAAATAGCGTTTAAAACCACAACCCCTGAAGACTGAAAATTTTACCAAGAAACATCGATGTCGGGATAAAATTTATATTTATCAGATGAGAAATTTTTTAATATATCATTAACGCTCTATTTTTAATAATATTTTAATAGTGAGAACTATATATATATATATATATATATATATATATATATATATATATATATATATAATATGGTGCAGTTCAATCTATATTACAATGAATCATTCATACAAAAAGTAAATTAGTAAAATTAATGATAAAAATGGCGAAATCCCTTCGCTAACAAAATTTTAAAGATGCATTAACGTACTAATCCCTCGATGAATGTTATGGTCCTTTTTTTTATATTATAAGCTGTATAATCTTCATTCTGGAAATTAGTGTCCAATATACGTATAAAAAATAAAAATTTAACTCGTAGAGGTTCTAAGTATAAAATTCAGAGATCACCCGATCAAACTACCTTGGTTTCATCTTTTCGGTATACCGATCGGCTGATCTTTATATATATATATATATATATATATATATATATATATATATATATATGATTATTTGTGTGTGGTGCAGGGGAGCAATTTCTTTCTGTGTTTGTTTGGGATGACACTCTCACATACATAGTCACACATAGATACAGGTGTATGCATTTTAGTTCGTACAAACACACCCATATAAATAATCTGAGGTTAAAGGCAGTTACACATGCCCTGCGTTCGAGCACACATACGCAATTGACATTATATTTGGTTATGAAGATTGTCGCGTTGCATATGTAGAAAGGAGAGGGGTGGGGATGGACTTGACGTTTTTTTTTCAGATCGGTCGCACGCGCCGTCAGACAAACTCACATTTTCTCACACGTACATATATGTAGACGCTCAACCACACTCATTGATCTGGGTCCAGTACCACCACGTTGTGTTCTGGCTGTGGACATGCTGATGTTTGTATTTTTAGCAACGATAACTGCTGGTGTTTTATTGACTATGGTCATTATGTTAATGATAATAATAACTGTGATATTTTTATTATTATTATTATTATTATTATGATCATTATTATTATTATGATCATTATTATTATTATGATCATTATTATTATTATTACTATGATTATTATTATTATTATGATTATTATTATTATTATGATCATTATTATTATTATTATTATTACTATTATTATTATTACTATTATTATTATTATTACTATTATTATTATTATTACTATGATTATTATTATTATTATGATCATCATTATTATTATTATTATTATTATTATGATCATTATTATTATTATTACTATGATTATTATTATTATGATCATTATTATTATTATTATTTTATTTCCTTTGATATCTGGCGTTTACACATTTCTTTCCGGGTCCCGCCCAGGGACCTAAGGTTAGAAATGGCATCATGACACTTTCCACTGAAAAAAAAAAAAAAAAAATTACATAGATAAAGCCCTTCGTAAAGTGTGGGCTGTACTTGTCAGAACAATTTTTTGTATCTCTTTGAGGCATGGACTTCCAGGGATCCCTTCACTCAGCCTACTGGAATCTTTTCCAACCAGTCCAAGGGCTCCAACTACAACAGGAATTGTTGATGTTCCCATGTGCCACATTTTTGAGATTTCGATTTCAAGGTCCTTGTATTTTGACAGTTTTTCGAATATCTTCAAAGACACATTGCAGTCTGCAGGGACTGCCATATCAATAAGGAGGCACTTATTTTGTTTGTGGTCTTTAATAACAATGTCTGGGCGGTTGGCTTTGATTGTTCTGTCAGTGTATATTGTGTAGTCCCATAGAATTGTAACAGGTCCTATCTCCGTAACCGGGTCAGGGTGGTGTTCGTACCAATTTCTTCCAGTTTCCTTCCCATAGGAGTTGCAAATTTTCCAGTGCAGATATTGGCCCACTCTGTCATGCCGGTTTTTATATTCAGTGGATGCCAATATCGTGCAACCTGATATAAGATGATCAATGGTTTCTGGATATTTGTCACAGAATCTGCATCTTGGGCTAACACAGTATTTTAGTATATGTGCTTGATAATTCCTAGTTAACAAGCATTGGTCTTGTGCAGCAATTATAAAACCCTCAGTTTCACCTTTCAACCCTGCACTACGTAGCCACTGATGGGTGCGGTTTTTGTCTACGTCTGCTTGTTTGGTACGGGCAGAGTATTGGCCATGGAGCGGTTTATTTTGCCATTGTTTCTTTATCTGGTCGGTCGCATTTGTCTTTGCATTTTTTTTTAAGTTTTTTGCAGCTTCAGCCGGTGTACAGTGATGTATTTGAATTTCTGTGCCCATTTGAAGCTCTTTTTTGAATTTTTCGGCTTCCTTTACTACAGAGTAGAGACACTTCCTACTTTCATGTTCCTTGACACATACCATCATCCAGTCTTCTGTTTTTTCCAAGTATCTTTGGAGGCCAATTGTTGTACTTTTGTAGGATAGTTCTAGTTGAACTAGTCCTCTGCCTCCTTCGGATCTGGGCACATACAGGCGATCAATATCAGCTTTGGGATGATGCATGCGGTAGCAAGTGAGGAGCTTTCTCGTTTTGGCGTCCATTCGCTTAATTTCAGCTATGGTCCAGTTAAGTACATTAAAGCTGTATTGCACCACAGGAACAGCTAAGGTGTTTATAGCTGATATTCGGTTTTTTGAGTTTAGCTCAGTATTTAGTACCAGGCGTACACGCCTGTAGTACTCCTTTCTTACCTTCTCTTTCATTTGGGAGTGTTGTATGCCATCTCCCTCACTAATTCCTAGGTACTTATAAGCTTCATCATGCTCCAATTCTCTAATCTTCGTGGCAAAATCTAAATCTATTAAGGGTGCTTCTAAAATTCTACCTTTCTTAAATGTTACTTTAGCACATTTATCTAATCCGAAGCTCATGCATATGTCGTCACTAAAGTATTTTACAATATTAAGTAGGCCCTTCAACTCATTGTCGTCTTTGGCAAAGAGTTTGAGATCATCCATGTATAGTAGGTGATTGAATATGTTGTTATTTATTTTGTAGCCATAGCTACTGTTGTTCAGTTCATGCGTAAGAGGGAGTAAGGACAAACAAAACAGAAGTGGAGACAAAGAGTCTCCTTGAAAGATTCCACGTCGGATATTTAGTCGGTTGGATATGACAGTGCCCCTGGTGTGACTAAGGTATAGTTTGGTGTTCCACATTCCCATGCTGTGCTTAAGGAAATTTAATACCACAGGGGAGACTTTGTACATTTCCAAAGTCTTAAGGATCCAAGAATGTGGAACACTGTCAAAAGCTTTACGATAATCAATCCACGCTGCACTGAGATTTCTACGTCTGCTCCTGCAATTTTCCAGAATCATTTTATTTATTAGTAATTGGTCTTTGCAGCCATATGAACCCCTCCTGCATCCCTTCTGTTCCAGTGGAAGAATGTTGTTTGTTTCTAAAAAGGAGTAAGCACGGTTCGTCATGACAGACGTGATCAACTTATACGTTGTGGAGAGACATGTTATCGGTCGATAATTTTTCGGGTCATCTGTTTCATTTGTTTTTGGTATGAGGTATGTAATACCTTCAGTAATCCATTCCGGGATTTTATTGGGATTATTTACAATTATTATTATTATTATTATTATTATGATCATTATTATTATTATTATTATTATTATTATGATCATTATTATTATTATTACTATGATTATTATTATTATTATGATCATTATTATTAATATGATTATTATTATTATTATAGTAATAATAATTGATGTGTTACTGCTTATGATAAACAGTAATGTTAGCGATAATGATGATGAAAATAATCAACAAGAAAAGCAGTATTAAATCATAATCACAATAATGTCATTGGTAATTATGATAATAGTTGTGTAAAACATAATAATGATGATGGTAATAATATGTTGGATGAGTTTTCTGATAGCCTGCCGCTTGCTGACGGATTTAGGTAAGTGCTTGATAACTGAAGGTAGAGTGTTGGAAGATGTGTGTATGTCATTATCCTTTTTGTATGGTTCGTACGATTATTTGTCCAAGTTGAGTGTGACGTCCAGGACATTTATTATTCTTGGGTTTGTTTTATTTCTATTTTGAATTCAAGCATTTTTAGAACGTTTAATATCTTATAAACCAGTTTGTCTGATGATCGCAAAAGCGTGAAACTCGGCGTTACAAAGTACTATCCATGCAAACATATAATACCGTATAGGATTTGTGTAGACGAAATAAATTCCAATAACCAAAAATACTGTTCTTAAAAGTGTGCTCAATACAGATTAGAGCAATATATATATATATATATATATATATATATATATATATATATATATATATATATATCAAGTATGTCATAACATTCATCTACGGGTTCGAGGTTAATGTATTTTATTAAAAATTCTTTGCTATAGTGATTCTTGCCATTTATATCATTAACTTCACTATCTGATTTTGTATGAATGATTCATGTAATATATATATATATATATATATATATATATATATATACATATATATACATATACATATACATATATATATACATATATATATACATATATATATATACATACATATATATATATATATATATATATATATATATATATATATATATATATATATATATATATATATATATATATATATATATATATATATATATATATATATATATATATATACAGTCGGTCACTGTGTGTTTAACTAAACCTAAAAATAAATACG
This sequence comes from Acanthosepion esculentum, assembly GCA_964036315.1. Taxonomy (NCBI): domain Eukaryota; kingdom Metazoa; phylum Mollusca; class Cephalopoda; order Sepiida; family Sepiidae; genus Acanthosepion; species Acanthosepion esculentum. Next base: position 35,217,983 of record OZ038512.1, read on the forward strand.
CTAAAATTCATCTTCATCCCTGCCGTGCGGCGACCGCTTAATGATAGAATATCCGACTGACGCAAATTCAGTCGGGTTTCGATTCTAGCTAGAGGCACCCAGATATCTAGCCCCACTGAAGTCTGTGGATGACAATATATATATATATATATATATATATATATATATATATATATATATATATATATATATATATATATATATATATATATATATACCCAAGAGGTATAGGATTGGTGTAGACGGAATAACTTCCAATAACCAAAGATACTCATCGTAAAAGAGTGCTCAATAAAGAGTAGACATATATATATATATATATATATATATATATATATATATATATATATATATATATATATATATATATATATATGTATGTATATATATATCCAAGAATTATATGAAGGATTGGTGTAGACGGAATAAATTCCAATAATCAAAAATATTGTTCTTAAAAGAGTGCTCAATACAGAGAAGAGCAATATATATATATATATATATATGTGTGTGTGTGTGTGTGTGTGTGCGTGTGTCGGAAATAATGACGAATATACTTACGTGAGTGAAGCGGCGACGTCTAAGGTGTAAACCCCTCATTCGCCATTTGGACTGGCGGAAGAGGTGAGGGCAAAAATATATTATAAAAATCCCTTCACCTCATATTCATGTTTTGTTTTTTATTTATTTATTTATTTTTTGGACCGACAGCGAAAACACTTGTCATTATTGTTTCTGTTTGTTATTACTGTGTTTAACTGACCCTAGTGGAGAGGGTCGCAAAGGAAGGACGCTGGTCTTTTCAGTCGAATTCATTCTGAAGTTGTTTTTTTTTTGTTTTTGGTTTTTGCAAAAGAAGACCTACTTATAACCGAGTAATATTTTTTTCTATCATTTTCTTCCCTCAGTTCTCGCCTATGGATTTTTCAATGGAAGACAATTACTCCAAAGTATCGCGGTCCTAAAGATGAAGATCAAATGAAGACGAAGGGGTTGAAATCACGCCCACCATATATAAGAAGTTCTGTCAGGACATTTGCGAGTATATAACAGCATCTGAGATCTGCAACTGTAAACTTGAAATTTCCTCTCCGTTTGATGGAGAATGGGAGGAGATAGAATCAAACTGGCTGACCTCGAGAATAGCTCTCCGATTCCACTCTACTTACCCCCGGAGACTGATGTTAGTTTGAACCAATCTTCCCCCTAAAGTATTAACCCCAGGTGGAACTTATTCGTCCTTTTCGGTGAAACTTCCTCAAGTGCAGATTACTTGACCTACATTTAATTGTCAGGAAATGGAGAAGGGCCGCATGACTGTTCGTAAATTTCTGTCCAAATTCGAGAACTGCGTGGCCGGTATGGCCAATGACGCAGAAAGGCTCAATTTTGTAAAGTGTTCTCTGTCAGAAAGACCTCTGTTGTTCATCAAACACTTGAGTTGCACCGTCACGAATTATAAACACGCTCTCTGTATTTTAAAAGGAGAATAGATATAGACGAAATTATTGATAGAGTTTTCCAAGATATAATTGACTACCCTCCTGAAAAGAATGGTTATTCTGATCTTGGAAATTTTATTGCCAGGACCTCTTGAATAATGAGTGAGTTAGCTGGATACTTTTTTGTGACTTTTCTCAGGATGAATCAGCCGGAGCTCAACTGGTGGCCAAATTACTATTCCTCACATATCCGAGAGAATTGAAAGGAGAGTTGATTCTACTGTGTGGGAGTAGAAGCCTCACTTTGTCTTTATTGTTGTAGGACACTGGGGAAGACATCATGCGTCTTAGAATAGAAGTGGTATTAGTTTCAGCCGACAGGCCTGCGATGGGGACCGGACGGTATAATTGTGCCCGTTTTGTGATACATCGAAGGAAGCATATGGCTTTGCTGCCAATTTTGTATTTTGTGATCAATCCGCCTTGATTTTTGCTAAGGCGAAGTTTGCGCCTTTCAAGGAGAAAACACTACCCACATTGAAATTGACGGTGGTTTTCCTCGCCCTAAGATATTTAACAACCATTTTGGACAATTGCAATGAAGTTCTCTCTTCCAAGTTGTGTGTGGCCATAGATTTCCAGATAGTATTATCCTGGCTCCTGTCTCAGCCCATAGCTAATAAGAGCATTTTTGCCAGGAATAGGTTCAAGGACATTTTGCAGATGAGAGTTACCTTGGAGGTCAAATACGGAATCAAACCAACCTTCAGGTAGGTCACCACAACAGAGTACCCGTCCGACGTTATCATCAGAGGACTACCACTGACGAGATTCCTGTTTAGCTTCCACTTTTGGTGCCAGGGTCTCTCTTGGATGCGAAATGTTGTCCTTCCGTGGCCGACCCGGACATTAGCCTGCCTTGACAGTCAGTGTCAGCGGATTGCACAATCTTCCACGAACATCGCTATGTTCTTGGGGGAATAGTGTCCTTCTGTGATTTCCTTGCCCTGGTTCACTAACTTTAACAGTTTGTTCAGCGTTACACCCTTGCAGTTCCGGTTCTTTTGAGTGGCAAGGAGACGGGAGAAAAACTGTAATAGGAAGGCGGCTTTGTACCTGCTGAGAACCGCACAACAGCAAGAATTTGCCGAAGAACTGGACTTCCTCAGAAACCCACTTGGAAGGTCTATGCCCCATCGAGTCCAGACTCTAGAAATCATTTTGGATCAGGATGGGCTGATACGCTCTGGTGGTCGAATAGATAAATCTTCATATTTTTGATACAAAGCTAAGAATCCACTGTTTCTACCTTAAAAACACAATTTCCCTCGTCTTATCATCTTGGACTGTCATAGCGGATGTTCTCATCTGGGAGTGAGTTCGATCCTGCCGGAGTTGGTGCCTCAGAGAAAGCAGGTGTTCAAGTGCTCATTAGACTCTTGTTTCCAGATCGGTGCTTCCGGTCAATTTGGCCAGCTTTCCAGCTTCTCGTATAGAATTTGAATTGTCATTTAAAAACATGGGGGTCGACTTCTCGGGACAATTTTGGGTGAAAGAGGGTGACTCAAGAAGAAAATGCGCCTTTTAGTGTTCACCTATTCATGCGTGAGGGCGGTACATGTCGACGGGGTCCCTGACATGAGTGCCCTGTCTTTTATTCAGGCCCTGGTCAGATTCTCCAATTTGTATGGTGTTTCTGACGCGATTTACTGTGATAATTCCCAAACGTTTTAGGCAGCAGAAGATTGTTTGGTCGCCTTTCCTTGCTTCGGAAATATCAAGCCAAATTCGGTTCCTGCTGTATGAAATTGAAAACAATTTCCCTGTTTTCTTCTTGGTATGGAGGGACTTTGGAGCGTAGTAGCCAAATATTAAAATCGTTATCTATAGGGGTAAAGTCGATTATTTTTCTTTCCTAACAATTATTTCGGACATTCAAAGGGCAGTGAACGACCGACGCCTAACATTTCGACACTCCTCTGAGAAGCAAATGATGGCCATCACACCCTGAATATGTTCTTAAGACACAATAAAATACACAGATTACTACTACGTGTAAGAAGGGAAGATCTCTCTAACATAGCTCCTCCCAACCGGAAAAAGGTTTATCGAAATTATGGACGTCCGGAATGAATGGTTAGCTAAGGTCCCCAAACTTTGCTATAATGGGTATCCTCTGGACCTTAGAGAGGGGTACCCGGGACGATCAAAGCTACCATTCCAGAACCGCCTTCGGAAGAATGTGTTTCGGGTCAAAAGCCCTCTAAAACCACGACCTTTTTGAATTTGGACCCTATTATCGAGCTCTTTCTTGGAAGAGATGTTATGAGGTCTTCTCGTGTCAGGTAGAGGGGATAGTCATGTAATGGTCCACTCCTTGAGACACTTATATCCCATGGTGCTTTCTTTCTTCCAAGGAACCAATTGTTCTGCCCCCTCGGCTACATTGGTTACTGGGGGCAGCAACAGCAGCCACCTAAGATCCGCTAGCTCGACTCCCAACGAAGACGAATCAATTTGGTTGTGTTCTGTTTGTGATGCGCCTCAGGGAGATCAGGATATGCTTGGACGCATGTGACAAGTGGTTCCATTTCCAGAGAGTTTGCATTGAGGACCCTCCGCCGATTAGACAAAAATGATATTGAAACGACTGTGCCCCACAGAGAAAACGGAGACATCCAACTAGTCTTCTCTCTGTTTAAGTGACGTTGCTCCTGGGTATGACTTAAAAATGCAACTGGCAGTAGAGCTTGGCTAAGGGACGAATGAAGGTACCCTGCTGTTACGTCCTGGTGGTTTGTGAGAAAAGCCGAGTTCCTGTCGGTCTTCCCGTCAGGGTTAACAGTACTTTCACATAATTTCCTCTCTCTTCTTTTTTTTTTGTTGCCAGTGCGTCGGAAATAATGAAAATAGACTTACGTGAGTGGAGCGGCGGTGTCGACCGAGGAGTCTTAAGGCGCAAACGGGTTATTCTCCTTCGCTTTAGTAGACTTCGATTTGAATTAGCGGAAGAGGTGAAGCCAGAGATACGTTATAAAAATCCCTGCACCTTATACTCGACTGCTTTTTGGCCGAAAACGAAACAAGTTTTTATTATTGTTCCTGTTTATTATTACTGTCGCTACCTGACCTGAGGGTCGCAAAGGAAGGACGTTTTCTTTTGCAACCCAGTCATTCACCAAATATTGCCACGTGGTCTTTTCAATCAAATTCATTTTCGATATGTATATATATATATATATATATATATATATATATATATATGAGTAGATAAGTTGGTCATTAGAATAAAGTCAAACCAAAGGGTACCGATGAAATCAGTACAAAAAACATTTATTAAAATTAACCAGGTGACAAAAATGAAGCACGGAGATTGAGGTTCCAAGTTCGAAATTTTCGAAAACGCCTGTGTTCTTCATCAGCGGCTTCGAGAAATAAACAGAGTGACGATGGAAACTATCCAACATTAGTTTTCTTAGGTGGGTAGAATCCGCTTGTAGGCGGAATTATTAGAAAAAATCCGTTCTATGTTTGATTTCTCGCGTGCGAAACTTAATGTGAAAATAACCTTAAATTTAAAAATTGTGGTTGGTGGTGGGTGGTAGGGGAATGAGATGTTGAACATAGGTGAAAATATGGTAGGACCGGTGGTTGGAGCGGTATTAGTGTTGAAAGATTTTATTTTTGTGAGTAAGGATCAGCGTGAGAACATAGCTAGATTGTCACTAAAAGTAAAATGAAAGAGAAAAAAAAACGAAAAGAAAAAAGAGAGTGGAAAGAAATTGCGCAAAAAAGGGTAAATAATTCTTTTAGGAAAATCATTGTTCGACAATGGCGGGTGTGGAAAAAATAAACGGCAAACTAAAAAAAAATACTAAAAATAAAGATAATGTTAATATGAAAAGAGGAATTGAAAAAATCTCATGCAGGAAAAGAAAAAGAAAATGAAAGAGAAAAAAAAAACGATGGAAGAAATAATACAAAAAAGGGTTAAGGATTTATTTTGAAAAATCAGTATCAGAAAATGAGTGGCACGGAAAAAATAAACTGGAATAAAAACGTAACAAAAACTAATAATAATAAGGATAATAGCAATATAAAAAAAGTGGGGAGTAAAAAGCTTACGAAAAAAAGATGTGTTGTGAACAGAAAAAGAATGTCCGATCTTGTATGTGTACGTTTAAGTTATATCCATGTTGTCTTCTAGCGTTGAGTTAAGTGTTGTCAAGGTGAGGCAAGTTCCTTTAGGTTATTTTCACTTTTTTTTCTTTTAGCTTGGATTTGAGGGTTGTCAAGGTGAGGTCCAAAATACATGATTAGAAAAAAAAAAAGTCCCCATATGCTTCATATAGAGTTGGTTAATAAAACAAAGTCAAACGAAAGCGTACCGATGTAATCAGTACGAAAAACATTTATTAATATTAACCCAGTGGCAAAAATGAAGCACGGAGATTGAGGTTCCAAGTTCGGAATTTTCGAACACGCCTGTGTTCTTCATCAGAGGATGCGAGAAATAAACAGAATGACGGTGGAAACTATCCAACATTAGATTTTTTGAGTTGGGTAGAATCCGCTTGTAGGTGTAATTAGAAAAATCCGTCCACTGCTTGATTTCTCGCTGTGCAAAACTTAATGTGAAAATAACCTCAGATTACAAAATTGTGGTGGTTGGTAGGAGAGTGAGTTGTTGAACATAGGGGAATATATATATATATATATATATATATATATATATATATATATATATATATATATATATAAAAGTGAACATAGAAGTCAACACTTAGAGGCGACAGTCTGTTTCATGCTAGATGCAATCGTCAAGTTATGAGTGCTGTTATTTTTTCGGCTATTTATATATACGGGTCAGTGGTGCATTTTTGGGTACAGCGACAGTCTGTATAAACATCAAAAACCGAAGAGAGTAAATTATCCAAAATGAAAATAAAAACAAATAAATTAACACAAACAAATAAATGAAGAAAGAAACCGTTCCCGCAAAAATAACCGCCAGAATAGATTACCCACAATGCACCATTGGCCCATATATATAAATAGTCGTGTAAAAATCCAACATTCGCGGCCTGATGATTGCGCCTAGCATGAAACAGCCTGTCGCCTCTGTGTGTTCACTTCAATGTTCACATATATATATATATATATATATATATATATATATATATATATATATATATACACACACATATATACGCACACATATATATACATATATATACACACACACATATATATTTATATACACACACGCATATATATATACACACATATATATATATACACACAAATATATATATACACACACACACACACATAAATATATATATATAACTATATATATATATACATATATATATATATATATATATAATCCTAAAGAATTAATGGTTTCTACTTTTATTTTAAGGTTTTTATTAATTCAAAAGTTATTTTTAGAGAATACCTATATTTGTGTAGACCGCACGCTCGATAAAACTGAACGAAAAGGTGCTCTCCGTTAGGACCTGAACCTTAGACGCTCCATATCAAGTGATGTTGTGTCATGACCGCACTGGCTGCATTTATAGTTATATAGCTCAGTCTGCCCCACTGTACACGATGACCGTTGTCCCTACAGGACTGTCTTCTTTTTAATCTACTTGATAGGCTGATAGTAAATCCAGTTTAGTCATCGCTGACCACACCGTGTGCCAGTTAATCCTTGATTGTAGGAAATATTGTAGGAATCGGTAATAGCCTGAAGACATCTTTCTTAAATGTCGATATGTATACGAAATGGCACACTTCGGCACCTGTATACTTTCTGTCAGGGAAAATATTTCCCGAAGAAAAGTGTTTTCCTTTAATATTCTGTGCCAAGAAAAAGTTTTTATTCGAGAATTGCTGTATGTTTTTTTTTTCTGTTTTGACTAGAGAAATGGATGGATTTTGTTTGTAAGCAGGGAGAACTAATTGGCATGTCATGGTGTCCGAGATTGATATGTAAAATATAATAATCTGAGGCTGATGCAAAGCTTCAGAATCCCAAAACTCACGAAATGACAAGAAAAAGCAAAGTGAGAAAAAAAAAGGCTGAGAAGCCTGAAGAAAGGTTTAGATATTACAAAAATAAACGATCATGTCAGAAACCTGAAGAGAAAACACTGGAAAAAAAGAAATAATAGGGAAAATAAGAAACATCTGTGAGTATATATATATATATATATATATATATATATATATATATATATATATATATATACATGATTGGATGTGGTAGAATGAGAAACGAAAGAGACAAATGAAACAATTTACCCGTGGAGGAGAAAGAAATATAAAGAAAGAGAAAAGAAAATAGCAGAGAAGAAATAAAATGCAAGACAAAAAGGAAGGAGTAAAATAATGTGAAGGCAAGTAAAATAAAAAGGAGCAATACTGAAGAAAACTAACGACAAAATAAAGAAAGAACAAGAAATGATGGAGACTAAGAAAAAAGAAAGAAACAGAACGAATAATACTAAAAAGAAAAAACAAACAAACAAAAGATGGTGGGAAATAGGAATAAAAAAGAAAAAGTCGAAATCGTAATTTATACTGAAAAAAAAAAAATACAATAGAATAAAATAAAAAGAAAAGATTATCAATTTATCTATCATGAGATAGATTTGTGTCCGGCGTGATGCCGAAAGTTTCTTACACCAAATAATGAAGGGTTAAAAAAAAGAAACGACTGTTCTAAATTTCCTTTCACAGATGGACTACACATGAGTTATAGACCAGAAGGACATGTTAACATGGAGAATTGTTACGCGTTTCAAGGCGAGCAGAATTTTTACCAAGAATTTCCGAAAAGAAAGACTTCATAAATGGATAAAAGTATAAGTGACTTATGAATTGAAACTTTACTAATTTATTAACTGCGATGGCGAGATAGAGAAAGAGAAGATGAGAGGGTGAGAGAAGGTGAGAGGGAAAGAGAGAGAAGGAGAGAAAGAATAAGAGAGAGAAGGGGAGCGAGAGAAAAGAGAAGGGGAGAGAGAGAAAGAGAAGGGGAGAGAGAGAAAGAGAAGGGGAGAGAGAGAAAGAGAAGGGGAGAGAGAGAAAGAGAAGCGGAGGGAGAGAAAAAAGAGAAAGGGAGAGAGAGAAAAGAGAAGGGGAGAGAGAGAAAAGAGAAGGGGAGAGAGAGAAAAGAGAAGGGGAGAGAGAGAAAAGAGAAGTGGAGGGAGAGAAAAGAGAAGGGAGAGAGAGAGAAGGAGAAAGAGAAAAGAGAACGGAAGAGAGAAAAGAGGAGAGAGAGAAAGAGAGCACAGAGAGAGCAAAATGAGAGCACAGAGTGAGATAGAGCATACACACACACACACACACACACACACATATATATATATATATCTCTTCGGTAAATCGAATCGAGTTCTCTCAGTCACTGTGTGTTTATCTAAATATAAATACGCTTAAATTCACCTTCTTCTCTGCCGTGCGCCAACGGCTTCAGGGTAAAATTTCCGACTGACGCGAATTCAGCCGGTTTTCGATTCTAGCCAGAGGCAACCGGACGTCTAGTCACACTGATGAGCTGTGATACAGCGAAACAGTCTGTCTGTGGATGACAATATATATATATATATATATATATATATATATATATATATATATATATATATATATATATGAAGAAATATAGTCTTAAAGTGTTCTATATTTATGGGATAAAGTGCTCAATATCAGAGATAGAGCGTATGTAAATATAAAAGTGAACATAGAAGTCAACAGTTAGAGGCGACAGTCTGTTTCATGCTAGATCCAATCGTCAGGCCTGACGATTGCACTAGCATGAAACAGACTGTCGCCTCTAAGTGTTGATTTCTATTTATATATATATATATATATATATATATATATGCTCTAACTCTCTCTATATATATCTATAGGGGATAGAGAAAAACGTGAAAGTGAATGCCTACGAGTGTGTACAGATTTTCATTTATGTAGGTTTAGTTGAGGATCAACGGAATTTCTTTTCTTAAAACTGGTTTTAATTTATTTTTTTCTGCTGTACGGATCATTTGTCCGGTTTCTGGGGAAAATTTCAATATGAATATTCCGTGGAAATAATTTTCCAAATAATAGAAAGAAAAAAAAAATACAATGTTTTGTTGGTTTTTCATCAACCCTACATATACATAAACACGCAGAGAAATATATAAACATACATTCATATGTATACATACATACTACAATAGTGTAAAACACAGACAAATGGAATTACCTTGTACATAAGACAGACGTGTGAAATTTAAAACTAATATAAAGAAAGCAATACAATTGAGAAGCAAAACAAGTTGCTGCTTGAACGAAATCCATAGTTGAGGAAAGAAAGATTTCTAAAAAGAAAGAAGGCAAACGAAATATAAAAGGGATGAAGATGTGGATTATGGCGTCGATTTGATACGCAACGAATGGCAGTGATAAGCTCTGCCTGTGTGAACTAGTGTTGAGGGTCTTCGAGGATTGTTAGATAACGAGCGAAATGGAGTTGAAAAACGAGAGGTTCCAACAACTCCGCAAAGTCTGACAAAAAGATAAGTAAAAAACGATGAAGCAAAACAAAATATATATATATATACAGTGATAAAGTTAAATGTTCAAAGATTCAAATCTTAGACATTTAGAGCATGATTTGCGCATGCGTAGGTGATCTTCTGTTTCCCTATACTCAGCAACCCTGACAAGTAAATTATTTCATGAAGAATTATTTTGCAACATCAGAAGATATTATTTAAATTGTCTTTCTTTAGTTTATTTTAGTTTATTTCTGAAACATATTTATTAAACAATTTGCTAAATTGTTACCTATCGCTTTATTTTCTTCGGAAAAAAATCGCATAAAATATATTTTAAAAATACGTGGACTATTTTGCATATATTATATTTGTGCTGAAGATTCTACAGCTATACACACTTTCCGAAACATGACTGAATAACAAAACTTCACATTTATTAAATGGCTTTCTGGTTAGGCGTAGTATTTTGTCAGTCACATAGAATATATAATTTAGCTACAAGGCAAGGTCAATTGATATTTTCTATCTTAATACCTGTCTATATCTCTGAGATGAGGTAGTATGATCACTTGCATTATTTTCATTATTCGGACTGTTATCCTCATCTTCATTGCCATATTCACAACGTTTCGGCCGTTGTACGCTCCGACCTTCTTAAGGTGATTGAAATTTCAAACCGAACCTTTTATTTCATCCAACTTGGTAGATTGTTCTAGTTCTACGCGCCATGCCTCTAACGGATGTCTCAGTTATATACATTTATCTCGACTATCCAAATATTTGGTTCACCACTCCTGTGGCCAGGTTCTGAATTCACAACTCTTTGGGTCTAGTCACTGGATCTAAACTACGCCTTTATCCACTGTGCCATGTGTCCTTATTCAGGTGTTCAATCACTAATAGTATGATTTACTAGTGTCATACTAGAAAAGACTGTCTTCGTGTTATGTCCATTATTTTTTTTCTCAGTGGATAAAGGCGTTGGTTAATTCCAGTGACAGGACCCAAAGAGTGTGAGTTCAATACCCGGTTAAGGCAGTGGAGAACTTTCAGAGGGAAATTAACAGGAGATAAATGGTAACTGACATCCATTAAGCATGGCACGTGGAACTAGAACAGTCTACCACAGTGAGCGAATTAAAGGGTTCAGTTCGACATTCCAACCACCTGAAGAAGGCCGAAGCGTACACCGGCCGAAATGTAATAAATATGGCGACAAAGATGAGGACAATAGTCCGAATAATGTAAATAATGTACATAATACCTCATCTCAGAAATATAGACACATACTGAAGAAGGCCGGAGCGTACAACGGCCGAAATGTTGTAGTAAATATGGCGACAAAGATGAGGACAATAGTTCGAATAATGTAAATAATTTACATAATACTTCATCTCAGAAATATAGACAGATATCTCAGACCATGTGCATTAAAGTTTGTTTTATAAGTCTTGCGATAATTCCGTAAACTAGAATGTTTTTGCAACACTGACGTATGTTGAAATCCTCACATTATTTATAATTGTTGAAGTTATCACTAAATTTTTTGTCGAGATTTACAAAGTACATCCCGTTCAATTTCGCAAAATAATCGATGATATTTGAATAAGCTGATTTGTTTTGAAAAAAAATACTTTAACAAAATCCATACTTCGCGGTTTGTTTCCCTTTAGTTTAATAAGACTTCAGGATAAACAATATTTAAAAAAATCCTTTTCATTTTTACCAGTGAAGAATAAATTCTTAAGATTTCTTACTCTTGAGCATGCAACATACAACTAGCCATGCGTAAATATTTCTTTCTGGAGACAAATTCCAACTTTCTGAAGTGGTTGGCGTTGTGACTTATTTCTAATAGTTTTCGCAAACACAGGGCGAACTAAAAACTGGATTCTTGTCCATTCGAAAGGATATTCGGAAGGTTTAGGAATAAACTTTATGCTTGGGATTAATACCACACGTTCTGTTCCAAACACGGTACATTGTTTTAATCTGTTGTCAATAAGTTTGTCGAACATAAGAGTTGTTCCAGTGCATAGGACTTACCGAGGATTTATATTGCGTAACAGAATTAATGACACTCCTGGTTTCAACAATAGGTTGTGTCTTGGAAATCCGTTTCGTACTAATGCATTCAAATACATTGAAACGTCGGATATCATTTGCATTTGCGAGGCTATCTACACTCCTCAACTTTATTGAATTTCCTCCCAGCCAATCATGTATTGTTTCGTTTATATCACTACTACTTTTGAAATCCTCTGCGCATTTGAAACACTCCCTACTGTGTTTATATTTGCAGTGCTACTAGTGTGCATTATTTTACCAAATTGAAATATATATATATATATATATATATATATATATATATATATAAAATTAAAAGATATGCAAAAAACAATATTTATATATAAAACATATCTAAGGATTGGGATATCGGAATAGTATTAAATAAAAACACAGCATTACAGAAGAAAAGCAGGAAGTCATACGCGCCGATGCCTTATCATAAAGAGTCTGATCCCCCTACCCAACGGTGGTAAACTGGACAAAGACAATGTTCAAATATCTCAGGAGTCTTAAAACGCTTAACCTTACGTTTCACTGTACGTAAGATATCCAAAAAAACAATATTGCATTTTATTAAATACGTATGTTATTTTAGCCATTAAATTGTTTTTAAAATAGTGGGAGTATTTTTTAAGTTAATTTAAAAATAAAAATAATGAAAATTTATTGTACTAAGCTACGCACCCTAGTAAAACCATAAAACCAACTATACTTTGTACCCCCTTGCCTGGTTGCACTTCTTCCCAAAATTTGGTTTCGACAGGTCAATGTATGGCTATTTTAGAGCGTGTGACGGTCAGACGGAATAATGGAAGTCATAAAATTTTATATATCGATAGATACATGGATATGTCCATGTGGTAGCGTAATGGAAAAATTTGAGATCCCTTCAAATAAAATATAAAAGACTGTCTTGTTCAAGTACCATAACTCGAATTTACTGAATAAGAATTACTTATTTTAAATTTACAGAAGATATTTGAAACGAAAATATGTTTAATCCGTATAGAGGGAACGAGGTCATTACATTCGGACTATACACTGTGAAAGTCGGTAGAATGCATCGTCCGAAACGTAGCAAGAACAGAATATAGCAAGCAGCATAATGTAAGCGAATGCATAACAAATCAGTTTATAGTTTTCGGCATAAAGTTACAGAAACTAATTAAAATAGCCAAAAAGTAAATTATTCTATCGATCCTTACATATCAGCTGACTCCTCGTAATTCAGGAAAGTAATTGCTCTACATTAACCACGTTTGTACTTGATTGATAAGCTGTAAAAAAAAACTCTTTCAGGTTATTTAAAGCCGAAACATTTTTGCAATGCAAGAATGTTTTTGGGAACAATGATTTTCTGGTCCAAGTCATACTATTTAACCCATAGCTGGGAGGAAAAGAGGTGGATTCATACTGTTCCCAAGGATATATGCACGTAAGTGAATATAACAAAACCGATTGGAATTCGAACTCTGCTCTGATTGCCAGCACATGGTATTCCAGATCGGTCATCAGTCTAGGTACCGATCTGTCTTAAATGTCGCTTAACTTGGGTGATAGGACGAGAACAAATGTTTCAACGTGATATGGCTGTAAGATATATTAGTGAGGATTATTTTAATGGTACTAAGATCCAAAATGGCCTGTTATTGCCCACCATTGATCATATTCCACAAGACAGTTGCATCAGCAGATTCCAGCAATTGATCTGGGCTGGAACATTGGTATATTCATCAATGACATTGTTAATCATAATTCAGTTGGTTGGCCATTCAGTGTATCAAAATAAACGATTTCTCCTGTCGCCGATTCCAATCAGGCCTTGTAGAGGAAATAAAAACACTGTTTAAAATAAACGCAACATTCACTCAAATATGGATATCCATAACATTTAAAATGTAACCGAGTAGACTATTTACATTATTCGGACTATTGTCGACATGTTTTTCACAACGTTTCGGCTGTTGTACGCTCCGGCCTACATCAGGTGGTTGGTATGTCGAACTGAACCCTTTATTTCGCTCGCTGAGGTAGACTCTTCTAGTTCCACGTCTAATGGATGTGAGTTATCTCCTGTTAATTCTCCTCTCAAACTTCTCCACCGCCTTAACCAGGTATTGAACTCACAGTCTTTGGGTCCTGTCACTGGACCTACCTAAAGCCTTTATCCACTGTGCCATATGTCCTTGAGCACATCTGTGTATGAATTTCAGGGTATTATAAACCTAATGTCTTCAGCATCATTTTTTACCAGTGCTCATATTGCAATTATTGCTGTTATCATTGCATGTTTTTTTACCAGAGCTCATACTCCTTATTACTGGTTCCCATAGATGGATGTGAAGGGCTGGGATAGATGGATGTATGTGAATGGCTGAGATAGATGGCTAGAAGTGAAGGACTGAGATAGATATATAGATGGATGTGAAAGGTTGAGATAGATAGATAGATAGATAGATAGATAGATAGATAGATAGATATTTATTTAACAGTATTAGGTAAATTATATGACAAAGTGGCAAAAAAGTTTACTTGAGACGTGTTTCTTCCTTCCGGATTTCGTCGGCATAAATTTTCTTCTTTCGGTAGGGCTACAGAGGGGTACTGTGAATTTTATATTTTTTTAATTTTTTCCGAATTAACTTAGAGTCTTTCTTCTTCTTTCCATCGCTTTTGTAATTAGGTATTCCATACTGTGATATTCAAAAAGCTGCCAGAAATATTGAAATGTTGCAAGAGCCAGGGCCCTAATTTACTGTAGATGGCCTTGCGATTAAGGTACTCTCTAGACATTTACGTCATCGTGAATTATCTTCTCCTTTGATCAGAGTAGCATTTTTTATGTCAATATTGTCGTCATTGTCGTGACGGTGGGCAACCAACGCATTTGATGCATTATTTTGTAAAATGTCACTTTTGTGTTCATATAATCTTTTATTTAAATTCCTTCAGGTTTTTCCTAATAATTTGTGTGACAAATGTATTTAGGCAGCAAATTTTCTTTTAGGCATGTCTGAATAAATTACAGATATTATATCTGCTAATTTTTAACAAAGTCCGTTAATACTCACGAATAACCTTCAGTGTATTGATGTTAAAGGATGCGAGAAATGTACTATAGCGGTTTAAATTTCTTACTTTTATTTCACAAGTACTTTCAATCTTTTTCCAAGATCATCTTCAGGAGTGCAAGTAATACAAAACTAAATTTTGTTCATTAATATAAGTATTTATACAAAGTTGTGCGTTGTTATCCATTACCATAACTTTTTCATTATGCTTTTAAATGCAAAACGGTTGAAAATGTGCTCAGCGTTCATCAGAACGTGAAATAATTATCAATTATGGTTTTCTTTTCTATGTTATATATATATATATATATATAAATATATATATATATATATATATATATATATATATATATATATATATATATATATGCCAAAAGACGAAAATGTAGAAATTAAATAGACGCTTAAACACATTTTCTTAAAACTAATTCAATACGTCGTAATGTAACAAAACTAAATTCGCCAGTTATCAAATTTGTCGGTCGAAAGAGCAAGAGCTTTAGTTTGAAAAAGATTACGTTCAATGTTTCTCAGACATTCTGGAATCTTGTCATTCTTGCCTAGATTCCAATCTCTCTCTGGCTTTTAGAAAAAAAACAAAATCTTTCGTCTTAAAAGATACCGCTTGGACTTTCAGTTTGTAGTGACCGAGCGAGCCTTTTCTGTGACCTTTGCCAAGATTACATAACCCCTAAGCCT
This sequence comes from Acanthosepion esculentum, assembly GCA_964036315.1. Lineage (NCBI taxonomy): Eukaryota > Metazoa > Mollusca > Cephalopoda > Sepiida > Sepiidae > Acanthosepion > Acanthosepion esculentum. The sequence goes on from OZ038512.1 coordinate 35,233,823, forward strand.
ATAATCAATATAAATGTCCTGTCTCGTGGATAAGATACTTGTGTATTTTCTATCGATGCAAGTGGCCAGTATTCAAGCTAAGATGTCAAGGGCTGATTTACAACAAAGAAAGGCACTCATCTGTTGAAGGATTGACGCAACGCGATGTTTCTTTTCATTTACTTGCTCGTGTCTTACTAAAAAGCAAACGAAATAACTGCAATTTGGAAAAATAAATATGGGTCTGTGGAGGAAATGAAAAACTCAATAAATAAAACAATAATGAATAATGAAAAAGAAGTACATTTTCCCCGTGGTGTTAGTAATAGAGGAAGCAGAAATGTTATTACCTAATTTGACTTCGTCAAACGTCGGTTAGGTGGCGATGTTTACGTCTATAAAAATGTAACATTTCTTTACTTTTTCGCCAATTTGTATCAAAACGTAGAAAAAGGTTTCCGTTCGATCACGTTCGTTTCCCCGGTCAACTGTCGACTGAACATTTGTCTTCCAAAACCTCCACCTAAATCAACCTTTTCTTTGGTCGTTCCAACTCAGCATAACGCATTTTGGCTGCCATGGGTTTTGCAATAAATCACTAAATCATCCATAACTTTTGTATTATCTTCTCAAATTACTCCAAAATCTCAGACGATAACAAATGATATATCGTATTTATTGTCTGTTAAAATTATAGAATATAAAACAACTTTGATAAAAACTTATACCTACATTTCTAACGAAAACAATGCCGTTCTGAACATTTTGGCCCCAACTGTATATCGGGATAAAGGACGGCATCCCAATCACCTGCTAAGAATACCCACCGCAACGTTGTCAAAAACGGCTCAACACGACTAAAGAAGTGGCACCTCTCTCTGTGATCATTGAGCACATAAGCTCCAATGAGACGAAAATCGTTATTCTTTATGGTAACATTAATGAGACAGTCTTCTCGCCGGATCCACGGAGACAATGGTGCATTCCACCTTTAAATAACGGCTTGCCAGTCAAGAGAAAACGTTCTAATGGCTATTAAAATACGCTGAGAAAAAGGGAAAACCTTCAACAGTATAAAGTTAGTCTCTTGCAGTGGGTCTCATGACAATACATATCCACACAGAGACGCTGAAAATCGCGAATGATTGTAAGATGTTACCAGAAATATTGTAATCTATACGATTAATAAGAGGTCTTTTGCTTTTAATATGTAATGCTTCTAAGATTTTAAGGCGTCTAATGTCTGTATGTTTATCTATAATTTTAGTATTTTCTATAAGTATTTTACGTATATCAGATTGCATAAGGGAAACAGTATGTGACTTAATATGTTGTTTAATGGAGCTAGAATTATTTAGATGCATAGTTAATCTTCTGGAGAGCCGGGTGGTTGTAAATCCAATATATATATATTTGAAATTAAAAGGATTTTAACGTTTATTTAGTTTGTAAAAAAGTAGCAAGACACGCTCTATCTCTGATATTGAGCACTTTATCCCATAAATATAGCACACTTTAAGACTATATTTCTTCATATATATATATATATATATATATATATATATATATATATATATATATGAAGAAATAACTCTGAGTTATTCAATCTTTTGTAAACATCTAATATTTCAGGGGTTTTTCTATACATTTTGGTAATTCATCTGAGTTATTCAATCTTTTGTAAGCATCTAATATTTCAGGTTTTTTTCTATACATTTTGGTAATTCATCTGAGTTATTCAATCTTTTGTAAACATCTAATATTTTTCTGTCACATTTAGATATTTGCGATTATATCAATACTACTTTCTTAATGAACGTTTTTAAATTGTAAGTAAATTTATTAAATTCGTAGAAATGTTTCATTTTTCGTTTTTTTCAAACAATTCTAATTGTTGTTTACACTATTTACATTGTTCGGACTGTTGTCCTCATCTTTGTTATCATATTCACGACGTTTTGCTCGTTGTACACTCCGTGCTTCCTTAGATGGAATTTGGAACCAAACCCTTTATTTTGCCTAACGGTGTAGATTGTTCTAGTTCCATGTGCCATGCCTCTTTCGGATATCTCATGTATCCGTTATTTCCCTTCTAACTAAAATCTCCCTTTAGATACGTCACCGATAGATTTATCGGTTTTTCAATCCATATTTCAAAAATTCTGCACGGATATACACATACAAATACAAATCGAAATTCTTTTAAAATATTCATGGTTGTCAGATTAAAATAAGCTTTGCAATATATGATTAGTAAATAATATTTTTATTTAATAACAATGTTTTCTAAGAGTTATCATGTTGAAACTGAATTTTAAAACATTTTATATTTTAAATTCAATTTAAAATTGTAAAAAATGAAAACAAATCTTGTAAAAACTCATTTTTAATCGAAAATCATTTTTTCTTCAGACAATATTAGCTTTAATATTCTTAATCATAAAGGCAGTTAAAAGATTTTCTTATTGAATAATGTCGTAGTTTTACTGCGTTTTTTTATTTTTCGCTACAGAACAAGACGAATAAGACGGTATGACGAAGATTTCGCAAAAAGAATTCGGTGATCTAAATTCTTCAAATAATTCTACGTTTAATTATAGTCCAAAAAAATTGTCACGTTGACTTTCTCAAATTTTCATAAAATTAAGTAAGGGCGTGAAACACATGTAAAACAATATTTTTCCAAGATTTTCTAATACAAATAGTTAATAAATAGTTGCATTCATTTGTAAATAATTCCTGAAAATTTTATTAAAACCCGAAAATTATTTATTTTTTGCAAGAATTTCCAAATTAATGTGTCTGTCAACGAAAAAGAGGCCAGAATTAAGGTAATACAACCGCTGACGCAAGAAACAACAAGATTTTTTAAAATTTCGGATGTTCTAAAAAAAGAGTAAAAATTTAATTAAATATTCAAAAAATAGTTTGATCCTTCCTCTTAATAATACTATACAATTTTTCACGATAAAACTGTTTTCATTAAGTTTAGAGCATGTTTTCATCACGGTATGCTGATTTTTTTAGAGATTTCGTGGAGATACCTACAATATTTACATTTTTCAAACTCTTATCCCCATTTTTATGGTCATATTCCTGATATTTTGGCTGTTGTACGCTTCGGCCATCTTCAGGTGGTATTAATTAAAATTTTGTAGGACACGCGGCCCGGTGTATAAAATCGTTGACTGAAGTAATCCATTGACTTGACCCAAAGAGGTGCGTGTAAAACACCTAGCCACAGTAGAGTTGAACAAAAACTTAGAGAGTTGAGATTCTAAAGGAAAATAAATGAAACTGAGATAACTAGAAAAGGCATGGCACGTAGAACTAGTATAATTTACTCCAGTGGACCGAATAAAGGATTCTGGTCGAAATTCCAATGTATATTACTTGAAGAAAGCCGGAGCGTACAACGGCCGAAAATAGTGACATTATTTCTTTATACTTTCTTTTTAGTCTTTGAAAAATCCCAGTTTCCGCATTACCTTTCAAATGAATGCCGCGTTTACGAGTTCCTAACGTTATTATTGTAACTCAGGCTATGATTGTAGAATCTCTTTTTCCACTCATTTTTCGTCTTTCCCATGTAGATTACTTCTTACCTTCCTCATGTTACCGAAATGGTTACACTATTTCATTCTTTCATTTTGTTTTTCCAGTTTTCGAATACGTTGTTGCATATCGGCATTAAAATTAGGAATAAACAATCCGAAGTTAATTTTTATCTGTATTCTCAAGCAGTTTTGATTGTATCGTTATCAAGAAGTGGGTGTTGCCAATATAGAAAACAGGATTTTTTTGCTATATATTGGTGTGTTTTTTTTTCCAGATCGCTTGAATTTGAATCGCATCATATGTAACGGTTAAACAAAAAGCCTGTATTGAATGAATATACGTTTTTCTATGTTTGTACATACATGCGCACACGCACACACACACACACAAACATATATATATATATATATATATATATATATATATATATATATATATTAGAGTGTGCAGCATATATTTTATAACACAAAGAAACAATTTATACAAAGAATCAAATCTAAATTATACAAAGAATTAATGTGATTAATGGCGAAATCACTTCACTACTAAGACTTAATGAAGCACTAACTTACAATCAATTCCTTTAATAATAAGATCCTTATATATATATATATATATATATATATATATATATATATATATATATATATAACTGTCAACAAATAGCATAATCTTTTAAAAAATATTTCGTCTAAGTGTTTGTTATGTATTGAAAAACTGATTGCGCTCTGAAGATGACAATTTGAAATTGTCTAAAGTCTTGTCATGTGCCTTCTATCTGACAACAACTCGCATATAAGGATCTTATTATTCAAGGAGTTGATAGTAAGTTAATATCTCATTAAGTTTTGTTAGTGCAGTGATTTCCCCATTAATCACATAAACATTGCTATTTAATTTTTTGTATACATTGTTTCTTTATGATATGTGTGTGTGTGTGGGGGGGGGGGGTTTACTACCATAGATACCAGGCAGTAATAGGTGGGTGCGAATAAAACTAAATCACATTTAAAGAAAAGTCGAAGATATATTTTCACAAATCATCAGAAGTCATTGGAAATTGATTGTGATCAGATTTGACCGCTAAGGTTACTGATTCTTTACAAAGATAGGTCCCCAGTGACCTTGGAAGTAAGATCTGACTCATCCAATCTCTCGATGTTGTCACCAGGAAGTACTTTTCTACTCCAAGGAAGACTAATTATTGACCGTTTCGACTAAATCACTACACGTGTTGGCATGATACAGCATATTCTTTGAGAACTTGCGGTATTTCACGCGAAAAGACTCATCCCTTGCTATTTTCTGCGTTTTGGTATCCGAAAATATGTGCGCTTGGCCACATGTACACAGACACACGTACATAATATAGATATCTTTCTCTCACTCTCTCTCTCTTTCTCTCTCTCTCTTTCTCTCTCTTTCTTTCAATATATATATATATATATATATATATATATATATATATATATATATGTTTCATTATATAATATAGACAAGTATTGTCTATATATTCTATGTAAATTCTTTTCATATCGTCTGTGTTAAGCTTAATAACATTATCATTAAACGAAGAAAGAAAATCACAATATTGATACATATTTTTTAATCCTATCTAAGCTTTCGGCTTGCATAAGCCATTATCAAAGATGACAATTACATTACAATATATTAAGCAATACAAGGACAGTGATAATAGTCTGTTACTCTTTACATGGAAGATTTCCAAGCAACGATAAACTCGTGCATATAAGTCGCTAGAAGCGAAAATCGCACCGCGCTCATTACGTCACACATAACCACGCGAGTGTGAATTCGAGAAGTATTAAGTATGGGAAGCCGTTGGTATAAACCAATGGGTTCTGTTACCAATTATAGGCATTTAAGAATATTTGTGGACATTTCATAGTTTATTTTGTTCAGGTTAGGTTTCAACTGTTTCTTCAAGAATGTTTGGTTTTTGTTTATTGTTTTCATGTTTAAGTATATTAAAATAGACAACTCTTGTCCATATCATTTAATGAAATATGCTTGAATGAAACAATGCTGCCTAAATACACACACAATATATATATATATATATATATATATATATATATATATATATATATGTCATTCACAGACAGTACTGTTTCGCTGTATCACAGCTCCTCAGTGTGACTAGACTTCCGAATGCCTCAAGCCAGGATTGAAACACAACTAATTTGGTGTCAGCCATAGCTATCTTCACTCGGTATAGTTACACAACTAAATCTAGTGTATTGTTTTTACAAAAGTAAACAAATGCCAATCAGCCAAAGTGCTCCATTCATTTTACTGAGGAGCATTGCATTAGTGAAGGTGGCTGTTGTTTATAGAATTAGCTTATCACTCAACAGTGCTCAATTGAAATGTATTTTCAAGAGCTAAATTATGTCATTCACAGACAGTACTGTTTCGCTGTATCACAGCTCCTCAGTGCGACTAGACTTCCGAATGACTCAAGCCAGGATTGAAACACAACTAATTTGGTGTCAGCCAATATATTTATATATTAGGGATTGTCCTGTGGTTTATGTATCCTTAGATAAGTATCACCAACGGAAATAGGATGAGCTGCGCTATATTGTGTCTAGTAATTTAGCTTCTACTTCGGCACCATGGCCTTGCGTTGTATTGTAACGGTCCGGATTTCATTCTCAGAATCGGTAGAGGATGCGTACTGCTGACGAGTCCGCAAAATGTTGAAACGGCCGTTTAATGCTTTTCCTCGCGCGCGAGTATAGTGAGGATTCTAAGTCTAGACATGATAAATTATTATGAATATATGTGTCTGTGTGTGTATGCACATATGCATGCGTGCGTGCATACTTGTGAGATTATCCCGTACTTGTGTGCCGAGAAACGCTTCACTGTTTTCAAGATCAAAAATGTATATTTTCCGCAAGAATGTATCTGTATTTATTATTTGTCCATGAAACAATAATGCCAGTTCCTCTTTTGTATTTTGAACGACAATTTTTTCCTCTTATTTTCTTATAACAAATATCTGGCTCAAACTTTACCAAAATTGAGAAACCGGTTCTCTTGAGACAGGATTAAAATTCCTGTTCCATATTCCCGGAGTTGCTGTTATTTAGTTGACATCTTTGAGGAGTATGACAGGCGGACGTATAATACGGAGGGACGTCCTTAACAACGACACCGGTAACTCATACCGACTGTATGCATAACGGGGCACGCGTGTGAACTTCGCAAATATAAACAAGGTTAGCTGGAAGCCTTTGGTAGAATAGATTACAACAGCCATCTGCAACTTGTCGACCTCTCTGCCTTCAGGCGGAGAGGAAGCTAAACGAGGCTATTGCGAAGGGCAGAGTAGGTAAACTGCTACCCGACCCCGTGTGTACGTTGCCTGAGCCTACGAGCTCGGAATTGTTCAGCGTAAAAGAAAAACCGCCCTTGTACTACATCCCGTCTTTATGGAGAGGTCTGGGTAAATAACTAGACAGATTACAACCGTAATCTGCAACTTGTCGACCTCTCTGCCTTTAAAAGAAAACAAACGAGGCTATGCCGAAGTAGACCCCATATATACGGGGTCTACTGGCACTTTTTGTCTAGACCTACGTGCTATGATTCGCTCCATGTAAAAATAAACGGCGTGGTGCCACATCCCGTCTTTGTGTGGAGGTATGGGTAAATATCTAGACAGATTACAACCGTTACTCAAGCCCTCTACAATCTTAACCAATTCAGCCACGGAATCCCTTATGCTAGATTAGACGGTAAAGCTAATCACCGAGTATTAACAATATATGTCTGTTTTCTACCTTATTGTCCTGAAAGAACTTTCATTCATTTCATTTCCAATTTTAAGAGAACATCGGTAAAAACCTCTAAATATAAAATATATTTATCATTAAATAATTAAGTTCAGTTTCATTCATACAAGCGATCAATCTTTTTTGAGATTTCAAAACGACTTCAATCACGGTTTGTCTTAACCGCTTTAAACATAATCAGAGGTATTAGCCTCACCAGTAATACTTAAATCGCTTTAGCCATTTACGTAGAAGTTTGGCAATTTGAAGTGGGCAGGTGACCGAATCGTTAGAAAGTTCGCTTTCCAGCTATGAAACAATTGATTTGAATATCACCATGGTGGATTTTGTCAGTTAGATGACTTTTTGATATTGTCGTCTTGAGGAGATGATCCCAGCACGCGCCACATTTGGAAAGTTCCTGAAAGCCATCTCACATGTTGAACCAACTCTAAATTTAAAATATATTTATGATTAAATACTAAGTTCAAATGCATTCATTCAAGCTGTTGGGGACGAGTAGAATGTAATAAGTTTCTTTAACTTCAGTGTTGGAAATTATCAGAAGGATTTGGTTGTTAGGCTGGTGTGTTCTTGACATTCATCCTCAACAATAAAAATGTTTAACATATGAAACACAACAAGGCAATAATTCAATTCAAATAATACGCACATTTATATACAATTAAACAATGTTTACAATGATGTTTTGTGTTATCAAAAGTTGGTGTATTAATGATGTTTTGTATTATAATATCCGGATTGTTCGAGTGTTTCAATATATTCGTGTAATGTTACAAAATTATAGTAGAATGAGTTTTCTTGGTAAATTAAATGTTCATTTATAATTCCACATGAATGCGTATGCAATTATTTAAGTACTGTTTTTTGGTTAAGTCATTTGAAGTTGCGTACTCTTAACTGTAGTTAAGGTTTTAGTTCGATCGTAATTTTTTTACTTAAATAGTAGTGAATATTTTCTTGTTCACTTTAGGTAAGCAAAGTTTGTTTAAAGTTCGAAAATCTTTCTTGGTCACAGAAGATTATTCGGGCCAGTTGTCGTTGAGTCAGTGATGTTCTTTTTGCGCGGGAAAGTTATTGTTTTGAGTAGCGTTGTTTTGTTTGGCATCTCTCTGTGTTCGATCCGCTGACTGACCTGGTCAGTCCAAAATCTTCCTTTTATATGTTCTCGAATATCAAATTCGGCTCACAGAGTTTTGGCGCAATTTACTTCTTTTCGCGTGAGCTTTCGAATTTTCGAACTGTAAGCCACAGAATTCTCAGATCGGAAATATGAAATTTTCATTGGATAAGCTAATTTTACGTGGGTGTAAAGAATAAATTGTTCCCACAGCAGGGGTGTTAAAATAACATGGACGATTCCACAGAAGCGATCAATCTTTTTTGTGATTTCCAAACATCTTCAATCACGTTTTGTCTTAACCGCTTTGAACATCATCAGAGGTTTTAGCTTCATCGGTAAAAAACTCTAAATATAAAATATATTTATCATTAAATAATTAATTTCAGTTTCATTCATACAAGCGATCAATCTTTTATGTGATTTCAAAACGACTTCAATCCCTTTTTGTCTTAACCGCTTTAAACATCATCAGAGGTATTAGCCTCACCAGTAATGCTAAATCGCTTTAGCCATTTAGGTAGAAGTTTGGCAATTTGAAATGGGCAGGTGATCGAGTCGTTAGAAAGTTCGCTTTCCGGTCATGAAACCAGTGATTCGAATGTCACCATGGTCGATTTTGTCAGGAAGATGACTTTTTGATATTGTCGGCTTGAGGTGATGATCCCAGCGCGCGGCACCTTTTGGAAAGTGCTTGAAAGCCATATCATATGTTGAACTTCAATTGGATAGACAAGACGATCTGGGAACCGTCGATGTTTATCCTAGCACGATATCCCCAGTCATCGTGACCGAAGGTTTGAGTGAACTGGCCTTCTTCAGACTGTTGATCAGATTAAATGCTCTCTCAAAGAAACTGTAAGGTCCGCTCAGCATAGCTGTAGTATAAACCACAATTAGGCTCTGTGGGTGTTGAAATATGAGGTTGAGCAGGTGTTTGCACCAGGGATTGGCTAGCTCATACAAAATAGCTCTTCGGTATTGATAAGGGGCTTTAATTAATTCTGCTGTTGTTAAACAGTCATAATTTCAGTAATGAGGAGGCACCTTTAATCATAATATCCGGTAAGAAGTCCTAACCACTTCAGTAATTGATAGACATCTTAAATACTTCCAAGAAAGTTAAACGCCTTCATTATTTTCTCTATTGTAGGCGCTTTATTCCCGTCTGCCATGGTTATTAATAGCGTTAGGAAAACATACAGCATTCATTGACCGTGCAGCCAGTTCTGCCTTCGATCTAACTTTATAAAAACTACTTTCTCCTAAAACAGTTTTTCAGTAAAATAGGTTTCTCAAGTGCAATAGCTGTTAACGTTCTTCCAGGTATTGATGGGGGTTTTTATGTCTGAAGTATTGTCGACCGCCAACGTCTTGATTATATCAGTACTTTATCTTCGAGTTACACATGCTACCCACTTTATTTGTTGTTGCTGTTAAAAATATTCAAGTCATATGGTTTCGGTTATCTAGTGTATTCTGTGATCGTGTGGCGCCAGTTCAAGAGATTCGAAGAGGGATCGTACGAGCTGGGATCTACAGATTTCACTCGTTCGAAGCCATTTTAGCCATCGATCTGAGAAACCGATTACATACAAGGTACGATGGGTAAATTGTCGCCATTTTATATTTTTTTAAATTTCCCGCATGCGCGTTCTTTGTTTTTTTTTTTTTTAATTTTCTTGACTGTATAGTATAGTAGGGTCAGTTGGGCACCGTTTGTGAGAAAAAGAGCACCATGACACAATTCATTCCGACAGAAATTTGGAAGCGGCATGCTATACTGCTTGGCCTTCGGGTCGGGAGCCACAATATCAACATTTCAGAGTGTTTGGCTGACACTCTGTGGACAGTGCACAGGATTAAAAAAGAGATGAATGAGTCTAATGATTATCACGAAGGTTTTTGGAGTGATCACTAGTGATGGCAACGCTATGCCGCCATTCATTTTCCCACGGGGCCTCAGAATCAATACAGAGGCCTGCATAAAGTGACTTTGAGGAGGTAGTGCTGCCCTGGTCCAAGAGGGTGCCTGATGGAAGACCCTATGTCTGGCAACAATACTCTGCACTATACCACACACGCAGAAAAAGACAGTCATAGCTGTCAGACAATCTCTGCGACTACATCACCCCATGTACATCTAACTCCCCAGACTGCAACCTTTCAGTTGAATGGGAGACCAACAAATCTCCTGGTAACTCCAAAGATTAACTGAATGCAAGAATTTTGGCAACATTCACCAATTTAAACAAGACCGCCCAGAAGAAATACACGAGATTCCGAAGTCTCTTGGTGGGCGTGGTTGAAAACAACGGCGATTTTATTGAGTAAATCTACTCTTTAGTGTTTCAAGATATTTGTGTGTAACTTTGGTGAATATACTGTTAAAATAAGATATCAGTGTTATTTTTATTTTTTGCGTAATTTAGACGACAATGTATCCATCGTCAAACATGTAAATATCGAAACTCTCTTATATAAAATATTAGAGAGTATCGATATTGACAAGTTTGGCGCAGTGCATGGCATCCATATGAAAGCCTCAATCTCACAAGGCTACGTAAGAGTATGCCTCTAGTTTTTAGATTAATATTTTATTTATTTAAACTTGCGCTGTTGGGAGAAACAACTCCTAACGCAGTTTAGTTCATAGTGAATCCCATTATTTCCTATACTAAATTTGTTTTAACTGATTCATACACCGATGTATCTGAAATGTTTAGTATTTATTAATTCCACGTCCTGATTTTTTTTTATCATGAATTCAGGGTAGAAACGCCTAAACTATTTTGGTCAATGATAGAGGGCTTTATTACTTTGAGGAACTGTAGACACCGAAATGACGACGGATTCGGCGAAACCGCTTCGAAAATGATTATATGCTTCAGTAAACGTTAGGCATTCTAACCATTTTAGCCATGTTTTGGCGCCTTAAGCTATTCAACAATTTTTAGACATTAAACATTTTAGTGGATGCTCGTCTTTGACTAGGTGATACATATACCGGCCTGAATGTTAGAGAAAACTTTACGAAGTCTGACAGAGGGAGCTTCTCTGCAAACGGAGCTCCCGTTAAATCTGGTACGCTCTGACCAACAGAGTTACAAAGGAATCATCGGTCAGATAAAGCTGAAATTGTATCTTTAAGCGAAATTATTCATATCTGCACAAATTCGTATCTGAACGTAACCAAAACCAATTCTTCAAAAGAATGTAATATGTTTTTATTAATCCGACAGATTTCTTTTATCATTTTATTAATTACTATTATTTTTTACATTTTTTTCGACATTCCAAGCACCTGAAGAAGGCCGGAGCGTACAAAGGCCGAAACGTTGTAATAAATATGTCGATAGTAACATTTTTTTTATCAATTTAAACGTTATTTTTAGTGGATACTTGCATTTGAGTAGACATTCTGTTATGAAGCAATATATTTATTTATTTTTTTCTACCGGCCTGAATATTCCAGAAATCTTATTAAAGTAAAATTCACGCTCTCTGGCAGGATTCGAACCCATGTCGGGAGTATCGACAACGGAAGAATTCAAGGCTTTTTCTCTGTCAAACTTTCATAAGATGGGACGTAAACGGAGCGCCCACAAGTTGGATTTAAGCAAGATTTCGTATCGTTTAATATCAACCCTGTTCCTTGAGAAAACAACCCGTCTTCATTAGCAAATGAGCTGTTGGCATATGAGACCCCACCCTGGTTCATTACAGAGAAGCTCAGTGAAGATGGTGGAAGTAAAAAGAGCGGAAGGGCAACCTCATTAGAAAAGGCTGTTGTATGCAACATCTGCGACCGGGTCTGTCTCTCACTCATTGAAATTTCCAACGGAGACGTTGCATAAGAATATGACCGTCGAGCAGGGAAAACAAGTAGTCACCCAAGACCTCGTTAGATTTTAACCATTTCGGTTACAGATAGACACATATACAATGATTCGGTTATAAGTAATCACATTGACGACTTTGGCAGATGTTACATGTCTGAAGCTTTTGGACCATAGTGAGACACCTTGACTCCAGAGGTAATCACTATACACCTTAACAAATTTATAATAGGTTATACGCCTTAAACATACCGGCCATTGTAAAAAAATGTTAACTATATCAGTCATGGCTCATTGCCTTATCTACATCGGCCATGAATAGACGAATTGACTGTTATACATGTTCACCGCAGTCTTTGAATATAGAATCCAGGCATTGTATTAATGTGTTCAATGGAAAAACACCAATATCTAGTAGCAGCTGTTCAGTAATTCTTAAGGTCTTCCATATCAGAGTTTGTCAGTGAATATTCGGAGAAAGTAGCAAAGCGTAGTTCAGTAGTTCTTCTGGTCATCGATATCAGAGGTCGGCAGTAGATATTCGGAGGAAAAATAACAAAATGGCCGCCTTTATACACGTCAGATTGAATATTCAGTGCTTTCTGATTGGTTAACACTTTTCTTAGTGGACTATAAAATGAGTCAGCTGATTTTGGTTGGTTCACTAGTATATAGGGGTACCCCAAAAAACTCCAACATTCACAACCTCGAACATAGTTAAACTTTTCAACAACAGTCGGGTAGGTTAACTATATCATCTATATTTATTCTTTTATGTATTGTGTGCCTTCATGATGCGGTTGAGTATGGCTCTCTAACACTTCCTATCATTTTAGCCCTTAGCAGCGTTTGCCTTCTTACTATCTTCGCGCGCTTTCCATGTAAGCAACATGAAAGTTCTAAACTGGAAACAAAAAGGACACTTATATTTTGAATAAGAAAAGGACAGTTGAAATTTGTAGAACTTGCAACGATGACCTGGCATATCTGCTTCAATAAACTAAGTATTGATGCAGATGACACTACCATTTACACATGTCTTTGTAGCAAATGCAACAGATCCGACAAAAACCTGCAAATTATTTTTTTGAAAAGGATCTCCAATCAGTGATTAACTGGGGCAAGAAATGGGTTGCAAATTTCATCGCCTCCAAAATTAAACTGCTGTCTTTTAATCACCACAGATAAACTTTTCTGCCTACCATCAGGGTGTCTGGTGCTGAAATCCAGGAGCGCAACAATCTAAGCCTTCTTGGTCTCACGTTTTCCGCTGCTACGCTCGCTGCAAGGAAGGTTAGTTCACTCTGTCGTGCCAAATGATTTTTCTCATCAGAATCTATCTTGCACATTTATAAATCTATTATTTGCCGAGTATTGCATATTGCTGCTATATCTGGTTTGGTGCTTCTAGTTGGCACCTCGAGATTCTTGATAAAATCCAGAGAATCGTCTGCAATATATCTTGGAGATTTTGGGTACCCTAGTGTACTAGTGAGCCAGCCAAAATGAGCTGACTCATTTTATAGTTCACCAATAAAAGTGTTAACCAACCAGAAGGCTCAAAATATTCAATAAAAAGTGTATAAAGGCAGCCATTTTTTCCGGAATATTCAATGCCACCCATTGATATTGAAGACTGAAGAATTACTGAACAGCTGCTGGTGGTATTGGCGATATAGTCAGATTCAGTAGAGTGTCTGACTCATGAGTGTTAATCTTTAACGTTGTTTCATTGAACAGATTACGTACTGCGCTGGATTCTATATTCATAGACTTGGTGAACATGGTCAACAATATAATCGATTCTGACAAAGCACCTCGCCTCCAGTGATGTTCTCATCGATGTGACGTGGCTTCCTTCTGCTTGTTCTACAAATATTTTTCTGGTAACTACTAGGTCGAGCTTTTGTTCCTGGTGGTCTGACTATATAAATTTAAGTATGGTACTAGTTTGGCACTGACTATATAAATTTAAGTATGGTACTAGTTTGGCAAATAAGTCTCACCGTTTTACTGCTGAATTTGTTAGATACAAGCGTCATTTTTAATCGGACACCTTTCTACTCGCACTTCCGACCTGTGAGACTCCGTTTCGCTTTCCCGCTTTCTTAATAACTACAATAAAAAAAACTATATGCAACGACAATGGCCATCTTCTGTCTTCTTTAAGCCTGTTCCTTTTTTGCCTTTTCTTCAGATCTCCCTGTTTTCAACGTTCTCTTTCTCGTTCATTTTCACCCACTGCAAGAACCTCCTTTCTAGTGGCATTATGGCTTGTTCAAAGTGAAATGATTAAAAAAAGTATCTATCGTATTTAGCATATATATTTGTTTTCTTTGGACCCTGAACTTAGAGATTCTAGACGATTATTCTCGCCGGAAGTACCTGTTCTTAATTCTTCTTTCTTTTTTGTTATCCTTTTTTCCCTTGGGTATTAGTTTGTTCATTCATAAGCTAAAACATCTAAGGTTTTACCGGACGAGTATAGCTGCTTACATTTATACCTTTATTAGTGTTACATATATATATATATATATATATATATATATATATATATATATATATATATATATATATATATAACGTAAATCATTCATACGAAAGACAAATAATGAAGCTAATTATATGGCAAGAATCACTCTCGCAAACAATATTCTTGCCATATAATTAGCTTCATTATTTGTTTTTCGTATGAATGATTTACGTTATATAAATTGAATACGCACTACATAATTTATATATATATATATATATATATATATATATATATATATATATATATATATATATATATTTAGTTTACGAAAAACTAGGTAATCCGTATGAGTAGACCCAAGGAGGATAAAATCCAGAGAGCTCACTGTAAATCAGAGCTAATAATTTAAATAAAAACAGACCACTTTAAGGTTCTATATAATAAATTATTTCACCACAGCCATGGGTGTATAGATATACGGATATATGTGTATACATATATAAATGTGTGTGTGCATGTGTACGGATGTGTGTATATATGTGTGTATATGCATGGGCGTGTGCAAACATTAAAAAAAAGGATTTACAGGTCTGTTATTGATGTTTTACCCCATTTTCTCCCATAATATTCTCCATTTGGAATTGTCAGTTTAAAATTCTTTACAATACGGAGGAAATTTTTTTTTTAATTGGTAATTGAATTTAAATGTATTACCCTTTAATAATCATTATTGATGATAAAATATTTAGATTTTTGATAATTGAATAAAGTCATCACCTAATATTTTTTATGGAAAATTTTTTAGGGAATTCTAAGGACACACCTATATATATATGTGTAAGTATGCGGAAACATTTAAAAAGTTATATCTAGGTTTTAATGCATGAAATTGACCGTGTATATCGGTACATGTGTACCTGTATGAGTGACTGCACATGTAAAAGAACGTATGTATATGTGAAATTTGCATGGATGTGTTTACAATATATGATAGAGCAAGATCTCTAATATTACCTTCAAATATCACTCCATATAAACTTAAAAACTAAATTTTATGTAAGAGAAATTACCAATCTAAAAATAGTCGCTAATTAAATTCATGAATAAAATTCAAACTGATAGAGATATCACCTTAATAATCAAAGTAAACTTATATTTGAAAATAAAATTTTAGTGTTTTAATGTAAATTCTATGAATATTTTTCTAATCGAATATTTCATATTAAATCCCCAAAAACTTTTGTAATAAACATATAATTAAATTCCTTATAGACTGTTTAAACATTCAAACTTATATCAAACATTATAATATTCATGAACTCTCAAAGTAAAGCAAAACAACAGCGTCTATTACATTCCAAAGAAAGTTAATGACACTTTCTCTCATAACTTCTCTCTCTTTTTCTCTTTATGCCTTTTTCTCCTCTCCCCCTTCCATATCAATATATAACTTCCGTTAAGTTAACCGATTTAATGTGTCACTGTCTGGATTTCCTCAAACAATTTAAATTTGAAAGAATAG
>OZ038512.1:35252640-35277640 GCA_964036315.1 Acanthosepion esculentum
ACAATTATTTTTATTTCATGGGTGACTTATGTTAGGTTATACTATACACAGGTATATTCTGGGAGGGCTTTACACCAGCAGAGATATACATTCATTTTGAGGAATCTACACGGGCCACCCTTATTCTACCTACCCCATTTATTAAATAATCAAATTAAACGAGAATTCTGTTTTAAAATGTGGGAGGAGGTTTCTTGAATATTTTATAAAAGGGGTGGCTGGAAACATTGTCTCATGTTTTTTTGTTTTTTTTTTGTTTTTTTTACAGGATTAATCGTTCCAGCCCGTCTATTTGAAAGTCAAAAGTAATAATTTAACCAAAGTCGAATCTATCGACAGACTGATTTAGGAAGCTGAGTTCCAGCGAATGTTTCCGGTGGACATTAGGATCACACCAGGTACAATTTGGAAACGTACTGAAGCAATCCGTTATTACTTCATTTGTTCCGGATTATTCTCTCTTCGAAACAATATTATATACAAATCATGTTTCTGACCAATATTTCGAGAAGTGTTTGCAAAGTGCAGAATATTTCCATGTTATTTGCCAAGTTTCGGGTTAAATCAATAACTCTTTACTACCTCAGAAGTTTCACGTCTCTTGGGAAATCAAAATCTCTGACGAAAATCAGACCTTCAACGGAAAAGCTGACCAAAATTCGATATCAGTAATCACCTTCTGAACTTAGGCATGCAAAAACGCAGATAAGACACTAAGACGATAGGGAGATTAATATGGCAATATCTGTTGATTAATTTCCGAAGTGAACGAAAGAGCTTGGTTCATTCTCCTTACTTGAAGATTTTTGGCTATTCATCTTTGGAATGGTAATGCCAATATTAGCCGTTTCCTTATATGGAAATATTCAGCATTCGCTTCCAAAACAGTCAGTGGGAAGCGAGTTTGTGTTTTCTCCACTTCCTGTTCATTGGGCTGAAATCAAAATACAGCATCTATTTTCCCCATCACTAATAGCAACGGCAACATACGGTATTCATTGTCCGAGCAGCCAATGTTGCTTGCAGTTGAAGTTTATAGCATCTAGGTTTTCTTCATTCGTTATTGGAATGGTAATTCTAATATTAGACATTTCCTTATTTGGTATTCATTGGCCAAGCAGGCCCTGCTACTTTCAGTTTGAATTTATATAACTGTCAATTAAAACAGGGTGTGTGGGTGGTGTAATGGTAGCGGCTTGATGTGATAAGTCGAAGAGTCGAGTTTCAATACCATTCGGGTTCGTCATATTCACTTACGCATCTATGGGTTAAATATCTGGGTCTGGGAAAATCATTGTTATTCTGATAAAATTGTTGATGCTATATTTACTCTCCAAAATAAAGAATTATTCTTACAATTCAAAACATATATTTCGGCTTTAAGTAAACAAAAAATGGTTGATAAACCATAAAAAACCAATCGACTATTACAACGATTTTGCAGTAAAATAGCTTTCTCAAGTTAACTGTTCATTCCGTTATAGATAGCGGTTTCCTTCCTAACCTTTTGTTTAAGGTAGTGTAGAACGTTCAAACCTTGCATGTGTAGCTATTTTCTGTTCGAGGTGAATGTGCTATATATTTTAGTTGTTGCTGAAATATATGCCGTTACTGAACATTAATTCAGTTCCTTGTGATTCCCTAGAGGCATCCCAGATGGCACGAAGAAATATAGTCCTTGCTGATCCCTACGGAATTCATTCGCTCGAAGCGATTTGATCTTTGATCTGAGAAAGCGTTTGCCTAAGGCGGACAGTTTAGCTATTTCTGAACGAGTTTTGCACCAACCCTGACATCCATGTGAAAGTTATGATAAGGCGAGGTTATTAAAGGCTCATTAATTATAACACGCATAAATATCATTTCTCCCAAGGTTGTAGATTCTCATTTCACTATTAGAAGATTTATTTTAATGCCTGCGAAAAGAAGTTGAAGGAATGTTTGTGATTACAGTCAACAAAGAGAAGAATCCGAAACTCGACCATCGGATCAAACACTGTCAATGCTGAATTGGAAACATATTTGATACAGTCAGTGATGTCGGGTAGATTAATAAATTTGAAACTGCCACTGTTGAACACAAGAGTTTCAAATTTGGCTCTTCCATTGCTGACTAAGAGACTATCAAATTTGATCCTGTCAAAGTTTAGTAAGAGAAAATCAAATCTGACCCTGTGAATCTTGACTAGGAGACAATCCCAGTCTGACCCTGTGAATCTTGACTAGGAGGCAAATCCAATCTGACCGTGTGAATCTTGAGTAGGGGACAATCACAATCTGACATTTTGAATCGTGACTAGGAGACAATCACAATCTGACCTTTTGAATCTTAACTAGGTGTTGTGTAGGATCCACCTAATCTGCATAGGTGACTATCAACTATATAAATAATGGTTGTTACCGGAAGACAAGGGGGAGTGGAATCACGAGATCCAACTAGAGACTCTGATCGACTGCGGCTAGTCAACACATTCTCCAGGAGCGTCTTCCCAGAAATATACAGAAATACTATATGTACTTATTGTGTACACTTTCTTGTTATAATACATTCTTGTTCTAAGTACATTTTGTGTTGCATTATTATTCCATGCATTAGGCGAGATTCAACAATGAGTCAAGACTCAACATTAGGAGACAATCCCAATCTGACACTTTGAATCTTGACTAGGAAACAATCACAATCTGACCATGTGAATCTTGACTAGGAGACAATCCCAATCTGACCCTTTGAATCTTGACTAGGAGGCAATCTGAAATCTGAGCCTGTGAATCTTGACTAGGAGGCAATCACAATCTGACCCTTTGAATCTTGACTAGGAGGCGATCCCAATCTTACCCTGTGAATCTTGACTAGGAGGCAATCCGAAAACTGACCCTGTGAATCTTGACTAGGAGGCAATCCCAATCTGACCGTGTGAATCTTGAGTAGGGGACAATTACAATCTGACCCTTTGAATCGCGACTAGGAGATAATCACAATCTGACCCTTTGAATCTTAACTAGGAGACAATCCCAATCTGACACTTTGAATCTTGACTAGGAGACAATCCCAATCTGACCCTGTGAATATTGACTAGGAGGCAATCCCAATCTGACCCTGTGAATCTTGATTAGGAGGCAATCCCAATCTGACCCTGTGAATCTTGAGTAGGGGACAATCACAATCTGACCCTTTGAATCGTGACTAGGATACAATCACAATCTGAGCCTTTGAATCTTGACTAGTAGGCAATCCCAATCTTACACTGTGAATCTTGACTAGGAGGCAATCCGAAAACTGACCCTGTGAATCTTGACTAGGAGACAATCCCAATCTGACCCTGTCTGTATCGACTAGGAGACCATCAGATTAGACTTAATTTTGACTAGGAGATGATCGGATTTGATTCGGCCAATATGACTAGGCGACTATCAGAACTAATACGGTCTCGGTTGACTAAGAGGTTAATAGATTAAATTTGACGATGAGATCAACATATTTAACATTATCGATGTAGACTAGAAGGTTATCGGATCTGACACGGGCAGTGTTTACTAAAGAGAATTATAGATTTCACCTTATCAATAAAACCGAGGTGGTTAACAAATTTGACACCGTCGATGTTGTTTAAGATACTATCAGTTTTGGCCCTGTCCATAATGACTCGTAGATTAACAGATCTGCCCTTGTCAATGATGAGATAAGTGACAGATTTGAACCCCGATGAATGTGGATTACGAGACGATCAGGTTTGGCCGTTTCAATGTTGACAAGGTATGTATCAGATTCGGTTGTCAGTGCTGTCGAGGAATGTAACAGATTATCAATTAGAGTAACGTACTTACTGTATTGTGATTTGCTTCCGCACTCATACTCTCTCTCACTTTTTAATATGACCATCGTCGAAAGCCAAAATATATTATATGGAAATCTTGCGAGGATAGAATACGGAAAATGTTTATTTCTACCAAAACAATAACTTAACTCTATCCGATTCCGCCGAATTCATAACAAATCATTTCGATAAATTTGTCTTATGGTGTCGCGAATTGGCTTGATATACTTTGACTCGCTCTTATCTTCAATATAATGTATCGATTATTTTTTTATCGTCTCTAACAATTATAACTGTTCAACAGACTTGGACGGAGTTGAATGGTCCGCCCCTATTATTTAAATATGCCTCGTCAGGATTCTGTTCCAGCGAGGTTTTCGCGGTTATTTTCATCGCCATCTTCCCGTATCAGCAGCGTCTGTCGCCCATTGACAGTCCTTAAGTAGTATGTGTATCTCTTATATTGCATAACTCTCTTCCGTAATGGGAACGAAAATGGCACCAACATATGCCACCCTAACATTAGCTTACCTAGAGAAAAACCCCTGTGAAAAGATTTAAAAAAATATATAGGGAAAATATAAAAATTCACTTCACAAAATCTTGGAAACGATAGTTAAGTGATTGCTTCATTTTCTGGAAATCTTGATGGGGCGACATTAACCGATTCCACGCTATACTTCATAATTTACACCCAGAAATCAAGATTCACCCAAGAATATAATTTTAACGAATTACCATTTTTAGATGTACTCATTAGAAATAGAAACAAATGCATAATCACAGATATCTACCACAAACATATAGACACCCAACAATAGCTCCATTTCAAGAGCCATCACCCAAAAAGCTGCCTAAAATTCATCCCATATTCTCTAGCATGTAGAGTTTGCACTATAGTGACCAACAAACACCAGCCAAAAAAACCGCCTAGAAGAACTACATAGAACTCTAAAAAAACGAGGCTACCCTAAAACACTAATAAACAAAGGGTGCGAACTAGCAAAAGAATTTCCTAGACCAACTACGAAATCCAAATAAACGTAATGTCGAAAAAACTCTGCCATATGACTCAACATAGAAGAACAATCTAGAACTATTTACAGAAATTATAAAGAAATCTAGAACTACTTAACAAGAATGACAAACTGAAAAATAATTAAAAGGAAACGCCAATCTAAAAACCTGAAACACATATTAACATCATCTATAATAAATTTAACCAAGACACATTTCAGGAAGTTACAAAATGCAGCAAAAAAGAGGTTGTGATATCATTATTGAAGGAAACTCCTACACTTTTGAAAAACCCACAAAAACATTCATAATAAGTAAAAATTTAAACTGCAACTCCAAATTCAAAAATATGATTTATGCACTCAAATGCTAGAAGTCATATATAGGTATCAGCCAGGCCCTAAAGCACAAAATTTCCCTTCACAAAAGCAACATCAAATTACCCAATAACAGAAAACTCTTTGTATTACAACACATCTACAAAAGTAATCAAGGTAAATTAAAAATAATGCCAATATACCAAACAGAGAATCGTACCTACAAATACAAGTAAAAGCTTCATAAACAAATTTAAACCAGCACTAAATAGATCATAACCCCCATACAAAAACACACAGCATACGCACATAATGACGAAATATAGTAATCGATTCTGTTATGCTGGCATAGATGATTGCTATGCAACGATAACGGTCGTAAAATATCAGACGCAAATCTATAATGCAGTTCTATGACGTCGTACCACGCGAGAGAACGAAATATTAACAAGAGAACCATATGCAATATATAATGTAGGTCAGAGATTCGGTAGCGAATTATGCATCGAAAAATAATTCATAGTTATCTGTATCTCACTCATTTAAACCGTTATTTAGCCCCTCTCTTTAAAACTTCTCTCTGTTAAATTCCTTGTTAAAAGGAACTTGGATGAGTTCAACCACGGAATATGTGAATGAGCGGCGCTATGTCGAGTTTAATTCGTTACCACTTCGTCACCGGGGCCCGTGGTACAATTGGTATGACGTTTGCTTAATAACGTAAAGTAACTGTCCAGTACAAAAGAATTCTCCATTGTTAAGAGGTCTTCCCCTTTTCAGACAGATGGACTCACCCGAGGTATACATATATTACTACCAGTGAAGACAGTCGGCAGTACGTTAAGTGCTGTGACGGTCGAACTCTCTGCCTTTGAGCACAGAGGAACCCGACCGAGGCTCCGGCGAAGAGCAGAGTCTCGTTCGGGGAGGTTGACCAACCCGATCCCGTTTATACGGGATATAAGGGCATTTTTTGGCTGAGCCTACGGACTCGGGAATACCCCACTTTAATCCCAGCCTTGTTCCACATCTATCCCTCGTGGGGGGACAGTAAATACTGTCGGCAGTACGTTAAGACAGTCGAGAAGTCTGTACGTTGAGTAATATTAGAGGAGGTTAACACAGGAGTCACCGTCACAGCACCTAGACTCAAAACGGAGTAATACCGCGATACTTCAATACCAAGACTGTATATATATTATTGCTACTAACCCGCATTCCTGGATCTACTAACCCGTATTACCAGTTTGTATTATTACGTTAATACATTTATTTTCCTTATCACTCCCTGGCGTTTGTTATTTATTGATATCGGATTTCATCCCGGAATCCACAACAACCATATTAGTACAAAAACGCACAATCTTAAAATTTAAAAATTCAACCTCAGCATTGCGACCGCACGCTCCAAAATTTCTTACAATTAACAATAACACATTTCTAAAAACATATTTCGGATTACATCTATTTGTTCGTTGTCCTGTTATTACCTGGATGTAAAAAACAAATATATTTTCATACCTGATGATGTCTGTATGCACAGATGAAAGCTTGTAAAAAAAATTAAAAAAAGACCTTATGCAACTGGAATTTATAATCAGGGGTCATAACATTCATCTACAGGTTCGGGGTTAATGTCATTTATTAAATTTGTTTGCGAAGATGTACTCTCGCCATTAACTTTAATATCTGTTTTTTTTTATGAATGATTCATGTAATGTAAATTGAACTGCACCACATACTTGATATATATATATATATATATATATATATATATATATATATATATATATATATGATGGACTCTCCCGTCGAACTCGACGTATGAGGGTCAGACAGATCAGTTCCCAGAAACTGAAAGACCGACATTCACACAGGATTTGATTATAGTGGTGAAGGCTTTGTGCAGGGCCATCCACACTTTTTGGAGGGACGAATACAGGGACCTGGTGCAACGAATGCCACAAGGTCCTCAAACGAGCCTCCGCAGGTTTTGAAATCAGAGTTGTCCTTCTCCTAGACCAGTTGCCATCCAAGGCTATAGAACCCAGTCTGTCCTGCTATTTATCCATAGTTGGAGGGAGAAGAAGAGGATTCACACGTTTCCCAAGGGTATTAGCACGTAAGTGAATGCAATGCAATATATATATATTAACATGAACCTTCAATATTTTCAAAATGCAATGGAAAATGTATTATTTCCCGACAAAACTGCGACAATTTTTTTGTGGTTGCCAATGACACATACGTTTCTCCATTAACTACATTTCTCGTTCTTCTGCTATCAAGATTCATTATGAAATACAAAGCAGAATCTGTAATTTTATTTCTTCAGACCTGGCATCTCGGCTTCTATCGCTTTACAAACACTGTAGCGTAACTCCCCTTTTCTATTGTATAAATAATTTCATGGTAATTGTTCTACTGAGCGTTCTTGTTTGGTATCTGGACTTTATGACTTTAAAATTACTACGAGATTGGTGGCAAGGTCTCATCATTATAATTTGAAGTTGTTAGAAGTAGTCGTGGTTTCTATGCTAAATTTTCTTTTATGGTACTACTCGCTTATGGAACTCTTCAGGCAAATGCTTTCCAATCAACTTTGATCTTCCATATGTTTTGTCGAATATCAATCGTTATTTTTTGACGTCTTAATTTCTGTTCTTTTGTTGTTTTACCCATTTTATAGTGTTTTCTTTTTCATATTTGATCACATTCAGTACCCATTTTGGCTTTTATTGTCTTGCATGGGGTGAAATTATAAAAAAAATAATATATTAAGGTATTTCTCTAAACGAATTGCAGATGCTTTGTGCAAATTGCTTTTTTGGTCGCAATGAAGTCTGTCGACCCGACCGTAAATCACCCTTTCACGAAAAATACCTAGTATGCAAATAACCTTCACAAAACTCCTGTTTGGTCGTAACTAATTTTTTCTATAATTTGCTAAAGGACTTTCCTTCGTGCGTGAGTGGCTTACATTTCTTAAATTACAACAAAAAATTGCCGGATATAGAAAATAAGCCTTATTTTCATCCACGGTTTTATCAATAAGGATGCCTGCGGTAAGAAATCAGCGCATGAGCTCAAATTCCTGTCAAGATGTTACATTCACTTTCACGCAAGCACCGCTGGGAAAAGCACAGATCCATATATGGAACCCTTACCATTCTCTGAATAGTAGACTAGACTGGGTTCTTCATATTTGTTTATCAATCAATCGAGAAGAACAACTTTGATCTCAATACAGGTTAGGCCTAAGGTTTTCATCTCCATCCCGTAAAAAATAGCTTTCCTAAATACATCATGGTGGCAACACGTAGTATGTTGCGTCTGGAACACAGTACGCTACAGGGAAAGTATAGGATATTATAGAGACAGCCAATAATAAAAAAAAAAATAAATAAAAAAGTTCCTTGACATTTTAAAAAATATACAGCGTTTCAATAATATCTTTTTAAAATTTAAAATAAAAAAATAAGACAATTGACGTGGCACCACAAGGGGATGATCTTCAGCCAACAATAATTTTCGAGTATGATGGTGCACCACTACATTGGGGACTGAATGTTCGTGGGTTCCTAAATAAAACATTTCCATACCGGTGAAGTGGAATGGATGGCCCAGAAAACAGGACGATATGAAAAGAGTTGTCGGTTCTATCGACAAGATAAGATATTCCTAACGGATCTCAACAAATTTTACAGGTAAATTGGAAAAGTAATTATGGAAGTCAAAAAGCCACCATCTATAAGAGAATTGCAAATATTTTGGGAGAATATTTGGAGCATTCCAAAGGAATATAATCCGGAATGTCGAAGAAGAATGGATGAAGAATAAACCTCTGCAAGAATGTAAAAATATAACCAAGAATAATGTTAAGCAAGCTGTAACGGAATCACCAAAAATGGAAATCCTCAGCAAATGACAAGGTACTCAATTTTTGGTTCTATCATCTGTCATCAATTCATAAAACCCTTACACAAACGTTATCACTGCTAATTAATAACCCCAATGAAGTCTCAGAATGGATAACTGAAGGTGGCCATGAAATCTCTTTACAATTTAAAAAAGATATTACAAAGGCAATTGATGAGATATCTTAATAATCTAACAACTAGTTATCATAGTTTTTAATCACATTGTATTTGTGTATTTCAGACATCCTATTGATGAAAGAGGTACTGTTAAATGAACGCATAATATTTCCAGACAGGTGGATTGGGACGGATGCTCCAATTTCCTGGCCACCTCCTTCACCAGATATCACTCTCCCTGGACTTCTATCCATGGAGCTACGTTAAAGATATCGTGTATTGGACAAAGTTAGGGTTCAACACACATCTCAAGCAAAAGATCACTGATGCTATTGCCACCATTGATGAGGCTTTAGCATCCGGATACCACTTTCTTATCAATGTTGAATTTTGTACAAATCTGTGCAAAAAGTGGATCAAAGAGCTTACCCAGCTTCATAAATATTTTCAGGATACCTTCAACTTCTAGTTGGTCAGTAAACACACACGTGGGTGTTGCAATCCACCCACATACAAGTCTTTTTCTAGCGCGTGACCAAGTCAAGTTTTCCCGCTTCTTCTCCAGGAGCCTGTCACGTGATTACGTTAATTATAACATTTAGACACAAATTGGTTTTTTTTTTTTTTTTATTTTCTTTCTTGATTTCATTCGCCATCGAAAATGTCATCTTAAAGGAAACTGCGTTGCGATCCCGTTTCGGTCGAACGCTGAAAAAAATATTCATACACGCACACATGGACGTACGTACGAAATTTTCCAAACTGCATTACAAACATACGAAAGATTTCCGAAATAAGCAACTTTCCTCTTTAAAATACTCTGATCAAGCTTTCGCACACATATTTACAAGACAAAATTATAATATTGTGCATATAAAAATATATTTGTTGTCCCAAACATATCTTTTTTGTCGTAATTGAATATCGTTACCATTTGATTTTTTTATTTACATTTATGTTTATGAACGACGCCTGTTTCATTTGAATATTCACTCAGCATTCTTAGATCCACTACAAGGCTATATGCTACAGCGAATATGGCAAGAAATCGAGTACCGCCTTGATGTACATTATGTAACCAATAGTGCCCATATAGATGTGTATTAAATTAGTTTAAAAACTTACATCTCCACAATCGTACCTCCCTTATTGTAAAACACACACACGCATATATATATATATATATATATATATATATATATTTTAGAATTGGACATTGTCCGACAATTTATTTAAAGACATTTATATTATGTTTAACGTTCTTTTTATAGATACAAGTATTTAAGCAAATGCTCTGTTTTATAATAAACAGTATTAAATAACATTTACCGGCCTGAATGTCCGAGAAATTTTCATAGAAATTGTATCTATAAAAAGAACGTTAAACATAATATAAATGTCTTTATATATATATATATATATATATATATATATATATATATGGTGACCCAAAAAACGGGAACTTTTTAACAATCCAATAAAACCAAGAGTGACGGAAGAAAAATATTTAATTCATAGTAATTGAAACCTTAAAACAGGCCATTTAAGAAACAATGATGGGATTTTCGATTTTTAAAAATTTTGTCCTGTAGATGGCGTCGTCCTGTACGAATGCATTCTTGAAATCTGCTGTTGAGACCCCTATTTACTAATGAAACATCTCAGCTGGGATATTGTGAATTTCATTCTTGTTATTAAAATGTGGAAATGTTTACTTGCACAAGGTCACTGTCTCGCAGTGTTGCCACTTGCTCATGTCTGGCAATACGCACTTAAAAAATTCCCGTTTTTTTGGGTCACCATATATATATATATATATATATATATATATATATATATATATATATATATATATATATGTATGTATGTGTGTGTGTGTGTGTGTGTGTGTATCTATAGGATTTCCATAAAAACTCTTTCAGTTTAAAAAATATATAACAAAGGCAAATAATATCTCAATCAGATTTGTTCAATGTACTCATTAGTTATCAAAGTTTTAATCGCATTTGTGTATTTCAGTGATCCTATTAATAAAAGAGGTACTGTTAAATGAAACACCAAAAATGGCTACTCCTGAAGAAAAGGCACAATGTGTGTTATGGTTTATTGAAACAAATTTGGATACGCAGACTCAGCGAAACTACAGAACATCTATTTACGGGGTTTCGTTAAAGATATCGTTTATCGAACACAGATACAGGATATGATTGATCTAAAGCAAAAGATCACTGATGCCATTCCCACCATTAGTGAGGTGAAGTTATGCTACAGCGAATATGACAAGAAATCGAGTGCAACCAATGATTCCCATACAGGGATGTATTAAATCAGTTTAAAAAACTTAAATATATGTTATTCATGTTGTAACGATTTCCATAGATGTGTCTGTTCATTGGCGTTCGTGAAAATTTCCGCGTTAATTGTCTGTTCATTTTCTTTTGTAATAATTTTATTTTTTTTAAATTGTAAAGAGACTTTATATATATATATATATATATATATATATATATATATATATATATATATATATATATATATATATATATATATATATATATATATATATATATATATATATATATATATATATATATATATATACATATATATATTAGTAGTAGTAGTATTAGTAGTAGAAGTCTTATAAGTATAAGACACGGGCACCTCGAGGTGGTGTAATGGGTAGCAAGCTTGTCTCGCTAGAACAATTACAACTGAGTAGTGAGTTCGATCCTCACTGGGTGCCCAATACTTTCGGCCTTGTACCACATCTAAGCTACGCTTGGAAAATCAATATAAGTATAAGACACTATACTCGATCGGAAAACCTTCGTTGTCTTGATTTGCAAATAATCAAACCAATACTATATATATATATATATATATATATATATATATATATATATATATATATATAGTCACTGTGTGTTTCTCTAAAATTAAATACGCTTAAATTCACATTCACCCCTGCAGTGCGCCAACGGCTTAGTGGTAGAATCCCCGGGTTTCGATATCTAGCTAGAGGCAACCGGACGTCTAGCCACACTGATGAGCTGTGATACAGTCTGACTGTGGATGACAATATATATATAATATATGTGTGTGTATGTGTGTTTTATGCACAGATATATATCTGAGATTAAGTGAAGGCCTAATAGTTTATTGAAACAAAATCGGATACGCAGACTAAGCGAAACTACAGAACTTCCATTTATGGGTTTATGCTAAAGATATCGTGTATCGAACACAGATACAGGACATCATTGATCTAAAGCAAAAGATCATTGATGCCATTGCCACCATTGATGAGATGCTACCGCGAACATTGCAAGAAATCGAGTACAACCAATGGTGCCCATATAGGGATGTATCAAATTAGTTAAAAAAAAATTCAATATCAGTTACTCATCTTGCAACAATTTTCATATATGTGTCTGTTCATTGGCGTTTGTATTATTTTTAAAATATTGTAACGAGACTTCCTGTATATTGAAAAGAGTGCTGTCATACCACAAAGAAAAGCATTTATAAAGTAATTAAAAACTAAACGTTGCTAATGCCATCTTTGGGAGAAAATCACTGGAGTAACATTTTAATCAATCAAGCATCGACAAAAAATTTACAAAAACCGGTTCGTCTTGCAGCTGTCTATTTCTGAGTTAACGTCTAAAAGCAGCCATCTGCTAGGATTTAGTGATTCTAACAGATGTATTGATATTTGCTAAACCATGATTAGTCTGGTACAAGCTAAAGAGATATTAGGAAGAAGAGGGTGAATGGGCGAGGAGAAAGAGGAGGGAGTGTTGAGGATTAGTATTAGTATTAGGTTATCTTTTCCAAATAAAGAAGAAATGTATTCAAAATTATAGTTCTTACCTGGCTTAGAACAACAATGACTGGAGCCGACGGGAGAGCGACAATCGCTTCAATCATTATAAAACACCAAAAATAGCAAACAACACAAGCCTGCCTTTTACAAAGGCAGACTGCGAACTGAATGCTCATCATTAATTCATTGGGTTAATTTTCACAAAAGACTAAACATTCTAGTGTAATTAAGGGATAAAATCGGTACCTTTTTTTAAATATATATATATATATATATATGATGTGTGTATTTAGGCAGCATTTTTTCATTGATGCATGTTTCATTAAATAATATAGACAAGTTTTGTCTATTTATTTTAAGTAAATTCCTTTCATATCGTCTGATAAGCGTAATAACATTATCATTGGAAGATGAAAGAAAAACACCGTACTGATACATATTTTTTAATCCTATCTATGCTTTCGGCTTACATAAGCCATTATCAAAGATGATAATTACATTCCAGTATATTAAACAATACATGGACAAAACATTAATGATAGTCTGTTTCTGTTGCATGAAAGATTTCCAAGCAAAGACAAATTCGTGTATACGAGACGCGGAAGCGAAAATAGGCACCGCAGCTCGTGACGTCTCACATGACCACGCGAGAGTGAAAACGAGAAATATTAAATATGGGAAGCCGTTGGTATAAATCAATGGCTTCCGTTACCAATTATGGGCATTTAAGAATATTCGTGGAGATCTCATAGTTTATTTTGTTTCACCTGTCTTATGTATATAGCTCCAAGAATTTTTAGTTAATGTTTATTTGTTTTTGTTTGTGATCATGTGTGACGTCACGAGCTGCGGTGTGATTTTCGCTTCCGCGTCTCGCATACACGAGTTTCTCGTTGCTTGGAAATATTTCATGCAACAGAAACAAACTATCATTATTGTTTTGTCCGTGTATTGTTTAATATATTGAAATGTAATTTACATCTTTGATAATGGTTTATGTGAGCCGAAAGCTTACATAGGATTAAAAAACATGTATCAATATAGTGTTCTTCTTTCATCTTTCAATGATAATGTTATTAAGCTTATCAGACAATATGAAAGCAATTTACTTAAAATAAATAGACAGAACTTTTCTATATTATTTAATGAAACATGCATCAATATATATATATATATATATATATATATATATATATATATATATATATATATATATATATATATATATATTAGAGTACCCGTGATCCGATGCTGTCACTGACGGTTCATGTTATAAAACACTGAAGTTGATTTCAACATTTCATTCAAAATGTAAGTTAATTATATCATGATTCAGTTAAATATTTCAATTCGTTCGCGTCATCATTGGTCTGGTTTACAAGTTCATGTTTAATATTTTACTGATTGTTTACAGCATTTAATAGGAATAGAACTTCCGGGTTAAATTTTGATTTTACTTTCTTAAAAATATGCAAAAACAAATTTAAAAATATTTAAAATATCTTTTGTTGAAATAAAGGTGAAATATAAATAATTACTCTACAAAAAAAAAATGAACGAAACAGCAAAGCGGCATCTCTTTGTGTCTGTCTTTAACTTAAAAAATATTTTAATTAAAAAAAAATTGTCTGTTTGAAAAAAGTTAAATTAAAAATACTTACTGTATAAACAACTGGTATGTTTAAAACTTTTCACTTAATTAATTTTAAGTCAGATTAAATTAAAAGTTATTTTAAATATTTTAAATACTGCTTATTTAAAGAAAGCTGAAATATGAATAATGACTCTACGAACAACTGGATGAAACAACAAAGCGGGATCTCCTTGTGTCTGTCTTAAACTTTATTAAAATTTAATTAGAAAAATTGTCTGTTTGAAGAAAGTTTCTTTCTCTTAAAGTTTCTCTTTCGTAAATATACCCCAACAGATAAAAATCGCATGGGTTAAGATTTTAATTTTAAAATTTATAAAAACTGAAAAAGGTAACAAGAAGCATTTAAAAAAAGAATGAAAAAGTTTTTAAACTTTTCCTATCTAGTAATGTGATAAATGTGTTTCAGTCTCTTACGATATGTATTTATTAAATTTCTTGCTCTTTCTTTTTGAATAAACATATATATATATATATATATATATATATATATATATATATATATGATCGACTCTCCCGTCGAACTCGACGTATGAGGGTCAGGCAGATCAGTTCCCAGAAACTGAAAGCCCGACACCGACACATGAGATTTGATGATAGTGGTGAAGGCTTTGTGCAGGGCCATCAACACTTTTTGGAGGGACAAATACAGGGACCCGGTGCAGCGAATGTCACAAGGTCCCCGAACGACCCTCCGCAGGTTTTGAATTCAGAGTTGTCCTTCACCTAGACCAGTTGCCATCCAAGGCTATAGAACCCAGTCTGTCCTGCTATTTAACCATAGTTGAAGGGAGAAGAAGAGGATTCACACGTTTCCCAAGTGTGTTAGACGTAAGTAAATGTAATGGATTCGACTGGAATTCGAACTCGGCTCTCCGATTCCTCAATCCAAGCCGTTATATATATATATATATATATATATATATATATATATGTAGAGGAATCCCTCGACTACTGCAGCAAATGTGTGCATTAAAAGGTACGCATTAATCAAATATAAACAAAATTGATAAACAAAATAGTTGCCTATTTTTTAATTAATCGACGACTATAAAAACAAAACAATGTTCAATTACTATGGTTAAACTGAAGAATTCTTTACCGCACTAATCGAGTATTATGCAAGCACTAATAGAATTGTCCTATGACATTTTAGCGTACTAATCGAATTGTCCTATGACATTTTAGCGTACTAATCGAATTGTCCTATGACATTTTAGCGTACTAATCGAATTGTCCTATGACATTTTAGCGTACTAATCGACTTGTCCTATGACATTTTAGCGTACTAATCGAATTGTCCTATGACATTTTAGCGTACTAATCGAAAACGCATTAATCGAATGCGCATTAATCGAGGTATATCTATATCTATCTATATATATATATATATATATATATATATATATATATATACTGTGTAACCCGGATATAAGAGAGCCGTCGGGACCGGAGAAGAAGTCTCTTATATCCAGGTTTCTCTTATATCCGGGTTTGGTCTATTATATATACATTAACACAGGTTCCAATTTGGGATTATACAAAATATATCTTATATCCGGGTTTCTCTTATATCCGGGTTATACTGTATATATATATATATATATATATATATATATATATATATATATATGTATGTATAATATCTGGATAAAATAAATGAAACAAAATTGGGTGTTTTTTTATGAAAGTATTTATTTCTGTGTTTTTGTATATATTTCTTTATTTAATAAATCGTGTCGTCCGAGTCTAAAAACAAACACACAAACACAGTAATTTAAGTACAACACACATACGAAGAAGAAAAAAAAGAAAAATACTTAATTCTAAAATTAGACACATATAAACTAGGGGTAAACAAACACGTGGATATTTTAAATCTGCATAAATATTTCAACAGTTAAAAATATTTTAAGAAATATTTCTTGAGTTATGGTCAAAAAACCTTTTAAACAACATTTAAGACACTATCATCAGTCTTCCGCCAAAAATTCAAACAAAGTCGCATTGCACATCACGTGACATGCACGCTTCACGACAAACGCTGTAAACAAACGCTGTAAACAAACACACAAACACAGTATCTCATTTGATTTCTGAGGAAAGACCTAGGTGGTCTGAAATATTAAATAAATAAATATATACAAAAACACAGAAATAAATACTTTCATAAAAAAACACCCAATTTTGTTTCATTTATTTTATCCAGATATTATATACATATCAAGAAAGTATACGTGGCCTCTCATTATGCTATATATATATATATATATATATATATATATATATATATATATATATATATATATATATATATATATATATATATAAAATACACAGGACATCTTGTGGTAAAGAGACTGAAGCCGGCCGATATGACAGGTCGGAATCAATAATATTGCTGATTTCCACTTTAGAGTTTATCAAGAATTTCTAAATATATAGCAGAAGCACCAGACCAAATGTTACAGCAATATTCAAATCAAGGATGAATTTCACTAGGCGAGAAACAGTGATAAATTGGCCAATGTATTTTTCATTTTATATTCGTTAATTTTACTATAAAAGTACGGAATATTGTTGAATAATCCTTGGTTATTATGGTAAAGGCTTCATCCTCTTATTATGATAATAATCATAGGGAATGTATTTAGTGATAGTGCTTTTGTTATTTTTTTGTTCCGGGTTTTACTGAGACATTAAAACTATTTTAAGAGTTCCACAAAGATAAAAAGTGTTGATAATACCTGGTTTCGATGTTTCTTGCTGGTTTTGATGCAATGCATGACATCCACATGAAAGTCCCAAGCTTGATGCGGCTATATAAAAGTTGAGTTTAATATTTTGTCTTTGTGGCAATTTGCTGGACGAATCTTCCTCTAGCTCAACCTATGCTATGTTAAATTTCATTTTCTCCTATACTAATTTTTTTTTTATCGGATCCATACGCCCGAGGTATTTGAAAAATATTTTATTAATTATTCTTTCTTCTTATGTGCCATGTTTCTTTCAGGACGTAGGCGATCATGGCTCTTCACAGTCCTCTATCACTTGCAGCTCTCAACAAGTTCCCCCCTCTGCTTCCTCCCCCAGACCACGTTCTGTTATCCACTTGCTTAAGCCTTGTATGTCACGTTTTATTTTCCCTTGTCTCTATTTCCCTCTATTCAACCCGTGAGTATTAAATTCACTAGGCCCTCCTTTCTAATTATGTGTCCCAGAAACTTCAGCTACCTCTTCCGGATATTAAATATAAGCCTCCTCCTTGTTTGCAACCTCTCTAAGACCTCATCACTGCTCACACGCTCGGTCCATGGTATGCTTAGCATCCTTCTGTAGAACCCATTCTCCGTCGCCTCGAGTCTCTTCTTCGTCTTTGCAACCTCTCTAAGACCTCTTATTTTTTATAAGAACTACAACTGCCGTCATTCTAATCCCAGATCATAGTTTCTGTTTTGGAAATGTTTATCTTGAGTCCTGTTTATTGAAATACTTGGATGATTTATGTTCAAGATCCCAGGGAAGAATAATTATATCCTCAGCATAGCCGACATCCCCCTATCGGTACATTGGTCTCGTACTTAACAGGATCGTCGGTTTCTATTGGCAGACTAGCAGCATGACCCGGCGTTGCCTGTGCTTGATTCAAAAATCGTACGACTCATACAGCAATCGCTATCACTTGACTTAAAATATTTTTGCCCTTCCTTGCTTTTAAAGGAGTGCCCTTTGCCGTGCTGATGTTGCTACACGCCTTACTACTTGACTATTTCACACTGCGAATTTTTATAAGCTCTATACTAAACATTAAATCTGTTACGAAAAAAGAACTAAAAAAAATGAACACAAAACGATCAGCTTTAAAAAAGGACTGGTAACTGGAAAAACCGAATGAAAAAAGAATGTTAACAACAAATACTTTTTCACACCCAACACATTTCTGCGTAATCAGAATCAACGTTGAGTTTAAGCAAGCGAATGAGCCAATTGGAGTAAAGTGCCACGCAGATTTAAATTTTTCCCACTTGTGACGAATGCAGCTATCGATTGTTTTTGCATGCTATCATGCTAGTTAACATTTGTGTCAGTCAGCTGTTGGCTCTCACGCTGGCCAATATAATCTTCCTGCCTATTCGTGGCAGCCAGCTATAGGCTCTCACTCTGGCCAGTAGAAAATGGCCGCAAACTACATGAAAACTGCCGTAGAAGCATGAAAAAATCGATTATTTCCACTATCGGTGGGATTTGGGGAATGCAAAGTCTGTCTTGGCCGTTGTGCTAACTTGGAGTATGTGCATGTAAATTGTAGTGCAAATCCATCGTCATTTGCGGCCGTGGATTCCTTGCACACACACACACACACACACACACACACACACACACACACACACACACACACACACACACACACACACACACATCCTGCCTTTTATAGATTGAGATTAGCTTGGTGTTTGGCAAGAAATGCTTAAATGAACAGTACCCACATCTTCACATTTATGTGTCTAAATGTGCCACGTCCTAATACGCTTAGAAAATCACTATTGGGACAAATTTCCTCATGTTTGCTGTTATTGCCACAAGAAAAACAAGTTTAAACCCTAGAAAGTTTTGTTAAAATCTACAGTCAAGTTCTATTTGTTCAAATTTAAATAAAATCTTTTTGGTTACATCCTAGGAAAAAGATACAAGATAGGAAAAAGACAATATATACTAAGAATTACGAATAAGAATAGGAAATTGTGGAAAGTCATGATCACACAAGTCCTGAAGGGACCTGGCCTATATGCAAGAAGAAGAAGAATAAAGGCTTTAGGCGATATAGCAAATAGACAAATTTTAATAAGGGCTACAAAGGACAGGAAGTAGTAGGGAGCCATGATCTTCCAAGTCCTGAGGAGACACAGCATAAAGAAGAAGGAAACGAGCTAGTGAAAATTTAAGGGTTCACAGAAAAGGTATTACGAGAGATAGCAAAAAGGTAAATTTTACTAAGGGCTGCAAAAGACAGGGAGTTGTGGAGAGTCACGATCTTTTAATTCCCGGGGGAGACACGTCATAAAGAAGAAAAACAAGAACAACAACAATATAAATAACAAAGCGAGCTGTCGTAAACTGAAAGGGCTGACAGAAAATGCATTATGAGAGATAACAAAAAGATAAATTTAGGGCTACAATGGACGGGAAGTTGGGGAGAGTTATGATCGTCATAGTCCTGAAGGGACACGGCATGAAGAAGAAGAAGAAGAAGAAGAAGAAGAAGAAGAAGAAGAAGAAGAACAACAACAACAACAACAACAACGACAACAACAGCAACGACAACAACAACAACATCAAAACAACAAAGCGAGCTGGTGTAAACTTAAAGGGTTGGCAGGAAAAGCATAAGGAAAGCGAAAACACGACATTTACTAAATACTACAAATAAGAAGTCATTTTGGAGTCATGATAACCCATGTCCTCCTCAGGCTTAGAATTCAAATACACGGTAGTGTAATGAATAGCGGCTCATATTCAGAGAGACGTGTTTTTCTCCATTCACTTACGAGCAGACACCCATGGAAGGGGTAGGAATTCATATCTTTTCCTCCGCGGCCAGCTATGGATGAATAGCAGGATGCACCGGGTCTCATAGCTTTGGCTGTCAACAAGTCTAGAAAGAAAACTCAGAATATATATATATATATATATATATATATATATATATATATATATATATATATATATATATATATTAATCATTCAACCCCAAGCAAGGCGGGAAGCCACTAGCACGCAAGGGGTTACAGAGAGTTGGATCGAGAACAAAGAGGAGTGATAGAGGAAATGATGAAGAGAAGGTTAGGAGATAGATTAGGGCATCTGGAGACGTCGATTGACGTTACATTTGAATAGTTGGAGATCATAGCTATCCTGAAAACAAGAACTGGGGAGGGAGTTCCACAGGCGAGAAGTGCGAGGCATGAAGCTATTGGAGTAGAAGAGACGGCTACATTTAACAGTTTTGACAGTGAAAGGCTGAGAGCTAGATGCCAGCCTAGTTGAACGCTTAAATTCATGAAGTCTGAGAACCAGCGAAAGCAGCTCATCGGAGCAGTAACCGTTAAAGTATTTGTAAAAAAAAAAACAGAGGGAGGCAACGGCATGTTTGTGAGAGAGCGGCTGCAGATGAGATGCCAGATCTGGGCCAAATTCATTGTATATCCGTCTTTGGATTTTTATCAAGGACCTTGAGACAAATAGAAGGAGCTACAGACCATATATGGCAGCGATGCTCCATGCAAGGGCGAATGGTTGATTTTACCTTTATGTCAATGTGATGAAAGGGGTTATAAAGACTGAAAGGGGGAATGAGAAACTGTCAGTGATGAGAAAGAGCAAGAAATGAAGAGGATTCAGAAAGATAGAAATTGGCGACTGAGGTCTGCTGTTATTTCACAACAGTGGTCGGCGCTCCAAATAGAGATTTTCCCTGAAGGGATATATTTATTTCTCAGAAAATTTGCGTAACATAATTTTGGTGGCCAGTTTTCTTAGATATTTTACTAATAAAAGTAAATTTACTTATTTGTTTATTATAAAAAAAATGATAAAACCTAAGTAAAGTCAGCCACCGAGAAGCAGTAAAGAAAATGGAGAGTGACGAGAAAAGTCAACATGTTGTATGTTTATCATTGCATTAAATTATTGGATAGGCAAGACAGTAAAAAAATAAACCGTATATACTTTCGTATCATGCGATTTTGAAGACCTAATTTTGAAGCTAGTTTTAAGGGGGTCGCATCATACACGAGAGATAAAATTAGCGTATGTACTACTAGCCGTGGCTACGACGTTGACCAAATTATATATCCATTTATCGTAGTCAAATTAGTTTAAAAATTAGGTCTTCAAAGGTCGCATGATACGCGAGTATATACCGTATATAGTCAGTTTCTAAAGTCAAGTCTACGGATTATTTCGAGTAAAAGAAAATTTTAACGAATTTAAAAAATCTATACTCATATTGAGGAATCGGAGAGCCGAGTTCGAATTCCAGTCGAATCCATTACATTCATTTACGTGCTGATACCATTGGGAAAGGTATGAATCCTCTTCTTCTCCGAAGGAAAAAAATCTGCCTCGTCTGTCATGTATCGAAAGATACATGATCGCCTAAACGTGTATCACGCATGACACATAACTGACTGACTTATTGCCCTTTATAAGTATCAGAGGGTCTCATAATGCGAATTTTCTAACCACTTTCCTACGTCTCATCTAATTATTACATTCTAATAGTGGCTCGGATTGTGGAATCGGAGAGCCGAGTTCGAATTCCAGTCGAATCCATTACATTCACTTACCTGCTAATACCCTTGGGAAAGGTATGAATCCTCTTATTCTCCCCCCAGCTATGTGTAAATAGCGGACAAGATCGGGATCTATAGCCTTCGATGGCAACTGGTCTATCGCAGAAAGAATTGGCAACCTACTGCGGGGAAAATCTCCTCGTCAGTCATGTATCGAAAGATATATGATCGCCTAAGCGTGTATCAGGCATGGCACATAACTGACTAACTTATTACCTTTATAAAAGTCAAAGGCTCTCATAATGCGAATTTTCTAACAATTTTTCTACGTCTCATATAATTTTTACATTCTAATAGCGGCTCGGGTTGAGGAATCGGAGAAGCGAGTAGGAATTGCAGTCAAATGCATTAAATTCACTTACCTGCTAATACCCTTGGGAAAGGTATGAATCCTCTTCGTCTCCCCACAACAGTACAGACCAGTTTCTATAGCCTTCGATGGGAACTGGTATACTGCAGAAAAAATGGCAATCTACTGAAGGAAAAAAAATCTGCCTCGTCAGTCATATATCAAAAGATACATGATCGGCTATGCGTGTATCACGCATGACACATAACTGACTGACCTATTACCTTTATTAAAGTCAAAGGGTCTCATAATGCGAATTTTCTAACCACTTTTCTACGTCTTATCTAATTATAACATTCTAATAGCGGCTCGGATTGTGGAATCGGAGAGCCGAGTTCGAATTCCAGTCGAATCCATTACATTCACTTACCTGCTAATACCCTTGGGAAAAGTATGAATCCTCTTCTTCCCCCCCCCCCCCAGCTATGGATAAATAGCTGACAAGACCGGGATCTATAGCCTTGGATGGTAATTGAAAAAAATGGCAACCTACTGTAGGAAAATTTCTGTCTCGTCAGTCATGTATCGAAAGATATATGATCGCCTAAGCGTGTATCATTCATGGCACATAACTGACTGGTACTCATGCATACTGTAGATAATTAGGGAAGCACGGTGGATAATCTATATTCATATATATTCTAAATGTTCATGTAGGGTGGTGTCATGGATAGCTGTTCGGATTGAGGAATCGGAGGGCCGAGTTCGAATTCTAGTCGGATACATTACATTCATTTATGTGCTTGGGAATGGTATGAATCCTTTTCTTTTCTCCACAAAGGGCAACCGGTCTAGGAGAAGGAAACTCTGAATTTAAAACCGCCTATCTTGTCCAAGAATCTGCGATATTGCGCGTCATTCTAATGGTTATATTTTAGTTACTTATGTATGAATATAACTTGTCTATGATTATGTCGTGATGGAAGAAAACCATATAGTATCCAAAGCCATCAATGATTTCAGAAAGAACGTGTGGGAGGACAATTTTTAATTTATTTCGCGATTAAATACATTAAATGCCACCTCTGGTCTTGTGCTTCTGTTAGAGATTCTTGATAAAAATCCAAGGGAGAATCTGAAATGTTATCGGTCCTGACCTGGCATCTCATTGGCATTACATTGTAATTATTCTGATGAGATTTAGATAACATAACAAACTGATATAAATCTCCAGGAAAGTGATTTGTTGCGCCTTCTCGGGCACATGTTCTCTGCAGATATAAAACGGAAAGACTATATTGAATCCATTGCTCGGCCAGCAACTAAAGAGCCCGCTCACCATGTCGGGCGAGACGAATTTTTTCTCCAGAATCTGTTTTACGTATCTTAAGTCTACCATTCGTCCATGCTTGGAATATTGCTGGCAGATATAGTCCGGTGCCCCCTGCTGTTTACCTTGAGCTCATTGATAAGATGTAAAAAAAGAATCAGCAATATTATTTGTCCTGATCTGGCAGCTCGGCTTTTGCAACTTTCCTACCGCCATAAGGATGCCTCTCTGTGTCATTTTTATAAATAATTTCATGCAAATTGTTCTTCTCTATGGTACGTAGTGTTTTTGCACTACTAGATTGGCGTCGAGATCACACCAATTTACAGTTAAGCTGGCTAGATGTAGCCGTAA
This sequence comes from Acanthosepion esculentum, assembly GCA_964036315.1. Lineage (NCBI taxonomy): Eukaryota > Metazoa > Mollusca > Cephalopoda > Sepiida > Sepiidae > Acanthosepion > Acanthosepion esculentum. Next base: position 35,276,632 of record OZ038512.1, read on the forward strand.
ATTCTATGCTAACTGTTTCTTCTCTCGCACTTCTCGCTTGTGGAACTCCCTCCCGGCTCCATGATTTCCAGCAAACATTAATCTTCAAAAATGTAAATGCAATGTTAATTGATATCTCCTGTCATCCTGATTACTCTCGTCGCTTTCTGCTCATCATTATTGTTTTTGTTTCTAATTCTTCCACACCCTGTAACCCCTTGTGTTTTAGTGGCTTTATTGCCTTCCATCGGATGGTATGATTAAAAACAAACTGTGAAAAATATGTCGCAGGCGGAAGATCTTCCTCTGTCATAACCGGTCGTCTACCGAGCACAGGAAATACTTTCTTTTCTAATTCGCCATCTGCGGCGAGGAGTCACGACGGAGTAATGGATAGCGGCTCGGATTGAGGAATCGGAGAGCCGAGTTCAAATTCCAGTCGAATCCATTATATTCACTTACGTGCTAATACTCTTGGGAAAGGTGTGAATCCTCTTCTTCTCCCTCCAGCTATGGTTAAACAGACTGGGTTCTATAGCCTTGGATGGCAACTGGTCTAGGAGAAGGACAACTCTGAATTCAAATCCGGAGTGGGGCCCCGAAGGCGGATGGACGGCACTTTGTGCTACCTTCCGGCAACTCCTGCAGCTGGTACCAAACTTTATTGTTTTATCCTCTCCTTTGGACTCTGCTAGCAAGGCCGAGAGGGGGAACTAGACGTCTGGGCAGCCCTAGTTCTCCATATATCCCGCCCAAGATCGCAGCGCACCGCGCTACTCCATCGTCTCTCGATGAACGGACGACGAGGAAGATTCACATGAGCCGATTGTTAAATCTAGTATTTCTCAGAAACAGATTTTTTTGTTTATATTCCAGTAATTCATAATCAATAATTGCTATCGGATTCTGTCAAACACAGAGAATTCATTTTTCTACGTATATATTTTTAGTATGAGCTTTCGAAGGCCATCTTGGATCTAGGCATGATTTTCAGCGTTTTGGATTCTTGAAATAAATACATTTTTCATTA
>OZ038512.1:35280140-35297640 GCA_964036315.1 Acanthosepion esculentum
CTCAATGGGTTATTTAATGCCGACAAGATGTTTAGGATAGTTTCATTCGAATAGAATATGTATTTGTTGAAGGAAATCAGGTTTAATTGACATATTTTTGTACAAAGGTATTTTGTCAAATGTATTACCGGTAATTTTTTTTTTTCTTTCCAAAAATTAATTGCTGGTATTTTTACTATAAAGTTCTATTTCTATACTTACATAAAGTTTTGAGCCCTGTTTAGTGGTTACCCATAGCAGGAACCCTAACAGGTGATACCTCCCTGAGTTAGGGTTGACCTAGGAACAACAACAATTCACAGGTGGTTCCACGCTCCTCAAAATCTACCGATCATAGGCCTTGCTGCCGGAAGTAGTTTATCGTCATATGCAGGACGAAACAATCATTGCAAAGTGTATTCACACTTTATATTTTAAAGAACGAAATTGGTCGACAAAAAAGATTATTTCTGAAACAAAATAATACTTATTTTGATTGTACCTAACGCTTATAAATGGCTTAGGTCGGTGTGACCGATGTCAACTGCAGAAATTCAAATACGCTGTTGACCATGTTCACCATAGTCTATGAATATAGAATCCAGCGCTGTACGTAATCAGACACTCTACTGAATCTGACTATATCACCAATACCACCAGCAGTCTACGATATCAAAGGCTGGCAGCACATATTCGGGAAAAACATGGCCGCATTTATACACGTCTCATTGAATATTTTGAGCCTTTTGTGGGGCGCGTCTATTGGTGAACTATAAAATGAGTCAGCTCATTTTCGCTGGCTCACTAGTACACTAGGGAACCCAAAAACTACAACGTACACTTCTAAGATGTTGCTAAAATTGTAGAAAATTTTATGGTGAACAATCGAATCGTATAAAATCTTACAGTTTTCCTTGCTTTATTAACTGATCGTCTGGGAATGGCATCAGATTTTTTTGTCCATGTTGAAAATATAAAAATGGAACTTTTTTTATCTATATAATAACTTATATAGATAAAAAAAAAAGTTCCTTTTATACGTTGGAATATCAATGAGTCGACACTGTAAGTATGAAAGAAAGCAAGAAATATTCATTTTCAATAAACTCTTCTTATGCATTAATCATACAGATCTAACGTTGAAATATCAACTAAGAGCTGTTGTAAACTACAGGCTTATTGTTCCAGTCTTTCTTCACACACAAACATAGGCAGAATCATATACAAAGTATACTAATACATATCTCACCCATTAAAATGGATAAATGGGATTTATTTCTATTAAATTATTTTTTTTCTGTTTTCTATGCATATTTATTGGACATGTGCGTACAGTTAATCATATGAAAAGTATGCTTATTCATTAGTTAGAAATACAATAAATTATAAATTTGTTTGTGTACGAATATTTGTTTTCCCCCACTGTTTATACAGGGTGTATCAAAAATACTTTTACAAACTTTAGAAGCGGATTCCTCACCAAAAATACTAGGACACAAGTTCATATAAACGTATGTCCTCAAATCCTTCGTTTTTTAGTTATTAACTTTGAAAGAATTTTACGGTAGATGGCGCTGTGTTGCTATGTAGACTAGGTTACATTTATCATTCCTGTACATTTGTAGCTAGTCTATTTTCAACGTTTAAAGTGTGTAGCAGTGAGTTAAGTGAGAAGTGTTCTGTTTCATAATGGCAGGAGATTCCTATCCGGAGCATGCAGATATAATTTTTAGATAAGGTTGTGCGAATGGTTATGGCCGCAAGGCTGCACGGCTGTATCAGATTGCTTTTTGAGAGCGATGAACATTTTACTTTGTTTTGATGCCAGGAAACACCCCCTCCCAAACTTTGTAAAAGTACTTTTGGATTGTATCTTTGATTGTACATTTAACAGCGTGTGCCGTAAATTTTAAACTTAACTCAAAAATGAAGGATTTGCGGATATGTGTTTATGTGAACTTTTGTCCTTGGTTTGCTGTGAGGAAGCCGCCCCGAAATTTGTGAAATTATTCTTGATACACCCTGTATATTTTCTTGGTTCAAATGATAAAATCTTTTTTTTTAAATGTAAAGTTGGAATATATCGTTGTTAACAATTTCAGTTTGTGTGCGTTTGTGTACGCATATATTACTTCAGGCTTTATTTTAGTGAACACTTCGTATTTGAAATATAAGCCTCATTTTTCAACTTCTAAGAGTCCACTATAGTAACGTTTGAAGTAATATAAATGTTGGATTAAAAATACATCCATTAATTATTTGGAAATATATATTTATATATATATATATATATATATATATATATATATATATATGTGTGTGTGTGTGTGTGTGTGTCTGTGTGTGTGTGTGTATGTTTGTGCATATGTGTTTGTGTATGTGTTTGTGCATATGTTTGTGTTTGTGTGTGTGATTGTGTGTGTGATTGTGTATGTGTATGTTTATGTGTGTGTGTGTGTGTGTGTGTGTGTTAAACATCCTGACGAGTGGACGGAGTAATTACAAAAAGTAATCCCCTCCGAGAATCTGAAATTGAGGTACTGAAAATAGCATCAATCAGCTAAGTGATTCAGTGTATATGTACGTTAATTATATATGTGTATGTATATCTATCTATCTATCTATCTATATATATATATATATATATATATATATATAGAGAGAGAGAGAGAGAGAGAGAGAGAGAGAGAGAGAGAGATGGATCGAAGGACAGAGGAAGTATGTATATACGCATATAGAGGTGATATACCATGGGGTTTAGGAAAAATACATTTATATATATATTGTTAATGCACTTAGGTAAATTGTGAATATTAATAAATCAATCCGAACTTCACAGTGAAAATTCAGTTAATATCTGCATTTCAGGCTATGGGCTTATTAACCCATACACTCTTTGTTTGTTTTTTAGTTTTGTTTTGTTTATTTATTTTATTTGTTAGAAGAGTAATGCTTTCTTCTACGAGCCTCATCAACAATCAGAGAGAGAGAGAGAGAGAGAGAGAGAGAGAGAGAGAAAGAGAGAGAGTAATTTATATTGAGACATCTGCTTCTTTGTGAAACAGCACCCTTTGGATATTTATATGTGGTAGGTTTACATGCACTAAAGGAATAAAGACAATTAGAAAGTGAACCTCACAATATATGATAAACAATGGAAGTGGCAGTGGTCTCGAGAAGAATTACAATGACGACAACTGTCCCTGTCTGCAGAGGCGTATTACCAGTGTAGTAAGGCTACTATTACAAAGATTAATACATAGTATTTTTCTCTGTTACCAACAATAAAAACAGTGATTAACAAACGAGACATAATAATCTAAGTTAATATAAGGCGCATCTCTGCGAAACAATATTTAATCACCATAGACAATTACTACAGTGAAAAGAGTTCAAACCTCAGCTTGTAGCCATATACCAAACTGAGGTTCGTATGAATCATGTGCGGTACAAGACAAAATATAATAATACCTACAAAGAAAACAAAAATAATAATAATAATTTAGAGAATGTGATTGGACTATTAACGTTGTGAAGCATTCTACTTTTGCAGACGACAAGTAACGCCATCTTCACTTCGGATTCAACACGTCTGCGCAGCTTGAGCAACATTAAACTTCGTAAATGTTTGCTTTCTTACTTGCCGTGTAGCAACAAGTTTCTCTCGTAGAGCATGGGAACCTCGAGGCGGTGTAATGGTTAGCAAGCTTGCCTCGCTATAGCAATTACGACTGAGTAGTGAGTTCGATCCCCAAACTTTCGGCCTTGTACCACATTAATGTTACTCTTGGAAAATCGGTACTCTCGTAGAGCATTGCGACATTAGTCAGCTCGGGGTTTCTATTCGAAACAAATCTAAACTGAATATATATTTCAACTGCATTGCTTAACGAGCTAATTTCACAGACTATATCAATTAAACCAACTGGCTAATGTGAAAATCAGGTTTAGTAAATGTCAAATAGTATTTAGGTAATGTGGATTTAACTTAGTATTATTATTTATATATTTCTTTTATTTATTTAGTATATAGGTAATGTAGATTTAATTTAGTATTATTATTTTATTTTGTTATTTATATATTTATTTTATTTCTTTAGTATTTAGGTAACGTAGATTTAGGTAACGTAGATTTAGGTAACGAGGATTTTATGTTTCGCTTCAATTAAGCTTCATTTAAAAAAAACTGCATTTGAGTATTTTTGTAAAAAAAATTAAAAGCGAGACAGTTTGATTGATTCCCTCAATTTCCACGGTTTATCAACTAATTACTTGTTATTTAGAGTCAAAAAATATTTTTTATATTCTAAGAATATTTTTAGATAATAATGATTTAGTCAAACACGTCTTTCTATTTAACCCATAGCTGGAGTAAGAAGAGGTGGATTCATACCTTTCTCAAAAGCATTTGAGCGTAAGTTAATATAACAAACCCAACTGGAATCTTTGATTAACAATTCCGAGCCATTATCCTTCACACCACCCGCACAGCCAAGCTTAGAGTCCCTGGTATTTCCAAGCGGTAACAAGGGAAGAGAAAGAAAGAGAGAGAGAGAGAGAGAGAGAGAGAAAGGGAGAGAGTTAATCATTGACTGTAACTTAGATTTTTATCATGTATTTCTTATTCTAGATGCGCTGCCCTTTAATGCGTGAGAGATAATGGCTCTCCACTATTTCCTATCATTTTAGCTCTCTCGGTATTTCCACTCAATGAAGTGTCGCATATTACCACAGTTTTGTTACGTCGGTTATTTAATGTTTCTGTCTGTCCATCTTGTTTTCAAGATGTCAAGTGAGTGTCAAGTTTTCCAAGCCTTCTATCCCCATTATGTGTGTTAGATATGTCAACTGTCTCATTCTGCTTCTAAGTATAAGGGTCCTTTTTTTGTTTACATTTCCTCAAAACGTCCTCGTTACTCATATTCGCTATTCATGGTATTCTCAGCATCCTTCTGCAGATCCACGCATCTTTTGTCTCAAGTGTTCTCTTCATCTACATGGAAATTGTACCGCATTCACAGTCATATAGGAGAAAGGATATTGCATAGGAGTTCATCATTTTTTCTTGGTTTTCTTGTTTCTTCATACTTGATTTACTTTTTGGAAGACATCTTCCGTGCTTTTGGTTTTCAGACAAAAGGTAAGACGCTGATGCAGTCGTTAGCATTGTTTCTATAAACAAAGAGCAAAGCGGAATCATGGATAATGAAGTTAATAAAATATATAATAATAATAATAATAATAATAAAAATAATAATAATAATAAAGAATGGGCCAATATCTGCACTGGAAAATTTGCAACTCCTATGGGAAAGAAACTGGAAGAAATTGGTACGAACACCACCCTGACCCAGTTACGGAGATAGGACCTGTTACAATTCTCTAGGACTACACAATACACACTGACAGAACAATCAAAGCCAAACGCCCAGACATTGTTATTAAAGACCACAAACAAAATAAGTGCCTCCTTATTGATATGGCAGTCCCTGCAGACTGCAATGTGTCTTTGAAGATATTAGAAAAACTGTCAAAATACAAGGACCTTGAAATAGAAATCTCAAAAATGTGGCACATGGGAACATCAACAATTCCTGTTGTAGTTGGAGCCCTTGGACTGGTTGGAAAAGATTCCAGTAGGCTGATTGAAGGGATCCCTGGAAGTCCATGCCTCAAAGAGATACAAAAAATTGTTCTGACAAGTACAGCCCACACTTTACGAAGGGCTTTATCTATGTAATTATTTTTTTATTTTTTTTGCAGTGGAAAGTGTCATGATGCCATTTCTAACCTTATGTCCCTGGGCGGGACCCGGAAAGAAATGTGTAAACGCCAGATATCAAAGGAATTAAAAAAAAAAATAATAAATGTAATATAAATAATATATGAATAAATACTAAAAATAAAAAATAATAATCTAATAATAATGTAAAATAATAAAAATATGATAATAATAATAATAATAATAATAATAATAATAATAATAATAATAAAAGATCAGTCAGTTATGTGCCATGCGTGATACACACTTAGGTGATCATGTATCTTTCGATACATGACTGACGAGGCAGATTTTTTTCCAGCAGTAGGTTGCCATTTTCTTCTACGGCGGACAAGTTGCCATCCAAGGCTACATAACCCGGTCTTGTCTGCTATTTTACTAGTAACATAGCTGGGAGAAGAAGCGGATTCATACCTTTCCCAAGGTTATTAGCACGTAAGGGAATGTAATGGATTCGACTGGTATTCGAACTCGGCTCTCCGATTCCTCAATCCTACCCGCTATCCATTACCCGACCGTGACTCCTATTCTATTTATAGTGATTTTCCAAGCGTAGCTTAGATGTGGCACAAGGCCGAAAGTAGTGGGCACCTAGTGATACACGCTTAGGCGAACATATAACTTTCGATACATGACTGACGAGGCAGATTTTTTCCAGCAGTAAGTTGCTATTTCTTTCTGCGGTAGACCAGTCGCCATCCAAAGCTATAGAATCCGGTCTGTCTTGCTATTTACCCATATGTGGAGGTGGAAGAAAAGGATTCATACCTTTCCCAAGATTATTAGCACGTTAGTGAATGTAATGGGTGTTAATAAAAGACTAATTTAAGGAAAAGGATCTGGACAACGTCTACTGAAAAGTAATTTTTACGGTTTCACACTTAATCTCCTTATTTGTTCGATAACCTAAAACAGGATTTTGCCATGTCTTCCTAAAAGAGAAAGGCAATCAGGGCCCTATCAGAAGCTACAGAAAAAGCCTCGAGATGGCTATGGATAAAAAGATCTGTTCCATGGAGCTCTACGACGGGGATTGGTGGGCGTTGAGGGGCAGTTGGGAGGAAAAGAGATACGTAGAGGGATGACCTAAGTCGCTATTTGGGGGAGGGTCCGTTTTTTTTGTTTTTTTTAAAAATTTTCTCTTTTAAAGTTTTTTTTTTTAACAATGTCACTTTGGTAGTCCTAACTGGTTTTTTTTTCTGCATTCTTAGTTGGGAGGGGAGAGAGGGGGCGGGGAGGGAAGGAAGAAATGGGAGTGGTGGTAAAGGAAAGCAATTAGCAATCATAATTCCTATGACCTACGAACGTGGTCTTTTTTGGGGGGGGGATTATGTAACATTTCATATGAAAGGAAACTTTTCTTGTTTTTACTTACCTGTTATGTCAGACTGTTCGTTGAAGATGAAGGACGATCCGCGTGATCAAACTAAGACGAAGGAAAAGACGAGCTGGCCGTCGAGTCTTTTTTTGTATCGTCTTAGCTGAGGAGGAAGTGACGTAAGTCGGCGCTGATTGGACAGCAGTGGCTTTTATTGGCGGAGTCCATTTGTTGCGTGCTTCGCGTATTTTTTTTTTTTTTTGTTTCAGGATCGCCTGCCGGAATAGTACTGTTTCGGTAGGGTCTCTTGGGCGAACAAGTATGATGTTGGAAGACCCGAAACTTGCCATGACTCCAAGTCATAACATCACTGACGAGGCGATCCTTAGCACTCATCGGAGTGTTTTCATAACAAACTAAGAACTTGTTATCAGTGCAACGGGAGATGAAGTTTTTTTCTTTTAACAGTTCTTTTACACGGTGTTCTACTAGCTCATTAGTCCTCGGGAGTCTTGAAGAGCAAACTTACGGCATCACGGCCCTAGTCCTTTTATATATATATATATATATATATATATATATATATATATATATATATATATATATATATATATATATATATGTTATTTGATAATTAATATGGATAATTCCAATGAGGATATAAATCCAAAGAGAACTCAGTGTAAGAACAGAGCAAATATAATGATATGGTGAGAGCGGATTTATTTCATGGGATCAAACGCCAATCTCTCCAGACCAAAAATTTTACAACAATAAATGTATTTTAAATTTATCCAGACACAAGCAAAATTACAAAAAAGAAAAAAAAAAGAAGGAAGAGAAAAACGAAGAAAATGGAAAAAGAAAAAGGAAAAGGAAAAATGGGTAGAAGATAGAGAATATATATCTTGGCTGCATGCTTTCATTGAGACATGTTTCATTGAATAATTTAGACAAGTGTTGTCTATTTACTTTCAGTTGGATCCATTCATATCACGGACAAGATTTTGGTGTGATTATTCAATGGCGATAATGAAAATGATTTGAAAACGATGAACACTACAATATTAGTCTTGAAATAAACAACACCCTGATGATGACATTGTGCTATGTCGAAAGTACTCGGAATAAATTAATATGTATCAACTAGGCGATTTTCTCTCTTACTTTAATAATCACACCAAAAAGCTTCTTCGTGAATATGAAAGGCTCCAATTGAAAATTAGTAGACAAAACTTGTCTAAAGTATTCAATGAAACATGTCTCAATAAGGGGTGATTATATAAACAGTGACGGCTGCTGCTAATGCATTGCTCTTCAACTACAAGCGAGCTCTCCTAGCCACTAACGTTTTTCATATAGTAAAAACTTTCAAATTTCCCTTACTCTGGGCCGTGTGACGATAACTTGGGAGTAGAATTTCTGTCTGATGCCAAATTGGTCGGGTTTCGATCCCGGCTTGAAGCAATCGGATGACTAGTCACACTATACTCATCAGAAAAAATAAAATTCGGTCAAGCACTTTAAAGGGAAAAACGTGATTTAAAAAAAAAATTTTTTGATTCTTCGCCTTTCGAACTTAAGAATTTGAATGATATAAATTATTAATAGTTAATTCGAATATTTTAGGCAACAATAATGAAATAAAAAAGGTTTAACACATAATTTTGAATCATCACCACGAGAAAGCGACCTCTATAACGGTTACAATATATTCCGTACCTGAAGATTGCAAGAACTGCATGAAACTCCGAGTCGTGCTACCGACGTTGGATATTATGTATATTCATTTAATGGTTTACTGATGCAAGTCCTACTAATTAACATATAGTCGTAGGGGAAAGAGGTAGATTCATAACTTTTCCAAGGATGTTTGCGCGTAAGGGAGTATAACAAACCCAACAGGAATTGAAAGTAGGCTGGCCGATTTACACTTCCAATCTATGTCTTATTACACCAACCGTACATCTAAGCTGGTATTCTAAAGCTGCTAGTTACAAACGCATATCCATCTTGTATTCCCAAGTGGTCACTCATCTAGGTACTGACCAGCCTCGACTTTTAGTGGTCGGGGAATCACACTCAAGAGTCTGTTCCACAAACAGCGGATCTTGGGAAGAACTTATCCAAATGGAATTTCCTTCGAATATGAATGCAATGAGCATGGTTCGCCTCTGTGCACCTGGTATGCCGTGTTCTAGCTGGAAAGATCAAAATAGTTGCACTAGGGGATGTAGCTCGTCAGATATATATATATATATATATATATATATATATATATTATTAGCATTATTGTAATTTTCTATTTATTATTTGTATTATTTGTACCTCTACGACCCTACTGGTCACGATATATATATATATATATATATATATATATATATATATATATAAAAATATTTATATATATATATATATATATATATATATATATATATATATTACTAGCATTATTGTTATTTTCTATTTATTATTTGTATTATTTATTATTTGTATTATTTGTGCTCCTACGACACTACGTGTCACGGTACATATATATATATATATATATAATGGCTTGGGACAGTATCCCAATGGATAAGAAAGCAGATTAATGTTGCAATTTTCGTTGAAAAAAATTGAGATGTTGTCTGAGCCCACTCGCGGGAGTCGGCGAATACCCGAGTGAGCGGCTGAAGATTACGAAATATGCCGAGCCCTTACGAGGGTGTTCGTTGACATTCGTATTTCACAGGGTTAAAGAAAGTAAAGGCATCTTTATTCCAGCGAGACAGCAGAGAGAGAAACAATAATCAACAAATGTCTGACAAAAGGATTGAATATCCCTATACTTATTTTCTTCTTGTAATGGACTACTTATATTCTCAACAAAACCTGCTCTGTTCTCTGTGATGTTTCTCCTTATTCCAAATCGTTTGTGTTTTCCAATTGATCGCAATGCAAGGCTATATACGAGCGTCAAAAATTAGCCGCACTTTCGACATAGCATATCTTTAGGTTTGTCACACTACCTTCTGCTCATGCGTGCTTACATCTTGAATTATTGTGGTCACGTGATCGAAGTCTGAGTTTGATCGCGCCAATTGTCTTGTTATTGTTACAGTGTAAACATGGCCGCTCCGCTAGCAGTGTGCACCAAGGAGGAACAAAGACCAGCATCTGATATCCTCACTCCTTCGCCTATCATGGTGCTGACCAGCCTCGACGTTGCTAAGCTTCGATGATCGTACGGGAACCGATGTTTCAACGTGATATGACCGGAAACGACTGAAAGTGTTAACGCAATTTATATATAATCGTAGATCACACGAGATACGTTTCCTTATATATTGTGTATCGCTGATGAGTACAGTGTAACGGTTATCAGCCTGAAAAAATGAAATCGGCTATCCAAGTTCAAATTCCGGCCCATGTAGTTTTCTTCCGTTTTCGTTCTAATGCTCTTGGAAAAGGTATGAATATATCTTGACCCAGTAATGTGTTAAATAGCAGAGTATATTGGGCTCTATTGTTTTGTTATCCACTAAAAATAACGCTTGAAGTAATAAAAATATATCGGATGAAAAAATACAATCAATTAATTTTTAAAAATAGAATTCATTTATTTTTAAAAAATGTAATCAATTATTTTTTTTTTTAAATAGATTCTATTAATTTTTGGAAAATAGAATTAATTAATTTAAATCCATAAATTTGTTTTAGAAATTACTTTGTTTATGTTTCGGATTCGAAACTCACCAGATATGCGTTCCGAGAGAAATCTGAACGAGTGGGTGTGCTTTAAAGGCAAAATAGTACTTTGCTTTATTGTACATCTCTTTATTGTCGAGCAGTAAAAGATACATGGTTATTCTATTCTTGTAAAAAAAACTGTGTCCAGATATATTCGAAGAATTTATTAAATTCTTTCCCTCAAATAAAATAACTATCCCAATATAAGGATTTGGAAGCAGAATTTGCAATAATCTGATATTACTATTATTATTACTAATATTATTATTATTTTTATTTCCTTTGATATCTGGCATTTACACATTTCTTTCCGGGTCCCGCCCAGGGACCTAAGGTTAGAAATGGCATCATGACACTTTCCACTGCAATAATAATAATAATAATAATTACATAGATAAAGCCCTTCGTAAAGTGTGGAATGTACTTGTCAGAACAATATTTTGTATCTCTTTGAGGCATGGACTTCCAGGGATCCCTTCAATCAGCCTACTGGAATCTTTTCCAACCAGTCCAAGGGCTCCAACTACAACAGGAATTGCTGATGTTCCCATGTGCCACATTTTTGAGATTTCTATTTCAAGGTCCTTGTATTTTGACAGTTATTCGAATATCTTCAAAGATACATTGCAGTCTGCATTGACTGCCATATCAATAAGGATTATTATTATTATTATTATTATTATTATTACTATTACTATTATTATTATTATTATTGAAATTTTGTGATGGTTTCAAACACTAGAACTGATTTTAAGTGTGTCTCTGACAAGTCTCGCAAACTCAGATACAAAACACTCTACGCAGGATATTTGCTATGCGATTACTATGTTGTATAGCCCCCTCATTCTGGGAGTTTATTGGTCACTGCGCCAATTGATACACATGCTTTATCTTCTCTCTATTTTCTTTCTTCTTTCGGCCGGGTGATCGTCAGTTGCTTTTTGGTTGGGAGATAAAAAGAAAAGAAAAGAAATTCAACAAAGGGATTTTTAAACTTATCTATTTTATTAAACAGGTCGACATGTACATTTCAAACTATTCAGTGGGGGCGATCTCTCATTCCACTGGGAAGCCGCTCCCCAGTTACGAAGAAACCCGTCTACATTACCTGACGTCTAAAAAACAACGCCCCGCAAAAACATTCTCTATTATTCCCACGCTAGTTCAGCCAATCAAAATTGACTCCTTTGTTTTTTCCTGTATCTGACCTCTAAGGTCAAAATGGGGAAGTCAGAGCAGAATACACTTCTCTCAAAAATAATAGTCTTCTAAACTGTTATCTAACATATATATTTTTTGCAACGTTGTCATGCTGGATGATAATTTTTTATTATTGTCGTGGTTTTTATTTTTGTTGCGTTGTTCCACATATCGTAACCAGATAATTTAAGAGGCAACGACATGTTTTTGTTTTTTTTTGTTTGCTTTTTTTTGTTTGCTTTTTTTTGTTTTTTGTTTTTTTGGTTATCAAAAGTAGAAAAGCTAAAATTCCAGTGGTTTTCATTTAAAATATCACCCCGGAATTATCCCCAATCCTAGTAAAGTTATTCAACCGCTGTTTGAAGGAGAAATAATTCCCATGCCATGGAATATGTCAAGCGTATGCCAGATTTTCAAGTACAGTCCCGTCAGTATCCCCAGAATCACCAGGAAGATTTTAGGCGCCAAATGAGTTCGTCGAGCCCCGAGAAAAGAACATAATCTTCAGCGACGAGCAGTATGGGTTTCGTTCGGACTGATACATTGCTGATGTCTTAACTACCATAACTCACAGAATCAGTGAGGCCCTTGATGACAAACACATCCCCAGGGCAATAGCATTAGATATCTCAAAGCCCTTCGACAAGGCGTGACACAAAGGTTTACAACACATGCTCTCCAGTTATGGAATCACTGGAAGGCTCTTCTCGATCATATAATCCTTCCTAACAGGTAGTCCCCTTTAGCATCCCCCAGGGGTCACTCCTCCAACCAACCCTCTTTTTGATGCACATAAATGATCTGCCTAAGAATATACTTAATGTCAGCTATGGTCCAAGGATATTGAAAATTCATTGCACCGCATGTACAGCCAAAATGATTATTACTGATATTTTGTTTTATGAATTCAATTATGTATCTTTTATGCTTTCTTCTTCATTTACGTATGCTGTATTCCATCCCCTTGGATAATTTCTAGGTTTTTATAGGCGTCTTCTTGTTCCAGGTCCCTAATCTTTGTAACAAATCTGGATCTATTGAGTGTGTTTCTGTAATTCGCCCTTTCTTGAATGTTATTTTCCATAGTTATCAAATGTTAAATCCATACCTATGTCATCACTAAAACATTGTACAGTATCGAGGAGACCCTTAAACCGATTGTCGTCTTTGGCAAAGAGTTTGAGATCATCCATGTAGAGTTGGTGATTAAATACTTTCTTTTTTACTTTGTATCCTAGCTATAGTTATTATTGTTTGGCTCATACGAAATCGGAATTAAGGAAAGACAAAACAGAAGGTGTGACAGATTCTTGACAGATTCTTGACAGATTCTTGACAGATTCTTGACAGATTTCTCGTCGATTATTTGGGCGGTTCGAAGTGGCAATGCCGTTGAAGTGATTTAGGGATAATTTAGTCCCTTGCTATATTCCCGGAAATTTACTATCTCCGTGGAGACTTTGTACATTTGCAAAACCCTAAGGACCCAGAAGTGTGGCACACTATTAAAGGCTTTACGGTAATCTATCCATTATCTACTGAGATTTCTACCACTTTTCCGGTAATTTTCCAGGATGATTTTGTTTATCAATAGATAATCTTTGCATCTATATGAACCTCTTGGACACCCCTTAGGTTCCAAGGGGAGAATGTTGTTTTCATCGAGAAAACAATAAGTACAATTCATCAGGACAGACGTGATCAATTTATGTGGTGGGTAGACATGTTAATTGGCATACAATTTTTCGGATACTCTGTTTCACCTGTATTTGTCAGAGGATATACAGAGTTTCCATAAATCTTACAATTTAAAGGATTTATTACAGAAGCAAAGGAACAAACAAATATGTGGAAATTGTTACAAAATGAGGAGTAGATATTGAAGATTTTCTTAACTAATTTAATACACCTCTATACAGACTGCATTAGTTGCACGAAATACATCAAGACGGTACTCGATTTCTTGCCATGTTCGCTGTAGCATAACCTCAGCAATGGTGGCAATGGCATCAGTGATCTTTTGCTTTCGATCAATGATGTCCTGTGAATAAATATTTATTAAATTTGAGTCTGTTTGAAGACAAACTTGAGTGACATCCAAGAGGAATTGAAATCTTAATTATGTTGTCAGGGTCTATTCGGTAAACTCGTTAACCATTACTTGAACACGGAGCAGTCTATTTGTGAAATGTATATATATATTTATTAAATTTGAATTAATCTGGCTAAAGACAAAAATGAGTGACACCTAGTAAGAACTGAAATCTTAATTATGTTGTAAGGGTATATTCGGTAAACTCGTTAACCATTACCTGAACACGGAACAGTCAATTTGTTAAATGTAAAAGTATTTAAAGTTGTCTCAATCTGTCTAAAAAATAAACTAATTAAATACACCTCTATATGGTCACCTTTAGTTGAAAGAAGAACATCAAGACGCTACTCGATTTCTTGCCATGTTCGCGGTAGCAGAACCTCATCAATGGTGGCAATGGCATCAATGATCTTTTGCTTTAGATCAATGATATCCTGCATACACGATATCCTTAACAAATACCCCAGAGAAAGAAGTCCAGAGGCGTGACATCTGGTGAACGAGGTAGCCAGGAAATTGGAGCATCCGTCCCAATCCACCTGTCTGGAAATATTATGCGTTCATTTAACAGTACCTCTTTCATCAATAGGATGCCTGAAATACACAAATACAATGTGATTAAAAACGGGAAAACTTGACTTGGTCACGCGCTAGAAAAAGACTTGTATGTGGGTGGATTGCAACACCCACGTGTGTGTTTACTGACCAACTAGAAGTTGAAGGTATCCTGAAAATATTTATGAAGCTGGGTAAGCTCTTTGATCCACTTTTTGCACAGATTTGTACAAAATTCAACATTGATAAGAAAGTGGTATCCGGATGCTAAAGCCTCATCAATGGTGGCAATAGCATCAGTGATCTTTTGCTTGAGATCTGTGATGCACCCTAACTTTGTCCAATACACGATATCTTTAACGTAGCTCCATGGATAGAAGTCCAGGGAGAGTGATATCTGGTGAAGGAGGTGGCCAGGAAATTGGAGCATCCATCCCAATCCACCTGTCTGGAAATATTATGCGTTCATTTAACAGTACCTCTTTCATCAATAGGATGCCTGAAATACAATACACAAATACAATGTGATTAAAAACTATGATAACTAGTTGTTAGATTATTAAGATATCTCATCAATTGCCTTTGTAATATCTTTTTTAAATTGTAAAGAGATTTCATGGCAACCTTCAGTTATCCATTCTGAGACTTCATTGGGGTTATTAATTAGCAGTGATAACGTTTGTGTAAGGGTTTTATGAATTGATGACAGATGATAGAACCAAAAATTGAGTACCTTGTCATTTGCTGAGGATTTCCATTTTTGGTGATTCCGTTACAGCTTGCTTAACATTATTCTTGGTTATATTTTTACATTCTTGCAGAGGTTTATTCTTCATCCATTCTTCTTCGACATTCCGGATTATATTCCTTTGGAATGCTCCAAATATTCTCCCAAAATATTTGCAATTCTCTTATAGATGGTGGATTTTTGACTTCCATAATTACTTTTCCAATTTTCCTGTATAATTTGCTGAGATCCATTAGGAATATCTTATTTTGTCGATAGAACCTACAACGCTTTTCATATGGTCCGGTTTTCTGTGCCTTTAATTGCAATTTCTGGTTAAGTATTTACTTGATGGGTGGAATTTCATTTAGTAATTTAATTTTATATTTCCGCTTGACCTTCCCACATTTGAGTGATGAAACATCTGGGCTTTTCAGATTTCATTTAGTACGGATAATTCACAACTGACTTCCTCAATTTCTCGCTTTAATTTTGCCTGTTCTTTGATCTTTCTCTTTGTCTTGACAATAAATTTTTTCAGTAGCTGCTAAATCAGTTGTATATAAGACATTATTTACTTCAACGATATTTCCCAGTGATTTATCCGTTAACAATGTTTGAAGTGCAGCATTTTATGTTTGGACGGTATGTTTATTGGACTTTGTCATATGAATTTTTGGGAGCTGGTCTCTGTCTGACATTTGTGTGCATGTTACTCTGCCGGGTATTTGAATGATGTAGTTTTTCGCTACAGTGATTTCACCTCTGTTTTTTTTTCAAGGAATTCTACCCTAACATCGTTTGATTCATATCCGTGCCATAGTCTGAATAACTACAGTTGTTTATGTCGCAGCTAGATTCTTCTGTTTTATTTCCCGGGAGATTATTATTTTGTATCTCATTTATTTTAGTTTGTATCTCATCCTCCGTGGTATTACCTATCTCCATTCTTGCTTCATTTTTCTTGGGTTTTGGCTGATGTCCATTTGTGGATTTTACAATGCGGTGAAAAAAGATGTCATGATTCCATTTCGTTAAATTTCTTTTTATTAAAAGATTTGGCATTGAGTCACATGATCCAAGGTTAGAGTTAGTCCGGGTTTTTGACCAAGTGTCTTATAGGTGTTTGTAGAGCTTGCTCCAGTGACAGATTGTTCGGCCACAGACTGGTTGCTCTCTGGGGGACCCGGCTTTTATTGACCCGCGTGACGACCGATCCGGTATGAGTTTTTGTTTGTAAGCATTGAGATTATTATTTTCTTTTATGTCTATGTGTAGGGATCTATGACCGCCTAGGGGTAACTTTGTTCATGTTACCAGCTTTAGGACAACTGTCAACCAAGACTAAATAGCTCACCCTGCGCATGAAACAGGGGAGTTATATTCAGATGTCTGGGGTTCGAGTGTTCTTCATCTAATACCTGCACCCAGGGAGGTACCTGCGGGATACGGAAATGGTATTGACTATAATAAGTTTTAACTTAGTATACGTCTCAGTAGCTATTACCAGATGAAAGGTCAGACGTGGATTTACATTGGGGGTTATCATATTTTAAACAAATAAAATAAAAGTATAATCAAATAAATGAAAGTAAAAATAAAATTAAAATTAAGATGAAATAAAATAAAGCCAAATAAACTTAAATAAAATAACATTAAAAAGGAAAGAAAGCTGAAATTTCAAATTAGCTGTATAAAAGTTCACACCACTTACATACAGGATGCAGTGGATAAATTGTCGTCTAAATTACGCAAAAAATAAAAATGACACTCACATCTTATTTTAAAAGATATATTTACCAAAATTACACAAAAATATCTTGAAATACTAAAGAGTAAATTTATTCAGTAAAATCTCCATTGGCTTCAAACACGGCCTCCAGACGACTTTGGAATTTCCTGCATCTCTTTTCGACGGTCTCCTTGTTTAAGTTGGTGAATGCTGTCATAATCTTTGCCTTCAGAGAATCTTTCCGCCTCACACATAATAATCAACAAGGTTGCAGTCTGGGGAGTTTGGTGACCAGTAGTAAGTCGTGCTGTTCACGCAGAAAATGTCTGACAGCCATAACTGGGTTCTCTTTCTTGTGTGGCAGGGTGCAGATTCCTGAT
>OZ038512.1:35305140-35315140 GCA_964036315.1 Acanthosepion esculentum
ATAACAGACAGCATATAACTTGAGCAATACCAGCAGCGGCGTCAACTAAAATGGGGAGCAAATGTAACCAGAAGAGAAAAACGACATAATTAAGGTGTTGATATTCCACACTACTTCGAATAAAAGCTTAGGACAAAAACCTCCATCAGTGGTGGAAAGAGCAATCTACTGGTCTTGAGAAACCTATTTTCCTGACTGCTCTGTCAATAAATGCCTTGTAGGGAAAAAGCTAACATTACCATGGATATATTCAATTATCAATTATGTAGTGCGGGTTCAATTTCGATGTCCTGTTATTACCTGGATGCAAAAAACTTACCTATTTCCCTACCTGAGGATGATCGTATGAAACGATTGAAAGCTAAGCTAGTAGTAAAAAAAAAGACCTGATAAAACCGGAATTTATAAACAAGGATCATACCATTCATTAACGGATTCGAGGTTAATGTGTTTTATTATTAAAAGTTGTTCGCGAGAGTGATTCTTGCCATATCATTAACTTCATTATCTGCTTTTCGTATGAATGATTCGCGTAATATATATATATATATATGAATGTCAGTGTGTCACACTAATTCAACTTTACACTTAGGTGCCTTAGTCCGACATATCACATCATTTTGGAATCAGGCCGACTCCGTGAGTAAATTAAAACCATTCTAGCCTGTTGTCCTCACATTTACTGTCGCAATCACGACGTTTCAAACGTCTAAAAATTTCCAACCAAGCCCTCAGTCCATCGGGTAGATTGGTCCACGTACCGTGGCTTTGGATATCTCTCTATTAGCTAATTTGCCGAATGCTCCGCAGAGGCAAGGGATTGAACTCACAACTTTTTGAATCAATCAACGACTTTATATATATATATATATATATATATATATATTTTACAATAATGTTCATACGAAGTCGAGGGTTACACAGTAAGATGTAAGAGACGTAGTTTTTAAAGATACGTAGGAATGGTAACGGTTGCCCTAGATATTAACAGGTTAAGATTGTCGTGATTGGCAGAGCGTCCGCTTGGAAATCGGTTCCAGAAAGTAACTGTTCGAGTGAAAATTACGTCTCCACAATGGCATGCAAAGGAAATGCGGATGGTTTTAATCGTGAAGTTTAGAATTGGTGAAACTAATATATGTAATTTGTCTGAACATTTTCCAAGAAAATAGCCATAGAGCAGCGATAGGCTTGCAATGTTTCGCCTGTAGGAAAATGGGGAAAATTAATATGATAGTCGTTATTGGAATGCTGGGAATAGTAGTGAAGCATTTTGGAAAAAGACCAAAGAGACGGAAAATTAAGTGAATAATTACACGTACGAATGGTTGAAAAAGCTACAATGATGTCAGTAAGACTTGTCATCACTGAAACTTTTAATGGGGAGGTCACCAGTTATTGGTGTGATCAACAATAATAATTATACCGAGGGATGCGAAAGTCTTGCTGTGTTTGTTTGTTTTGTTTTACGGTATATCAACCTCAATGTGTTATTTAATGCCGACAAAATTTTTTTTTCTGGTAATACTTTTTCTTCAAAACTTATTGCTGGTAATAGATTTTTTTCTAAAATGTATAACTGGGAATATTTTTTTCCAAAAAACTGTATAGCTGGTAATATTTTTTTCAAAAAATATATAGCTAGTAATATTTTTTTTTCAAAAATGTATAACAGGTAATATTTCTTTTATTGTATAGCTGGTAATTTAAAAAAATATATAGATCTAGTAATATCTTTTGTTTTCAAAAATGTATTTCTGGTAATAAAATATTTCAAATATTAAAACCTATTTTTACTCTTCATAATGTTTTGACCCCATTTGGAGGTTAACTATTTGCCTATAGTTGGGACCCTAACAGGTGCTACCACCCCGGACCAGGCAACGCCAGCTACACGCTCCAATAAACATCCTGATCCGAGGCCTTGCTGTCGGATGTAGTTTATCGTCTTATCCAGGACCTGGTTGTAGTTTATCGGCTTAACCAGGATGGCAAATGTCTTGCTACCCCCTACTACATCTTAGGTGAGCGTAGCACAGATGTCGCCACCCCTGTACCCGTGTTCTGTCGCGTAGAGGGTCTTCCTGTCTTCAGTTTGTTCTTAATTTGTCCTGTGAGAAACAGTTTATGCGCCCATCGCAGTATCGTCCTCTTCGGAATCTTGTAGTGAAATCATGTTACACATCCTCCATGCTCTTGCCAGGAAGCGCACGATTATGTGTCCACGCACTTACAAGCAGTCTCTCTTCCGAGATGTAGAAGCGCGTGTCAGTCATCTGAAACAGAAAATGATATGGGTGACAAGACTTTCCGACCACGTTTTACATTTAATTATGCTTCTTAGTTAATAAAATAACATATGTGTTACGCCCTGTATAGCTTGCCTGTCCCCTGCCCACAAATTCGGGATAGAGCAGTCGTGGACTGAGTTCTATCCTTAACCCCTCATCTGGTGAATGTTGACTGTGGATGTATCTGTATTTCCAAACAGGAGCATAAAAAACAGGTGCTGTTGTGAGTATTTATTTATTTCGCGCCCTGTCCTTGCTTCGGATAAATAATCGACCATTCCCTTCTGATTACGAGGAAAGACCAAATAAAAATAATGCATACGAGAAGTTATTAGATTTGATTGAATGAAAGAAAGAAAGAAATGAAAGAAGAGAAAAGGAATGAAAAAAAGAATGAATGAACGAAAATTGAATATAAGGTGATAATGATCTCATGCGTTTGACATCCGCTTTAGTGAAGTGGAAATTTGGTTGATTTTAACTATATTAATTTATACAACCTTTTTTGTTAAAATAATGACCAGCGGGATGAATCAATGTGTAAAATTTGTTTTAAAAACACCGATTCCGTTAATAATAATAATAATAATAATAATAATAATAATAATAGTAATAAAAAAAAATAATAATAATAATAATAATAATAATAATAATAATAATAATAATAATAATAATAATAATAACCCGGTTAAGGAGATAGGACCTGTTACAATTCTATGGGACTACACAATATACACTGACAGAACAATCAAAGCCAACCGCCCAGACATTGTTATTAAAGACCACAAACAAAATAAGTGCCTCCTTATTGATATGGCAGTCCCTGCAGACTGCAATGTGTCTTTGAAGATATTCGAAAAACTGTCAAAATACAAGGACCTTGAAATCGAAATCTCAAAAATGTGGCACATGGGAACATCAACAATTCCTGTTGTAGTTGGAGCCCTTGGACTGGTTGGAAAAGATTCCAGTAGGCTGATTGAAGGGATCCCTGGAAGTCCATGCCTCAAAGAGATACAAAAAATTGTTCTGACAAGTACAGCCCACACTTTACGAAGGGCTTTATCTATGTAATTATTATTATTATTTTTTTTTTTTTTTGCAGTGGAAAATGTCATGATGCCATTTCTAACCTTAGGTCCCTGGGCGGGACCCGGAAAGAAATGTGTAAACGCCAGATATCAAAGGAAATAATAATAATAATAATAATAATAATAATAATAATAATAATAATAATAATAATAATCTGACAAGTACGGCTCACACTTTACGAAGGGCTTTATCTATGTAATTTTTTTTTTTTGCTGTGGAAAGTGTCACGATACCATTTCTAACCTTAGGTCCATGTGCGGGACCCGGAAAGAAATGTGTAAACGGCAGATATCAAAGGAAATAAATAATAAGAAGAAACCAGATACAGAAACGATGGTAAGATAAACCGCTTCGCGGTCAATACTCTGCCCGTACCAAACAAGCTGATGTAGACAAACTCAGTGGCTACGTAGAGCAGGGTTAAAAGCTGAAAGCGAAGGTTTCATTCTTGCTGCCCAGGACCAATACTTTCTAATTAGAAATTAGCAAGCACACATACTGAAAAATTGTGTTAGCCCAAAATGCAGATTCCGTGATAAATATCCAGGAACTATTGAGAATCATGTTTCACAGTATTGACACCAACTGAATATAAAATACGGCATAACAGAGTTGGCCAATATCTGCACTTTTAAATCTGCAACTTCTACGGAAAGGAAACTGAAAGAAATTGATATGAATACCACCCAGACACGGTTACGGATATATGACCTGTAAACAATTTTATGGGACTTCACAATACACACAGACAGAACAATCAAAGCTAATCTCTCAGTGACAATGGTCGTAGAAATATATTACGGATCGTGAAAGACTACAAATCTGAACTTTTAGGCAGCACACTTTGATTATTCAGAAGTTGTTCCAACATTTAATACTAACGATGAAATAGCCTACCGAGAGCAATGACGTTTGCTACAATTATCACAACGAATTTGAGAGAATACAAGCAGCTTACACACTAATGTAATGTGATCACAGAAAATAATAGTGATCACACAATGTCTAACATAAGCTTAGATGCATCTGATCTATTATATGAGATTGAATGTATTATATATAACACTAGACTTATATAGTAGACACAGAAGTAAGCTAAAATGTTTAAGTATTTAATCGTGCCAAACTGCTAAGCAAAATATGTAGACTTTCACACGGAAAAATTAGATTAGATAGATAGATAGATAGATAGATATAAAAACTGTAATAGATAGATAGATAGATAGATAGATAGATAGATAGATAGATAGATAGATAGATAGATTTCTGAGATGTGATATTGTAATTGTTTACATTATTTATATAGTTCGGACTGTTGTCCTCACCTTTATTGTCACGCTCACGACGTTTCTGCCGTTGTACGCTCCGGCCTTATGCAGGAGACTGGGATTTCGAAATGAACCCTTTATTTATTATAGACAGATAACGAACAGAGATAGATAGATAGATAGATAGATAGATAGATAGATAGATAATGAGAGAGATGGAAAGAGAGAGAGCAAGAGAGACTAGACTGAACTAGATAGATAGATAGATAGATAATGAGAGATAGAAAGAGAGAGAGAGAGCAAGAGAGACTAGACTGAACTAGATAGATAGATAGATAGATAGATAGATAGAGTGATAGATAATGAGAGAGATAGAAAGAGAGAGAGAGAAAGAGCAAGAGAGACTAGACTGAACTAGATAGATAGATAGATAATGAGAGAGAGAGAGAGAGAGCATGAGAGACTAGATTGAACTAGATAGATAGATAGATAATGAGAGAGATAGAAAGAGAGAGAGAGAGCAAGAGATACTAGACTGAACTAGATAGATAGATAGATAGATAGATAGATAGATAGATACTGAGAGTACTGAACTAGATAGATAGATAGATAGATAGATAGATAGATAGATAGATACTGAGAGTACTGAACTAGATAGATAGATAGATAGATAGATAGATAGATAGATAGATAGATAGATAATGAGAGAGATGGAAAGAGAGAGAGAGAGCAAGAGAGACTAGACTGAACTAGATAGATAGATAGATAATGAGAGAGATAGAAAGAGAGAGAGAGCAAGGGAGACTAGACTGAACTAGATAGATAGATAGATAGATAGATAGAGTGATAGATAATGAGAGAGATAGAAAGAGAGAGAGAGAGAGAGCAAGAGAGACTAGACTGAACTAGATAGATAGATAGATAATGAGAGAGAGAGAGAGCAAGAGAGACTAGACTGAACTAGATAGATAGATAGATAGATAATGAGAGAGATAGAAAGAGAGAGAGAGAGCAAGAGAGACTAGACCGAACTAGATAGATAGATAGATAGATAGATAGATAGCTAGATAGATAGATACTGAGAGTACTGAACTAGATAGATAGATAGATAGATAGATAGATAGATAGATAGATAGATACTGAGAGAGATAGAAAGAGAGAGAGAGAGAGAGAGCAAGAGAGACTAGACTGAACTAGATAGATAGATAGATAATGAGAGAGATAGAAAGAGAGAGAGAGCAAGGGAGACTAGACTGAACTAGATAGATAGATAGATAGAGTGATAGATAATGAGAGAGATAGAAAGAGAGAGAGAGAGCAAGAGAGACTAGACTGAACTAGATAGATAGATAGATAATGAGAGAGATAGAGAGAGAGAGAGCAAGAGAGACTAGACTGAACTAGATAGATAGATAGATAATGAGAGAGATAGAAAGAGAGAGAGAGAGAGCAAGAGAGACTAGACTGAACTAGATAGATAGATAGATAGATAGATAGCTAGATAGATAGATACTGAGAGTACTGAACTAGATAGATAGATAGATAGATAGATAGATAGATAGATAGATACTGAGAGAGATAGAAAGAGAGAGAGAGAGAGCAAGAGAGACTAGACTGAACTAGATAGATAGATAGATAATGAGAGAGATAGAAAGAGAGAGAGAGCAAGGGAGACTAGACTGAACTAGATAGATAGATAGATAGAGTGATAGATAATGAGAGAGATAGAAAGAGAGAGAGAGAGAGAGAGCAAGAGAGACTAGACTGAACTAGATAGATAGATAGATAATGAGAGAGAGAGAGAGAGCAAGAGAGACTAGACTGAACTAGATAGATAGATAGATAGATAATGAGAGAGATAGAAAGAGAGAGAGAGAGAGCAAGAGATACTAGACTGAACTAGATAGATAGATAGATAGATAGATAGATAGATAGATAGATAGATAGATAGATAGATACTGAGAGTACTGAACTAGATAGATAGATAGATAGATAGATAGATAGATAGATAGATAGATAGATAGATAGATAGATAGATAACAAGAGGCAGTATAAAAAAGATGTATAAACAATTAACTAGAGAGACAGATAGATACAAAGCGAGAGACTGGGGGAGATCATGTAGAGAATATTAATATCAAGAAAGTGTCTAAAATAAATGGACACAATATGTCGATATAATTCAATGAAACATCGTTGAATGAAGACAGGCGACACGCACATACACAAACATATATAATATATATATATATATATATATATATATATATATATATATATATATATATATATATATATATATATATATATATATATATATATATATAGCGACAAACTCTCAATATATATACATATATATATATGTATATATATATATTTGTGTATTTAGGCAGCAATCCTTCTTTTATGCACATTTCATTGAATACGACAGACAAGGTGCTTTTATTTATTTTTTTATACAATTTTCTCGTGCGATCTAAAAATTTTGTTTTCTTTTCGGATGACAAATTATATAAAAACTGTCCGAATGTTCTTTTTATCCGAGCGCTTTCGGCTATACATTCAGTCATTTTCAAGGATTATATTTTAACTGTTAAAATAAGAAATAGTTTGTTGTATGTTTTTATACCCGAAATACCCGCATATTTATACATTAGACACTCTCTATCCGAGATATTGAGCACTTCTCCTCATTAATCCATAAAAATATCATTCATTAAATCTATATTTTATCATATATATATATATATATATATATATATATATATATATATATATATATATATATATATATATATATGTGTGTGTGTGTATATACACATACATATATATATGTGTGTGTGTGTGTGTGTGTGTGTGTGTGTGTGTGTGTGTGTGTGTGTGTGTATATATATAGACTCTCCGCCCAAAAATGTATCCACAATTCAAGAAAGACAAAAACCGTGTATAGATATTAATAGTAAATTTCGTCAAACATCACGAGATTGATACAAGTTACATTTGGACTCTACACGAGGCTGGCATCCCGTTCCCACCCCTTCACCGTGGAAACTGTTAGATGTAGACATCTCTTCTACTCCAATAGCTTCATGTCTCGCACATATCGCCTGTGGAACTCCGTTCCTTATTCCTGTTTCCCTGACAAATACAATCCCCAACTATTTAAGTGTAACGTCAATCGACATCTCCAGTTGCCTTGATCTATCCACTTCCCTTCTCCCCATCCTTTCACCTTTCATTCCTATCTGCTCTCGCTCCAAATCTGCTGTAACCCTCTTGCCTTGATCGATCCACTATCTTTCTCAAAAACAAAAAAAAACATTTAAAAGAGATTCTCAAAAAACGTTCGCCTTCAGCTTCCATACATTTATTAGTACGGTGAACTTTTAGGCAAAATTCGTCAGTGTCTTGTTGGATTACTGGACATCCATTTTTATAATAACCTCATCCACATGTAAAAAAAAAAAAAGAAAAAAGAAATAGATTAAAAATAGTCGAAGCCCCAATAATAAAAAAGAAAACACGTAGTAGCATTAACCACGAACACGGCCACAATGTGCTGACTGTATTCGGAAAATAAAATATACCTATAACTCTAGAAACATGCACACAACCTATACACCCAATTAAAAAGCTAAAATAAAATCAATCTTGATAATGGCTAAAAGTATAGCTAAAAGCGCTCGTAATTACAGAATGGCAGTTTCTACACACAAAAAAGAAAACACATGTTCGAACAAAACAAAATTTAAAAGTAGCTTAATCGCTTTAACTTGTCTGTCCTGTTTAATGAAAAATATATAAATGGAGGATTGCTGTATAAATACAATATATATATATATATATATATATATATATATATATATATATATATATATATTTGTCATCCACAGGCAGACTGTGTAGCTGTTTCACAGCTCATCAGTGTGGCTATACGTCCGGTTGCCTCTAGCTAGGATCGGAAACCGACTGAATTGGCGCCACTCGTAACTTCTACCACTAAGCCGTCGGCTCACGGCAGGGATGAAGGTGAATTTTAGCGTCTTTATTTTTAGATTTAGATAAACACACAGTGACTGACAGTGACTCAATTCTTCCGAAGAGTCATGCTATATTAGCTTAAATAGTCACTGTTCACAAACTCACACCTCAAACCAACAGAGCTCAACCGAAATTAATTTTTCATATATAGGATTTATGCAAATAAATCTTGTCACTTAGCTGATTGATATTATAAATATCAATCAGCCAAATTTAATTCGACACTAGAGTTTCGTAGACGCACTTTTGTAATTGTTCTGCCTGCTTGTCAGGAGGTTTCAGCTATTCACTACTGTTTTTCTCATTTTTCGTTTACGCTTGTCTGTGTGAATATGAATATACATGTGAATATATATATATATATATATATATATATATATATATATATACATATATATATATATATATGTGTGTGTGTGTGTGTGTGTGTGTCTGTGTCTGTGTCTGTGCGTGTGTGTGTCTCTGTGTGTTTGTGTATATGTATTTGTGTGTAAATTTTCTTATATTTTAGCAATTTGAGATTCTTCTTCTTTTTCTTCTTGTTCAGCCCTCTACTGCCTTCCTTATTTCTTCATGGATCACCAATTTTTATTTCGCCTATTAACAAAGTAACACTCTTTCTCCTCTCCTACGAAAAAATAAACGGGTTCATCTTATCGTTAAAATCTCGTTTTCGCCACCACCAAACGACTACAAATCATCTTGTCAAGGCTGAGAGAAGAAAAACGCTTTGTGCCAATATGGCGTAAGTCGGGTAATCACTAGACTCTAATTTTGACAAGTAAATTCTATTCAGCGGCCTGGCATTACTTATGAGAACAGAAGGATAAAAATTGACTGTAGGCATGAAACAGACTGTCGCCGTTGGGTGTTGACTTCAATGCCCAATTTTATACTTACACACGTTCTATCTCTGATATTGAGCACTTTAACCCCGAAATATAGCATACCTCAAAAGTATATTCTACCATATATATATGTGTGTGTGTGTTGCATGTAAGTCTTATATATATATATATATATATATATATAGTCAAACCTAATGAGCCAGACACACCTACCAAGGTT
Organism: Acanthosepion esculentum; assembly: GCA_964036315.1. Taxonomy (NCBI): domain Eukaryota; kingdom Metazoa; phylum Mollusca; class Cephalopoda; order Sepiida; family Sepiidae; genus Acanthosepion; species Acanthosepion esculentum. The sequence continues at coordinate 35,314,901 of OZ038512.1, forward strand.
TCACTTAGGCAGATCGTCAGGGTCGATCTGCCTAAGTGAAACCTTGGTAGGTGTGTCTGGCTCATTAGGTTTGACTAGGTTTGCTCTACGCTTGTATTGAGCTCTTTAGTTAGTTGTTTACTCGTATCGGGGTTTTTTTCTTTGGGCCTTGAACCTGTATCTGTGCGATTATTTTCGACAGACTTTCATGTTCCTGGCTCTTTCTTTTTTTAAAACCTTCTTTTCCTTCGTGATTGATTT
>OZ038512.1:35317640-35332640 GCA_964036315.1 Acanthosepion esculentum
CCTTGTGCCACATCTGAGCTACGCTTGGAAAATCGCTTTATATATTGTAACTTAGTTACAATATATTAACGCTGGATCAAACCACCTAGTCTGTTTCATGATAGATTGACTGTAAGCACGAAACAGACTGTTGCCGTTGGGTTTTTACTTCAATGCCCAATTTTATACTTAGATACGTTCTATCTCTGATATTGAGCACATTAACCCCTACGTATAGCAGAGCTTAAAAGTATATTTTATCATATATGTGTGTGTATGTATATAAGCCATATATATATATATATATATATATATATATAATTTATTTTAGAATAGTAAAACATGTTAAAAATCGCTACACATTTATAATTATGTTTCAAAACGATAAATATGTCTCTACTAGCAAGTGAAAGATGAATTTAATTTAAAAAAGAAGACTTTAAAAAATAGAATTGTGTGCTTAGTCGTGATTAGCCAATCAAATGTGACCTACGCTAAATTCAAATTCAGCGGGAAAAAAATTAATATAGTTCATAACACGAATTTGTGAGCATATAAAACCTAGACAATTTCCTTATGGGCTGACGCATGTTGTTACATTATTTCGTAAGTTGTATCGAGGTCTGACGTTAAAAGCAAAAGCAAAAGTAATGTGGTGGTAATTTAAAGCAATGCTAACCAGTTATACGCTCGTTCAGCTTCTTACATAACGTTTTTAATTGACTAGCAAACAACAAACTTCGAAAGGAACGGATCAAAAATACAAAACTACTTTGGCAAATTAATATGCATAAGATCATCCATATAAGATATTAACAATACCAAGTGATCAATGTAAGATTTTAATAATACCAACCAAACACCTGTACATTTATATAAGTTGTTAATAATAGTAACCAAACATCAATACAAAGCAGTATTAAATCAAAATGGATCACCCAAATACAATAGTAAGTCATATAATTTTCACAACATTTCATCTATTGATTATGACTATAAGAAAAAAGTATTATCAAATTCAAACGTTAAATATATTGTAAATTAAAAGTTATGCATACAATTTATAGTCAATTCACTTCTTCGGCTTAATAAGTAGATTTTATCTAAATATTTGTTATGTTCTAATTTTTCATGTAAACATAGAAAACAGGATTCATTTAAAGATCTACATCTATCTTCTTTTTAAATTTTCCATTTTACTTTAGCAGTTTTATTAGTTTTTTGAATTCAAAAAACACTTAGAAAGATTTGTACTATTTTCATAAGTACTATTGGTGAAGGATAAGAAATGTTGATGTCACCTAGTCTTAAGAGAATTCTTGCTACTACCAATATAAAATTTTTTGACAGTAAGATTTTCTATTATTGCAAGAAAGGTGGTTAAAGATTGGTTTCTTAATGGAGACTCCTTAAATCCTTGCGATTACATTACTTAATATTATTAACAGTATTTATCTTGGGATGTGTGTTATTATCCAAATATTTAAACTGGTTTAAAATTTATTTTATTATTATAATTCTGTATAATTTTCTCAAGATTATTGGTTAAGCTATAACTTAGTTTTAATGTGTTTCTATTATATATATTACTAAAAGGGTTACTTTTAGGGAAACATTTATAAATTAAATTGAATAAATTCTGTCCTAACTTAGTGTTAAATGGGGATGTGTAACAAATGATTTACTTATTCCTTTTTCTTAGATCAATATTATCATATTTCTATACTTTATTCCAGCGTACTTTTAACCAATATTTTTTAAAGCAGTATTATAAACACCGCTGTATTTATCAAACACATCTTTGTCAGATGAGCTGTTGCTAATCCTATATTCTATAGATGATGGTATATGTTTGATTACAGATGAAGGATGGTTAGAATTGGGATGAATAAATATAGGGTTAGCATTATTTTTCATATAAGGTTGGAATACATCATTAACAAGATCTTATGTAACATCAAGTAAATCAACCCATTTAACATTAGTAGTTACCTTAACCTTAAGATTTAAGGTTTTATTTCCCCATGAAGCATTTTCCTTAATTTGTCAACTTTGATTTTAGTAGAATTTCTTACTACCATAAGACCATCATCTCTGTATAGCCCTATACTATCAACAGAAACATCCTCATAAGCGCTAAGATTATATAGGATAAATAACCCCACCAGGTCAGAAGACACTGCAGAATCTAATGGTCCCATTGAGATATCAAAGTGTTCGTCATAGATTTTAATCAACTGTTCCTTGTTGTTAATGAGAACAGATCTTCTATAGTTCATTATTATATTTATGTCTTCTCTGGAAATTTTACAGTATTCCTTGATAAATTCCAAAATAAGTTAAAAAGATCCTTGGAAATGGAGGAGTGAAAATCCACGATATCAAATTGCATAAAAGTGCACCTTCTTTTGTTGTTAATTCCTTTAAACCAATTAATGACATCTGCGTTACCAGTCCATTGCAAAAGTCCAAGGCGTAACTTTGATTATCTTTTCGATTTCTAGTCTGGTAGGGTTGATAATCCTCGTGGGTAGTTTGATCTCAAATTTGGATTACGATTTTAAATTTGGACATACGATTCTTTAAAGCAGAAACAAGCAGCTCTTAAAATGAGTCAGCCGTGGAAAGCTCCGCCATTTTATAGGATGTTCAACATTTTCTCTTTCTGGTGTGCATTTCTGGCAGACTCATTTTAAGAGATGCTTGTTTGTATTAATATTAAAAACTCTGTCCTGGGTGTCTTTGTAAGTCCGGCTCTGTTGAACACTTTTTGCTTGAAAGCATCAGGCTCCTAGACCGCGATCACATTATTTCGTGTGGCATTGAGTATTTTGTTGCCGCATAGGAGATATAATTATGTTTTTTTATTTGCGGGTGGGGGTACAATTGTGTGTTTACGGGTTTATTTGATCTTGAATGAATGGGTGTTTTCCCCACGCCAGGTGCGTTTGGTTGGTGTATACATGGATGTGGTGCAATGGATATCGGCTCGGAATGTGAACTCGGAGGATCGAGTTCGAATTCCAGTTGAGTTGAATTCGTTAGATTCACATGCACAAATACCCTTGGCAAAGGTGTGAATCCATCTCTCCCCCACCAGTTATGTGTTGAATAGCAGGACAGACTGGGTTCTTTAGCCTTGGTTGGCAACTAGTCCACCGCAGAAAGAAATGGATACCTACTGCAGGAAAAATATGCCTCGTCAGTCACGTATCGAATGATTTTTAACGCCCATGCGTGTATCACGTATGGCACTTAACTGACTGAAGCATGGTGTGCACGCACCAACTATATTTAATTCGTAATTTTAAATATCTATCTATCTATCTATCTATCTATCTATCTATATATATATATATATATATATATATATATATATATATATATATATATATATATATATATCATACACACTCCCGAAGAAATAAATAATAAAGCACATTTAGCATAGGCACATCCCCTTCCCAGGAACCAATAAGACTGTCAAAATGACCAAGGGAATTCACACAGTTGCAGGAATCTATCCAGCGTCTATCTTAAAAAAACAAATTAAAAGGCCATTTGACCAACACAACGACTGACCAAAATTAACGATAAAAAGCAAAAGAAAACTACAGATAAAATTGATTTTATCCTGAAAGTTCTTCATTCCTATAGCTCACCACTGCTATTAACACGCAGATTTGTTTTTTCTGATGATGGCCATGCTGGCCGAAACTAGTCGAGAAGTCTAACTGAAATAATAAAATAAAAAAATAATAATATACAAACCAGTGTGTCTTAAAATTTTGATTTTTTAATGTTCAAAACGTAGGATTGGTATATAGGGAATAGATTCCAATAACCAAAAATACTATTCTTAAAAGAGTGCTCAATACAGAGCAGAGCAAATATAATTTATTCGAAAATTATAACATAAATATGTTATGAAATCACTACGAAAATAGTTATTTTGTTTCAAGAAAGTAACTATTAACAACAAGGGCATTTTGTTTTGTTGTTAATTGTCTTCAATAAATTCATTTCGTTTTTGCCTTGAAAATGTCCACATTGGACGAAATGCGTCTGCCAATAATACAGTTTTCCTATTGTCTTTACCTTTATATATATATATAAACGGAAAATTTTGAAGTGCGTATTGCCAGACATGGGCAAGTGACAACACTGGGAGACAGTGACCTTGAGCAAGTAAACATTTCACCATTTTAGTAACGAGAATGAAACTCACAGTATCCCAGCTGAGATGTTGCAGCAGTCAATGAGGATCTCAACAGCAGATTTCAAGAATGCATTCGTACAGGAGGACGCCATCTACAAGACGTAATTAAAAAAAAATGAAAATTCCATCATTGTTTCTTAAATGGCATGTATCAAGGTTTCAATTACTATGAATTAAATATTTTTCTTCCATCACTCTTGGTTTTATTGGATTGTTAAAAAGTTCCCGTTTTTTGGGGTCACCCTATATATATACATGCATATAATGACGTCAAAAATGTTTTCTAATTGCTTGTTCTGTTTCGCATCTTAAACAAATCCATGTTTTCAACGGTAAACATGGACGCACAAAGAAGGTCCAGAAAAACTTAACTGTGAGCGAATACGATGGAAACAACGAGAAGTGAAATCATGATGAACCTGTGTCTTGAACACCCGTCGCCTTACCACGCGTGCACCGGTTAATTATTATAGTTCACGTCGGGTAAACAAATAATGAATTACCGCGAGCGATAATCATCGCTAGGGCGAGAAATTAAATCTCTGTTCACTGTATCCCATAATAATTGTGTCGACATTACATATGCTGAACATAACAGTCCTCGTGGAACTGAGCTAACACACACACATAAACGTACTCGTAAACATATATATATATAATTAAATACATTCACTTGCCTTTATGGTAAAATTTTACCATCAAATATACACCGAAGAATGAAAGATATTTTTTTAAGCGTTTCACCCCAAACAAGGCGGGAAGCCACTAGCAGGCAAGGGGTTACAGAGAGTTGGAGCGAGAGCAAATAGGGGTGATAGACGAAAAGATTAAGAGAAGGATAGGGGATAGATCAAGGCATCTGGAGACGTCGATTGACATTACATTTGAATAGTTGGAGATTATAGCTATCAGGGAAACAAGAAAAAGTGAGGAAGTTCCACAGGCGAGAAGTGCGAATTATATGAAGCTATTGGAATAGAAGAGCCGGCTACATTTATCAGTTTCGACAGTGAAAGGGTGAGAGCGAGATGCCAGCCTTCCATTAAACTCAGAGTAGAGACGAGATAAGTGAACATGTCAAAAAAGCATCTTCATTACGGCAACATTGCCCTGCCGTACAACCACCGAAGTTAAACAATGTCGAGCTTGGTCAGTACTTAGATGGGTGACTGTTTGGTTTGTTTTACGGTATATCAAACTCAATAGATTAATTAATGCAGTCAAGAATTTTTATACTGGTAATATTTTTCTCAAAAATGTATTGATGGTATTAAAACCTACTTTTACATTTTCATAATGTTGTGAACCCCCCACGACCACCACCACCCGATTAGAGAGAGTGTAACTATTTTGTCCATAGCTGGTATCCTAACAGATTCTACCATCTCGGGTCAGGGTCGACCTGGGAACATCAACAATTAAGAGGTCGTTCCACACTCCTCAATATCTCCCGATCAGAGCCTTTTTGCCGGGTGTAGTTCATCGGTAATACCCAGGATGCTGACCGTTTTCGAAATACCAGGTGCTATAGGCTGGGATGTGGAGAAGAAACTGGCATATTATTGGTCCTGACCTGGTATCTAGGCTTCAGTCAATTTCCTTTACCACCGCCGTTACGTAACTTCCTCTGCCTTTTCTATCAGTATTTTCATGTTAATTCTTCTGATAAGAATTCCTCTTTGGTACCAAGACTTTATTAATTTAAGCGTACTACTAGATTAGCGGCAAAGTCTATCATTTTACAGTTGCATTGGCGAGATAAAACCTTAAGTTCCATGCTAAAAGTTTCTTAATGTGGAACTCTCTTCCAGTTTCTTTCTTCCTGGTCACATCGATCTTCAGTATCTGCCTATATTCTGAGATGAGGTATTATGTACACTATTTACATTATTCGGACTATTGTCCTCATCTTTGTCGCCATATTTATCACAACAATTCTTCTCTGGCCTATATAGATCTACGGAAAAATAGCGCCATTCTTATGGGGTATTTTTTAATTTCATTTATTTGTAATTTATAAGCTCTATTGGGCTCTAATCATGGATAAGTTTTAATATTTTAGGATTCACTTAGATTAATTACCCCCCCCCCACACATATATATATATATATATATATATATATATATATATATATATATATATATATATATATATACATATATATATATATATATATACATACATATACATATATATATACATATATATATATATATATATATATATATATATATATATATATATATATATATATATATATTATAATAATTCGTCGAGCTTAGAATCCTCACTGGACGGCCGTTTCGTCCGATCTGGGACTCATCAGCAGTGGGCATACACTACCTAGAATCGAACCCGGTTCGCGTCGATACAACTTCATACCAACTGTACCACGGGACTCGGTGACGAAGAAGACATAAACTAGACTGGATAGAGCGCCGCTACTCACTCAGTTCCGTTCAGCGATACCAATCCAAGTATACAGAGTTATCCAGAGTCCCCGAATAACCTCGGCGCTATATCGTCCAGTGCTTTCTGCATTGTGTTGAGGATTCTAAGCTCGACGAATTACTATAAATATGCCTAAATCCCTCCAAATCAATTATATATATATATATATATATATATATATATATATATATATATATATATATATATATATATATATATATATATATATATATATATATATATATATATATATATATATATATATATATATATATATATATATGTGTATATATATATATAAATAATTAATTTTGGGGTATATATATATATATATATATATATATATATATATATATATATATATATATATATGCGCGGTACTTATTGGAAAGCACACAATAATCGAATAAGCTCTATAGTGTGGCTAGAGATCCGGTTACCTCTAGCTTGGATCGAAACCGGGTTGAATTGACGTCAGACAGAGATTCTACCAGTAAGTCGGCAGAGATGAAGATGGATTTTAGCGTATTTATTTTTAGATAAACACACAGAGAGGACTCGATTCACTTTACCGAAGAGTCTTGCTATATATGTATTTATAAAAATAACGTATAATCAGAAAATATATTAAATATTTCTCCAGTTCATAATATGTATATATATATATATATATATATATATATACATATAAAAGTGGACATGGAAGTCAGCACTTGGAGGCGACAGTCTGTTTCATGCTAGTGCAATCGTCAGGCACATATTGAGCACTTTATCCCATAAATATAGCACACGTTAAGACTATATTTCTTCATATATATATATATATATATATATATATATATATATATATATATATATATATATATATATATATATATATATATATATATATATATATATGAATTACATTAAAATAATAAAACTCAATTGTAACCCATTTTTATATGACCATTTCGCTCCCCGGGATAAATTCTCTGGAGCTTTTCAAAACTAAAACGTTTGATAATAAAATGAATCGTAACCTTTTATTGATATAATTTAAAATTAAACAAAAAAGATAGAAAAAAAGAAGAAAAAAGAAGAAGAAAAAAAAGAGAGTGGGGAACAAAGGAACAAACAACAAATAAAGGAGAAGGCATTTAAGAGGGAGATAGAAAAAATGAAAAAGAAAAAGAAACACCGAAGTAGAGAGGGGGAATAGGAAGACAGAACATATACAAGTCTCTTCGAGCTCTCTTTTGTGGATCAGATTTAATATTTTATATTAATAGCGTTCACTTGGATTACTTACCCACAGATTTTACCTATATATATATATATATATATATATATATATATATATATATATATATATATATATATATGATGAAAAATGTGGAAAACAAAAAGCAAAATCCGAATATGCTTTACAGTTTACTGTTTTCATTTTGTTTTACTGTCGACGTCAGACGTTTCGGTCTAGTAGACCATCTTCAGGACATGGTTATTGGAAACATATTTATATTTAAGTCAACAAAGTTGGTCTACTAGACCGAAACGTCTGACGTCGACAGTAAAACAAAATTAAAACAGTAAAATTGCATATTCGGATTTTGCTTTGTCTTTTCCATATTTTTCATCATACCGTCGGATCTACATCCACATATTTGCTTACATATATATATATATATATATATATATAATGAACTGGACCATTATTTAATATATTTTCTGATTTTACGTTATTTTTATAAATACAAATATTTAAGTAAATGCTCTGTTTCACGCCGGTAAAATAATTAATACTGTTTATTATAAACAGGGCATTCACTTAAATATATGTATATATATATATATATATATATATATATATATATATATATATATATATATATATATATATATATAAAGTCAAATCTTAGGTGTGCTGTGATTGACCACGACTGCCAATTTCACGCTATCATCAGGCGGTCGGTAGCTGTAGTTAATACAAAAGTAACCTTTATACTACCTAGCGTGTCCGAAATGGTAAGCGATCCAAACTCGCCAGGGGCAGGGTAACCTTTACGGCCAAGATCAAAATAATCGAAAATCAAAAATAGATATACCGTATTTTCCGGCTTCCAAGACGCTGCGGCTTGGAAGAGGCACCCTAATATTAAAAAGAAATTTCTAAGAAAAAAAAATGTCATTCTCACACAACAAAACATTCACCATGCGTCCTTCACATACTGGTGCCACGATGACATTCAGTTACCAAAACTGAGTGAGTGAGTGTTTATATATATATATATATATATATATGAATAAACACCCACACACCAATAAATATACGGTATCGACCATTTTCTCGGTACGTCTGTGAACCCTTTGTAGCGTTGCTGATTTTACCTCCCCATCTTGACCGGATGGCAGCGGTCCTATCCTCGTAGACTTTGGTTACTGCGTGCATTCTACGTATACATCAACTACCCTTGTAACATCGAGGGGGCTATGATTTTTTTTTAATCATTTCACCCCCAAGCATGGTGGGAACGCCACTAGTACTAGTACGCAGGGGATTACAGAATGTACAAGTGAAAGAGAAGACCGATTATAGTGATGATTGAGGAAAGGGCAGGGGGCCAACTGAGAAAATAATAGTGAGAGGGGCCCAGCACTGGCGAACAGCAGCCCAAGGCCGCGCCCTGCCATTGCACAAAAGGGAGGGATCGGTGCTCCCACCGAGGCCAGCGCAACCGACGTGACCCCACTTTAAAAAGACCTTGTGTCACAACTCATTCTTGTAAGGGAATGCGTAAACACCGTGTAAATTTCTATAATGTAATTTGTACGTATTGTACAATTTGTGTGCCTGCCCAGGTGCACGCGCTCGGGGCCTCACTTTAAAAAGACCTTGTGTCACTTCTCATTCTCGTGGTGGAATGTGTAAACACCGTGTAAATTACTATAAGTAATTTGAGCATTATTTATCATCTTTCAGTTGGGTCTCTGTCCTTGGACAGAGTGCGCTCAGGGGCTTCTCTGCCAAAGGACAGAGTGGCAACTGAGAAAATAATACTGAGAGGTGCCCAGCCCTGGGGAACTGCTGCCCGAATCCGCGCCCTTCCATTGCACAAGAGGGAGGGATCGGTGCTCGCACCAACGGTTGCGCGGGCTGTGGGAAATTTTTGTGCCCGCTCAGTTGCACGCGCTCGGGTCCCCACTTTAAAAAGACCTTGTGTCACATCTCAATCTTGTGGGGGAATGAGGAAACAGCGTGTAAATTACTATAATGTAATTTGTACGTAGTGTACAATTTTTGTTCCCGCCCGGTTGCACGCGCTCGGGTTCCCACTTTAAAAAGACCTTGTGTCGCATCTCATTCTAGTGGGGGAATGAGTAAACGCCGTGTTAATTACTATAAAGTAGAGCTGGGTTTTTTAAATCTCAGTATTCGTGGTAGAATTACTATTTAGTTTCGCAATTTTTCGTGTAGATTCCATAATGTATGCTTTACTTAATTCGATATTATGGATCTGTAACTCTTTGAATGTATAACTACTTCTAATTTCTAGTTTCCCATCTTCACACCATATTAATTTTATCATATAAATTGTCCCCTGTTCTGTCACCCATGAAATAAAAATAATTGTTTGTACGGAAAATAAGGATCTACGTACATCAAATCGTCTTTAAATTTAGCCGCAGTAGAAGTATTATCGTTGTATTTTTAAAAGGTAAACTTAAACATTAATTCAATACTTAAATGCAGCAATCAGTTTTGAGTTATTCTGTAGCTTATTGATGTCTATCGCATCTACTCCTCCCTCGCTATTGAGATGATGGCCAAACCAAGAGTCCTTCACAGGGGGTAGCTTAATTGCCGCCCGATAGGGCGATTTTTAAGCTAGTTTATAATAAAACGTGCACGGCAAGTTTATATACAAAAGGAAAATAAGAGTTACTCTCTTTGAACTATGAAATCCACGATAATAGCGAGTATAATATATTAATATATATTTTTAATCTGTCATAATCTGGCAACCCTTAATCTGAGCTCAACTTTTCTTGGGCTTTTGAATGAGTTATGAATCAGTGAACCCGGACAAGTGGGAAAGGAGGAGTTGGTTGAATACACACACACACGTACAAACACACACATATACAATGTACTTTATATATAAGATTAGGAATTGTTTCTTGCCAATATTTATTAAATAATTCACGGTAGAAGATATTTCGATCACGTTTTTTTAGATTTAGTGCCCTTACCTCTTGCAACTCCCTTACTATAACTTCACCCTTTAAAACCTACACAATTTTGAACACCTGTCCGGTCGCACAGTCATTAGAGAGAGGGGGGGGGAGATTCGAATAAGGTCAACGAGAGCAAGAAGATATTATCCAACTTAATATATTTCTTTTAAATTTGCTATGTTCGCGCATATGCCTTCTATATGTTTGTTGAAATCATTCCCGCCGAATATCGTTGTACGCAAACTGAGTGGGCGTATCGAAATTGCAGTTGAGAATATTGAATGGTTACCTGTCGAGGTGCATGGTCGTGTACACAGAGAACACATCAACGTATCTATAAGAGCGCGCACGCATTTAGATATATGTCTGGCCATTGCTATGCTTAAAAATGGAGGTGGCACTATTCTTTTCCTCAACCTGTTACTACTGTATGAACATGAAAGAGAATTACTGAAACAAGGTATGAACAAATTTTCATTAAGCAACTCCGTTCTATTGTGAATTTCTCTTTTGAACATTTCGCCCCCAAGCAAGGCGAGAAAGCCACTAAGACGCGGTGCGGTGGGGTGGGGGGAGTAGTACGCGTGAAACAACATGACAAAAAGAACAAAACATTACTAAGGAGATAGAAATATGCAATTGCAAACACACACACATACACACACACACACACACACACACACACACACACACACACATATATATATATATATATATATATGTATGTATTTTAAGACATTTTTTATGTTTATACGTTCTTTTTATAGATACAAATATTTAAGTAATAAACAGTATTAACGACATTTACACACCTGAGTATAATGTGTGACGTCATTTGTTTACATCTGGATACGCATCGAGCAGATATGAATGTACGAGAGATAATCATGGAGACTTGTAGTTTAAAAACAGTAAAATCGACCTTACTAACAGAAACACTCCTCTGTGGCTATATCGGTAAGGCACGTCAGGCTATATGACGGTTCCGTATAGGATACAGGTTCGATTCCTCTCGGTGGACGCATATTTTCTATGAAACTTTCTCGGACATTCAGGCCGGTAAATGTTATTAATACTGTTTATTATGAACAGAGCCTTTACTTAAATATTTGTATCTATAAAAAGAACGTATAAACATAAAAAATGTCTTAATATAATTATCGGACTTGGTCCATTTCATAATGTGTGACACATAGATATGTATGTATGAGTGTATGTATCTATATGTATGTATGTATCAATGATCGGCGACTAATCATTTCTGAGCACGACTCGTCCACCTTGCGAAAACATATTACAGGTGTCGGCTCAATGCCTGGTTGACACAGCAACTAATTTGAGCGGACATTTGGTTTCAGGGTCGGAGCATATAAGTTATGAGTAATCAATTAAAGAAAAAAAAAAGCAACAGCATTTTTCCAAGCATAGCTAGGCAATAAAGCCACTAAGACGCAAGTGGAGGTTATTAAATATGAAGAGATTATGTGAAAGGAAACAGTATTAAGGAGAGAGAACACTAGAAGTATCGGAATTAAGAAGACAGAACTTTTGTAGCTCAAATAAAGATTTTAAAAATAAGAAGTCGGAAAAGAGTTCCACAAGCGACGCGTGCGAACTGCTAGCATAGAACTATTAACATTTCTAAATTAACACACACACACACACACACACACAGAGAAACAGACACACACACACACACACGAACACACACACACACACACACAGAGACACAGACACAGACACAGACACACACACAGAGACACAGACACAGACACACACACAGTCACACACACACACAGACACAGACATATTCACACAGACACAGACACACAGAGACACAGACACACACACATACACACACACAGGCACACACACACACAAAGACACACACACACACACACACACACACACATATATATATATGAGTTTAGACAATAGTTTGGGGATATAACTCCCTCCAGGGCAAGTCTTTCCATCACCTGCCATCTTAGACTTCATCGGACGAAGATCTTAGTCCGATGAAGTCCTAAAGGACGAAACGAGTTGCATGAAAACATTCCCACTTTGTCAAAGTTTTTACAATGGTATATATATATATATATATATATATATGTATATGTCATTCACAGACAGTACTGTTTCGCTGTATCACAGCTCCTCAGTGCGAATATATATATATATATATTATAAATTAATTGATTTAAAATATGTCTTTTACCATTTCCTCGTCAAGCGAATTTTGGAGTCCAAATTCGCTTGACGAGGAAATGGAGCTAATGTCTTTAGTTTAATAACAAAATTAAATTCGAAGGCTTTAGCTTACATTTTTGAAACATGGTTATCACTGTGTAGCGAAAAAAAACATATTTTAAATCAATTAATTTATAATATTAATGCTCTGTAAATTTACATTGAGCACTATTGTGTAAAAATAAAAATATCTATAAGAACATCGGATTTTATATCTTACTGTTGTTTCTTTTTATTTATATATATATATATATATATATATATATATATATATATATATATGAAATTGACACGCGATAGTTAAATGTTTATGCATTTCAATTTGGCTATCTATCTATCTATAGGACATCCAAGTTATATATATATATATATATATATACCGAGTGTAACAGCAAAATTGTTTTAGTCGTGTAACAGCAAAATTGTTTCAGTCGTGTAACAACAAATTTGTCCAATTGTTAGATTAAAATTTGAACCGTTGTATCTTAAAAATGATTAAAGATACCTTACTGGAATTTTCCAAGGTTTTTATAACACTATTGAACTCTACTTTGAGAAATAATTTGATGTTCACTTCATACAATGCCCGAGATCTACTCGAGGTAGAGATTTGCAGAGTAAGAAGTACAGTCTATGCGGATATGTGGAGAGATAACGGTTAACCCTAAACTTGAATAAGTTAAGATTGTAGTGAAAGGAAAGCATCATCTTGAGAGTCAGTTTTCCAAAGGTAACCGAGTCGAACTTACATTCCACCAGTAGAATACGAAGGGAATGTGGTTCACCACAATATGCGTGGAATGGCGAGTCTTAACCATTAGGTTAGAAGTAGAGGATCTAAGGGATGTAATGCGTCAGAACACTTTCCATGTAAATAGCGATAGAGCAGTTAGAGACTTGTGAGGTTAGTGAGAAAAGGGGTTGTAGGGCGGAACATAATTCATCACCCACAAGGATGCGGGAACACATTTTTGGACTCTACTGAAATTGGTAAGTGAAAACTGAGCAGCTCCTGCCCTCGGAATTGACTACTCGCTGATCATCCTCTGTGTGTGTGTGTGTGTGTGTGTGTGTGTGTTTTTTCTTTGTCTGTGTGTGTAATTCCCAAAATCAGCTGCACAAAATAATCTACAGTAATATTTTAAGATTCGGCTATGGATGCATATAAAATGTTACAACAAGCTACAGAAAAAAACACCAACAAGTTCAATACCCCATTTACAACATCCACATGTGACTGCAGAACAAAATATTAATACCCACTAACCAGTAACTTTCTACAGAATAACATGATATGCAAAGCAACTGTGAAACGCAAATAAAACAAAGGAAAAATCTATATAAAAATAGAAATAGAAAGTCCCTGGATACAGCGAAAATACGAATACATCATTTAACAACAAAATATGAAAAGAGCTCAAACCTCTAAAAGTATCTATGGAAACCAAAAAAAGAAGAAGAAGAAAAAAAGAAAAGAAACATAGTCATTGACATCAGCATGTTAAATAAGAAAACAAACTGACAGCAAAAGCTTGAAACAACTTGTCAAGCTGAGAAAATAACAATCTCTTCTTTTTTAAAACAAAGATAAACTTCAATCCAAATGATAGGACCTCATCTTCAAATGCAAACACTAAAACAAATTCCCACTACGCTACCTTCAATCTCATCATATATCAAAAGACTAAATAAAATCCCATATGCTAAAGCTAATAATCCTTACTTCAAATACCAACTATTTAGATAAATAAACAAAATAATCTTAAAATGATAAATCTTTAAAACAAAGAAATAAAACTATAAATAACCTAAACCATTCTCCGAAACAAAAGAATCTGGAAGGACCAGTTTGCAAATGGAGTAGTGACTATGGTTTCAAGAT
>OZ038512.1:35337640-35345140 GCA_964036315.1 Acanthosepion esculentum
CACGCGCGCACACACCCATATATATATATATATATATATATATATATGTGTGTGTGTGTGTGTGTGTGTGTGTGTGTGTGTGTGTGTGTGTGTGTGTGTGTGTGTGTGTGTGTGTGTGTGCACGAGGCTGGATCGGTAACTGTGTCGGTTCAAGTGTAGTTATTAAAAGTGTTTAATATGAAATTTTCATCGTATAATGTTTCAAGCATGGGAATAATATCAAACGCTGAATTAGAATTAAGTGCATGGACAAGAAATACGATTATATTGAAATATTTATTTATATTTCAAGTAGAAATAATTATTTATATTTGGAATAGAAATAATTATTTATATTTGTTTACAAAAATGTTGTTTTGGATTATTAGGTTACGGATTTATTGATACACCTATGTGCATATCTATCTATCTATCTATCTATCTATCTATATATATATATATATATATATATATATATATATATATATATATATATATATAGCGAGAGAGAGAGAGAAAGAGATAGATATAGAGAGAGACATGAACCGAAAAAGTGAATATGCTAGCAACATAAACTAATATATATATATATATATATAGATATATATATATGCATACACACATACATACATATACATATACATATATATATATATATATATATATATATAGAGAGAGAGAGAGAGAGAGAGCGAGAGAGAGAGAGATAGATAGATAGAGAGAGACAGATAGACAGAGAGTAAAGAGAAAAAATCAAGTGATTTGTGATACCTCTTCTCTTATATCTGCGTCGTTTTCTTCCATATATATATATATATATATATATATATATATATATATATATATATATATATATATATATATATATATATATATTGCTCGAATAACATTATAAGCTTGTAAAAGAAATATTTTTCTAAATTCTCCGTTATTGTGAAAACAAGTTTTCGATTTTCCTCACCATCTCTTAATAACCTGCGTATTAAGGGAGATTAATAATTTATTTTTCCGACTTCCACGTCAATATTTTCGCAACCTTATATAGACAAACTCAATCATGTTTCACCTCGCTATTAAAAATGTCGTACCATATTCGTCAGTGATAACCAATTTTTGAAATCATCAGATTAATAAAATACTTTTCCGGGTTCATATTTCCTCACAATCTCTTCACTTGCTACTGCCTTCCTATGCTTATCGATCTAGCTTTATATAAATACAAAAACTGAAGGTAATATATAGTTAAAAAATAAGTTTTAAAAATGAACGGGGGGATTGACTAACACAGGTTTGAATTACAATTGTTTATTTGCGTTAATTTTCAAATCGACAGAAATCCGCCTCTGCAGGTATGAGTCGCTTCTGCTGTTAGCATTCAAGTAATCACAACCCGACGAGAAGATGGGCGCCGACGGCTAATCACATATTATCCTGAGAAATGCGATGATGGTTTAAGATCTCGACAATGCACCAGGAAAATATTCATCTTTACGAAATACAATTAACACCTGGAATGGTCATACAGTGAGAATATTTCAACCTAAAAAAATTCGGGTTTTGCCACTTCGACGTGGCGTAATGGTCAGCCAGCGAATCTTGCGAGATCAATTACGATTAAATAGTGAGTTCGATCCGCACGGCGTGCTCCATACTTCCGGCCTTGTGCCGCATCTAAGCTACGCTGAATAAATTGCAAAAAGATCGGCGTGTCGGTTCAATGGGTAATCTTTATGTAAGTTTACTAAAACGTTGAACAAAAGAATCGCAGTTGTGTGTGTGTGTGGGGGGGGGCATATCTGTAAAAGCAACTAGCGTTTCACACAAAATAATCAACGAACTGGGTTTCCGGGATTCGAACGAATTGATATATATATATATATATATATATATATATATATATATATATATATATATATATATATAAGGAAAGAAATAAAATATTCACAATATGATCAGTTATAAATTTATTTCAACTTATTTGCACATATATACCTGCCTCAACGGTCAATGAGACAAATATATATATATATATTTATATATTGTTGAAATAAATTTAGAACCAGTTACATTATGAATATTTTAGTCTTTTCCTTATTATTTTTTATATTGCTCTGTATATAAATTTATTCATTGAGATTTAACACTTTTTAATAATTTTTATATTAAAAAGACCTTCTTGGAATATTTTTACCGCCTATAAATTTCGCATTATATATAAATATATATATATATAGTTGCGGCAAGATAAGCAATGTCTTTGTCCAGGAGCGCATCGCACACCAAAAATAGGTATATGTATATTTATTAATATATATATTTCCTAGCTCTGTCTAACCACATCGAGTACTATAATGTTTACACATCTTGGCAAAATTTGGTAATTATTTATTTGCCTACCTGTGTATACATGCCAGCATGCGCGTACACACTTGCTTATATTTAGTCGTTTCCTTTTCCTAAACCTATACCTATATATCTATATGTCTATATCTATATCTATATCTATACCTCTATATCTATCTATCTATCTATCTATCTATATATATATATATATATATATATATATATATATATATATATATATATAGCGTGCAGATTCTGTTGCTGTCACGGTGTCAAGTACTAAAAATG
This sequence comes from Acanthosepion esculentum, assembly GCA_964036315.1. NCBI lineage: Eukaryota > Metazoa > Mollusca > Cephalopoda > Sepiida > Sepiidae > Acanthosepion > Acanthosepion esculentum. The sequence goes on from OZ038512.1 coordinate 35,340,251, forward strand.
ATAGTGGTGTTTTTAGAAGTCCGTTAAAAATTCCGCCTGTCGAAGTAGGTTAAAAGAAATCTTTGCCAGAAATATGTCGGTAGATTTGTTGGGCTTCTTTTTTTGGGGGGGGGTGTCCATTGATGGCTGCACTTCATGTCAAATAGAAGGAGGCTGAGTGAAATTCTCTTCGTCATTCCTCTTTTTGACACTTGTTGAATATTTTGACGCGCACACACACACACACACACACACACACACACACACACACACACACACACACACACACACACACACACACACACACTCAGAACAAGCAAATATATGTATTTATTTATACATGTATTCTAAAAAAGAAAAAAAAAGAAAAAAAAAGGCAAAATTTCTAGGCTATCCTGGGGTCATCCGATATAGCACTAAACGCTTGTGAGAGCAGTCGTCAAACTACAAAGAGCTAGTCGGTATTAATCTTAACCAGGAATACGAAAATGAAATATTTGGCTCATAATACCTCTTCTCTATCTTCCGTTACACCCGCTTCTGCCTAACTGTTACCATGCATAAGAACATTGCAACAGATATGCAGATGGAGGCTTAAATATATGGTTTTTAATGCAAGGCATTAGAAAATATTGACGTGGGATTAACGCAAGTATTGTTATTTATAGTATAGGGCTTCCAGTGAGGATCGAACTCACAGGTAAGAAAAAATCAAACTATCTCGCTCATAATTACACCATTCCGCGGAGCAGTTTGTTAAAAATTTAGCACATTCAGAAACGTAGATATCTTGCATATTCATATGAATATACAAATTTATTTCTTTACACAGACACACACACACACATATATATATTTATATATGTGTGTGCGTGCGTTTGTGTGTTGGTGTGTGCCCTTCTAAATTATTTATTCATTCTTTTTCGCTACAAGTAGCCTCCTTGCATCTTAGAGCGAATTGAGTTAATTAAAATTAAAAAAGACCATATACAGCTGGAATTTATAAACAGGGATCATAACATTCATCAACGGGTTCGAGGTTAATGTATTTTATTAAAAATTATTTCCGAGAGTGATTCTTGCCATTTATATCATTAACTTCACTATCTGCTTTTTGTATTAATGATTCATGTAATGTAAATTGAACTGCACCACATACTTCATATATATATATATATATATATATATATATATATATATATATATATATATATATATATATGTATTATATATATGTGTATATATATATATATATGTAATATATATATATATATATATATATATATATATATATATATATATATATATATATATATATTGGATATATACATATATATATATATATATATATATATATATATATATATATATGTATATGCAGATAAATGGTGGGAGAGGTTGACAATGAGTGTAACAGTTTTTATTTGGTGCTAAAATTTGATTGTGCTCGCTCAGAATGATATTTGATAATACTTCTAGCACGACAGAGATAAAATATATTGTCAAATATCTAATCAAGTGATAGAGAGCGGGGAAATATCGATTCATGCCTTCTCTAAAGGAAATGAAGCTAAAACAGACATTTTGACAACAACTGCTTGGAAGCTTACACCACATAGTACGTGTATATATGTATGTATATCCAAGTACGTAAAATTAGTATGTAAGTGTGTTTTTAAAGTTTGTAGTTATTTCTAATACTACGTAGGTACACCCACACCCCCACACATATACATACACAGCTATATATATATAAATATATATATATATATATATCTGGATCAAATTCATATAAAATAGCTTTCAGGCAAATCACATATGTTTGTATATATATATATATATATATATATATATATACTGAACTGCTTACGAAGAGCAGAACAAAATCTCCGTACTACAATCGATTCCCGCGTCATATTCAAATTTCCCGAACATGTTGGGAACACATTGTTTAAACACACACACACACACACGCACACACACACACACACACACACACATATATATATATATATATACATATGGTGTAAACATTAAAAAGCTTGTCTCGCTACAACCTGAGTAGTGAGTTCGATGCTCACCGGCTGCCCCATACGTTCGACTTTGTGCTACAACTAAGCTGCCCTTAGAAAATTACCACAGACTCACACAGGTACACGCGCATGCGCGCGCGCACACACGCACACACACAAACACTCAGTGTTGATACTTCTGTCCCCACTACCTATATCTGTAAACTCTATCTCCTATTATTTACATTATTGGAGAAATTCAAAAAGAAATCTATATCTGATTACGAGTACTCTTCCGCAATAAATATTATCTATCTATCTATCTATCTATCTATCTATCTATCTATCTATCTATATAAAAATATATATATTCAGAGACCAAGAGATGGATAGAGCAATCCTTAAATAAATATATTCTAAAAATAGGGAATGTTTCCAAAATCTTCCCGATTCTGTAGCATACATTTCTCTCTCTCTCTCTCTATCTAATACATATATATATATATATATATATATATATATATATATATATATATATATATATATATATATATAAAGAAAGAACAGTAAGATATAAAATCCGGTGTTCTTATAGATATTTTTATTTTTACACAATGTCAGAATTTATTGAAAAATACATCCCTACCCATCCCTAAACATAACCCCCGCTTTCGAATGTAACTATTAACTGATACAACGAAAATTAAAAAAGTGAATCCCCTACCACCCCTTGTCTAGATGAATGGATTTCTCGGTATCCTTGGAAACCCTCAATTATGAATCTTTGCCGTGCCTTTAACAACCGTAAATTTTTAAAAAAATAAGTTACTCCAAAATTCGCTTGACGAGGAAACTAATGTCTTTGGTTTAATAACAAAATTAAATTCGAAGGCTTTAGCTTCCATTTTTGAAACATGGTTATCACTGTGTAGCGAAAAACCCATATTAATAATGGTAATTAATTTATAATTTATATATATATATATATATATATATATATATATATATACCCAAGTGTGGGATTGGTATATACGGAGTAAATTCCAATAACCAACAATTATTATTCTTTAAAGAGTGCTCAATACAGAGTAGAGCAGATATAATCATTTATTTAAATATTATAACATAAATATGTTATAAAATCACTACAAAAATAGCCATTTTGTTTCAACACTCCCAGTGTCTTATCAAGTGATGATGTTGAATGTAGAATAAATGGTTTATTCTACATTCAAACCATTTATTCTACATTCAACATCATCACTTGAGAAGACACTGGGAGTGTTGAAACAAAATGGCTATTTTTGTAGTGATTTTATAACATATTTATGTTATAATATTTAAATAAATGATTATATATATATATATATATATATATATATATATATATATATATATATATATATATTCGCGTTCTCTACAATATAATGCGTTTAAATATATAACTTTTGTTTTAAAAACAATAGGATAAATTTTCTGAAAAAAAACGCATACGAACCCACACACAGATATAAATACATACATTTATACATGTGTGTGTGTGTGTGTGTTGTGTACGATGACGCGCGTAATGAGTTATGAGATTGACATGGGATCACCCCAGTGATGGCCGAACATACTTCATAAACAAACTTATTAACGATCATTGTACGGCGCCAGTATATTCATAAACTACGGTAATTCAAACAGAAGATCAGAATAGATGACTAGTGAGGATCGAACTCTCCATCGAAGGTGCGTGAGTCGAACTCGTTAACTACCGATACGCAAAAATACACCCACCCACACACTGTGTATGCCGTGGACGTCTCTCCTTAGCGTAATATTGTGAGAACTCATCTCACATTCAATAATTACTTTAAAAAGAAAGAACTCGAGCCTCATCGCGTCTGCTGACCGTATTGCGCTGCCTTGTGCCAAACTAAGCTAATTGGATTGATTACCTGTATGTACGTGTGTAGCTATATATTTCTGCGCGGTCTAGTGTTTTCATAAAATTAACAGCGATTAATTAAAGAGTTATTTCTCAAAAGCTCAGACCCTGTGTTACGTGAAACGCAAACACATATCTTTGACGGCTTGTGAAAGGAGCGAGACACGGTGAGAAAGAGAGAACGGGTGCACAAGGGAGATATAAAGAGGAAGAGAGGGAGAGAGAGAGAAGGAGAGGGAGTGGGAGAGAGAGTTGAAAAGTGGATCGTGTTAGTAGCATACATAGTCAGTAGTCCAAGTATGGCTGCAAGTTCGAAACAGGTAAGTGATTTTTTTTTTCTTATTGATACTCAGCAATGGTAGAGTACGTTTCTGTCGGTTTCTTTATTCAATCATTTTTCTTCTTTTTTTTTTTTCTTTTTCTACTCAGCCATGGGTCACGAAATATTTTTGTTCTCTCTCTCTCTCTCTTTGCCTCCCTCTCTCTCTCTCTATTTCTCCCACTCTCCCTCATTCTCTCTTGGTGTTTTTATTTGATTAGTAAAATTAGTCGCTGTTCTAGCTGCGTTCAAATTGTGTGCTTTCTAGCTCAGGTTTAGATAGCTGAACATAGCATCATGTCAGTGAATTTGTAGGTATATATCGATCTGTGCGTGTTGTGGACGCATAAAGGTAAGTTGGGAAGAGTGCAATGTTATCTATCGGTGGAGTAAGCTGTCAAGGTGCGCGAACGAAAGTTCGGAGGCAAGGAAATATATCAGTTTCGGTGTTGAAATATTTCCTTTAAGTTTATTGCTATCAGAATCGGGAGTGTCAGATCCTTTTACGGATATGTCTTGATCCGTTTCGGTTAGTCAAGAATTCAATTATGTGATTATTACCAATAAACGAAACTACGAATATGTGAGACAGGTTTTCAGGTAAATGTGTCTCATAGTTGTGTGCAGTGCGGAGGAAGGTGATCGCG